>CM016563.1:20501135-20600135 GCA_003412495.2 Echium plantagineum | reverse complement strand
AATCAAAATGTGAGTTTCCATATATTGTCTCTGAAGGCTGATGGTGGCCATAGCCCATATGTAATGTCTCTTTTATATTTGTAGGAGATACTATACAAATTATACTTCATATATGAGTCGATCGTATAGTCTAGTTGAAAAAAGTTATTGCTAGTTACCATAACGCTTTGGATTCTAAACTGTCAACGTTTGTTACTTCGAAAAAATTAGTATTGTAATGAAAGATTCATTCCATCTGGAAGTAGTTGTTCCTAATCATCATCATCATGATCATGATCGATTGAACCCTCATTTTATGCATATGCAATGAATTGGTGTAAGTAGTATAATGAAAGTACGATTAGTGCATATACCTTGCTTCCCTTTGAGGGTACACACAGACAAAAGCAACATGGAATATAACAACAAGCAAAGCTTAATTGAATCATTTTTATTAGGTGTATTCGAATAAACCCTACAATTGATTGAAAGAGGACTTGACACTTGACTCAATTATGATCCTCATTTATTCGTTTAAAGACAGAATACATGTTCTGTTTTTGCCATTCTGTCAATATTTGGTATTTTCCGGTGAACACTATTTTCACGATCCCATCTCCGATCTCGAGGCCTCTTTAAAATTTCGATATACAGTACATTTCACACGACAGATGGTTCTTTTGACTAAAAAATAACGAAAGCGTGAAAATATGCGTTCCGGTATTTTCTTACATAAAACATTCATCTTTATGTACATTTTAGATGAAATTGAAAGGGCTAAAACTAAATGGTATGACATAAATGATAAATGCATGCATGAGTTTAATAGAAGCTGCAATGATGCAGTTGAATTGGAGCAACTCTCAAAAGAAGCCAAATATAGTTAATAAGAAAGCACCCAACTTCTAACAAATAACAAACAGTGATCAAAGATTTGGAAGTTAACCTAACTGACTTAATAAAAGAAGCCAACACATGGCTCCTTAGCTGAAGCCTGCGGAGGTAAGCATGCAACAAATAACACTGCAAAAAAAGACAAATGTTTTATGACACTATTGATTGAGCTTCATATATACTCCCTCCGTCCCTAAATGATTAGTACATTTTGACTTTTATGGTCAATAAGATACGATTTAAAACGTAAATATCTCTTATTCTACATGATTTTTTTTAATAAAAAGTTGATATTTCAAAAAATATATATTGAGACGAATCTACCAAGATCTCATATGACTATATTATTTCTTATCATTTAACGAAAATTCTTGATCAAATTTTTTAAAATTTGACCAAAAAAGTCAAAATGTAACAATCATTTAGGGACGGAGAGAATATTATTTTTTATTAATGAATTTGAAACTAGTAAATCAAAGATATATATGATATAGTGAGCATGAATCCAGAAGATACGAATTGAGGATATGAGTATCTACACTATATTTAATTGGGGAAGGGGGGAATTACTTATTTTTCCTTGAAGCCCCATGATCTCTAATATCCAATCATTAATCAACACTTGTTTTATTTAAAAATAACCACTATTTTTATAATTAACTTCCCATCGTTTATATCTAACTAAATTTGATTATTTCATTTATTTTATTTCCTATCATCTAATTCTTTTCTAGAATAATTAGAATCAAGGTCTCTAATAAATTTATACTAAATGTAGTCAAAATAAATTACTTAAAAAATATTCTACTAAGAAGTTTTTTTTGATTAACATACTATATAAAGAATTAACTTAGCCCCATATTTTTTCGCACAGGTAATACTGTGCAATGACGGCTAGTTGGATTGAATGAAGAAAACACAGCAATGAGCCAATGATGGAACTAAGGATCACTAAAGTGATCATTACATTTATTTTGTTCTCAATCAGCTTACTATTATGCTCAATATTCCTAGTATGTTGTGGAGTATTAGACTCATTGTATTCGCTTTAAATTAATTATATTCCCTTGGAGGTTGATATTTATTTCTTTTTAGCTTAACAAATTATATTAAGTATTACAAAAAGAGTATCACCCAAGATTATAATATTACAAAGATGCGATGTATATATCTTCTAAAGATCACCATGCCTTATAAAATAAAGCACTAATGCCCATAATTATTTTTGATAATTAACCTCTCCAGCTCTCCCCAATGTGAGCACGTTAGGCCCACCAGGCCAATTTCAAAAGGGGCTTCGAACCGAACAAGAGCTCAGTATTCCCTTAACGGACGAGCCTAATTTCTTAAGGATTTTGGGACCGTCGAACATAGTACATGGATAGTCCGGTTCACTTTTTGGTGGGCTGGGCCCGTCCGGTTCAATTCGTTAGACACCACTAGACACTAGTGACATGGATGATGGAAGCTCCAAGTCCACCCATGGGCCATGGCCATATTTCTGTATGAGCTTACTGAGTAAACAATTTCCGAACCAGCCCAGAGCCCCAGCCCACACTCGCCCGTTTGTTCGCGCGAACTAATAATTGGGCCACCTTCTCATAGTCTTAGCCTCTTAGGCCTTTTAATTAAAAAAAAGAACCATAAAATAGAAGATTTATTTGGTAAGGAAATTTAATTCCTCCCACTTAGAAGTGGATCTTAGATAATTTAGATCTAGTGTTCAAAATTTATACTATAAAATTTAAAGTCGTTGTTCAAAATACTTTAATGTATCAAAATATAAATATAAATGTTAATTTCTATATTAATTTTGTGTTCACGTCGATTCCAAAAATCTTCACTCCTCCATCTTATCTATTAGATTAGATATCATTTAAGTTTGCATGAAAAAAGTCTATACTCTATTTCTTAATATGAATCCTATCTAGAAACCACTTTGTAAATGGAATCATAAACAAACATCAAGAGTTTGGAGACTTGACGAAACTTGAGATTTAGTTATTACAAATATTTATCATGAATTCAGTAGTTTAAAGAAAATTAGTTTATGCCTGCATCCATTGCAAATTTGACAAATGAAGGTTGCATGAGTTAGTATCCTTCGACACGTGTCCCTTTGACAAAACACGAAGCAACTAAAAAATAAAAAAGAAGTGCCTTCACTCTGTTTTGTCCCACTCTTAATTTAATCCGAAGGAACTTGGTGGATATATAGTGGATATCATTTTTTATGTATTCAAAGTCAAAATATCACGAGCCTTTAGCCTTTTTATTGAAAGATAATACCAATTACTATTTTAAATTTGAATATCCTTTTCGTTATCCATTCATGTATAATAATCTCTATGATATATTTTATTATCATCTTAGTAAAAGTATTAATAGAACATACTTATTACTTTAAAATTTTAAGGTATTATATATCTTAACTTTCTTCTTTCAAATCTCTAATCTCAATTTATTAAATTGTTTCTTTACTTATTGACTGGGATCTAGGATAGACATGTTATATATAATATATATTTTGTTATTAATTTTTAATTGACATAAAAGTAATTAGGATAATAACTTAAATAAATACGGAAGCACTCAGGGAAGAATCTAACGACTTTGATAGTGTGATGGTTAAACTTATGATTTCATGGACACTGATATACGAACATACTATTTACCGACTAAGTTATACATATTTTTTATGATTGATTTAAATCACCTTGAACAATACAATGTCCTTCCCTGAAAACACTATATAGAAACAGTAGAGGCATGAGAAGCATGGTAATCTAGCTAGTTGAATGTCCATAAGTGGGTAGAGGGAGTTATCATGTAGTATGTTCAAGTTGGCAAATTGGGTATTTAAATTTGATGAGGATAAGATTGGTTATATTCAATTATTCAACACTTAAAGTCGTTTGTCCAAATTGATGTTCCCAAAATGTTGTCCCGCAGATCCCAACAAGGAACTCTCTCATCAAGAGTTACAGAACAAATAATTTCAAGCACTTTGTGTGGTTGTCACCCAAAAATTAGGCATATTTCCTTGTTATCTTTTCAACCACCAATCACATCATCATTTTGTACCTATTCAAATATTTTTAGTATTATTCATGGGGATTTTTACTATCAAACTAATTATTTACGATATCTATATGATTGAAGTATCAATTCAAAGTGATATAAAAGAGAAATAGGGAAAGTGTTGATGAGAGAATATATATTACTCCACAAATTAGCTAATAAAGAAGTAGTTGTTGATTTAATCTCAGATAACATGATGAAAATGTATTTTAGTTCCACATATATAGTTACACTGTAAAAATTGCGTAAGTGGTGCAATGTGAATTATAGTTTTCGAAAGTGATAAATACTCCCTCCATCCCTAAATGATTGTCACATTTGACTTTTGGTGGTCAATAAAACACAATTTAAAACATGAATATCTTTTATTCTACATGCGGAAAAATTATAATAAGTTGATATTTCAAAAATATATATTGAGACGAATCTAACGAGGTCCCACAAGACTATATTATTTCTTATCGTTTAATGAGAATTCATGATCAAATTTTATTGTAATTGACCATAAAAGTCAAAATGTGACAATCTTTTAGGGACGGAGGGAGTATTAAATATACATATTTACTTTTCGGAATCATACATTTATACTGCGAAACATTTGTTACTTCTGGTATCATAATAATTAGTAATTCAATAATATATCACTTTTGACTTTCAGTACATTAATCTACAATAATATAATTATTTAGGATTAAAATACAATTTTCATGTATCTCACACTCTCGGACAAAATAACAGAGCAAATAATTTAGACAATCAATAGCAGGCTTTGTAGATGGTTTCCTTTAGATAAGATGATTATAACTGCTCACTGCTCAGAGGCACTTAGAGCACTCACATCAGTCTCCTTAAAATTTCCTTTAAAATACACTTTTAACCGCCATTTTTCTATTTTTGGGGTTCATTTTTCACATGTAAACTTTAGCAGCTTTCCTGTTATTCACTCACATTGAAAAAATAGAAATAAAAATTTGGTAACCGCAATATACACACTGTGAAAATTTACACAATTTGAGAGTGTGTGTAAATTATTTTAGGGACTCAACCATTTATAGGTGAACTGATAAAGTAAGCTTTTTCAAATTTTTATTATTTTCAGCCCCTATAATAACTTTTAGGTGGACTGATGTGAGTGCTCTTAGTCACTTACCTTACATTTCTTATTTGAAGAATAAATTTTCGTTATCTATGAAGTATTAAGTAAATATTTTATTTAAATATTTAAATTTATTATTAATTGGCAAAAGAAAAACACAAAAAGAAAAACATTCAATGAGTTCTCTAATTTTTTTCTTCAAATTTTTGATTTCTAATCATTTTGTTTAAAATACCATTTGCATTCGTGATTAAAGAAGAATATATGTGTTCGTAACTCTATACTAATATATCACATCATATTATTGTTATAATAGATGAATTTAACAAATGTCAAAACTTATTATGAAATATTATATAATATTTTATTGAAACATTCAAATTTATTACTAATTTTCCAAAGAAAAATACAACAAAAAAATCTTCATATAGTAAAAACAATAAAATACGATAAAATTATGTATTTTGTCATATCTCATCTTATGTTCTAGATAAATATTATTCTTTTTTCAACTTTTTGGTTTGATCCATTAGTAAATTTGAATGTTTTAAATAAAATCTTATATTCTTTTTTCAACAATAACCATGTTAGATAATTTAAATTCATTTTGAGTGTCATTTGCATTCATGATCATAGTAATACATATTGGTCAAATAATTTATTATGAATCATTAAGTAAAGATTGTATTGAAGTATTTAAAATTATCACTAATTAGTGAAACAACAATATATAAAAAAAAACAAAAATATTTACTAACAGAAACGACGAAATATGACAAACTTTGTCATATTTCGTCATTTTTACGAGACAATGATTTTTCGTGAAAAATGAAAGTTTTAAGTAGGATTATGTGGTATCAAAATTTTAAGGGGGATTCGGAAAGTTTACGAATTTTAAAATATTTATGTTCGATCCCCTTGCACCTGGTGATTGCCGAAAACAACCAAGCGAGCTTTCAGTCGTTCAATAGTATCATCAGAATGGTGCTTAACTTTGTAACTCCGCCGATGTTGTTCCGGCACGAATAACGACCGACGAGGAAAAATTTCGCCAACCATCGGGTTACAAGTGAGGGGAGTGTTAAGATGCACCTCCCACATTGGAAGTCGATGTCTTCCCGAACCGATATATAAGATCTTGGGCTACTCCCTCTATTGCCAATTGGTTTTGGAGTGGAACCCCATGGATTCTTATCAAGGTATCATGAGCCAGACCCGAATTAATGAGGCACATGTAACCCCGCCGATGTTGTTCCGGCACGAATGCCGACCCGCAAGGAAAAATAACTCTTATCAATTTACCTCCTATTTTTAAATATTAGCCCCCATTTAACCAATTTTATCAAACTAATTATTGTCCTAAGGTATTTATATAAAATATTTATTTATTCTTTATTTTGATTATCATCTAATACTAGTTTGTTTGTTTTCATTCTTATGTTTTTTGATATCCTTTCTTTTGCATTTCTTTCAACAATATCAATGTAAATATGCAATCTTCAAATTTCATTAATTTCTTTTGTAATAGTAGTTACATTTGTTATTGTATTTTTTATTTACAATATCAATGCTTGTTGTGTTGAATATTTATATTTCTTCCATAAAGTCGTTTTTTTATTTTATATGTATCATTTGTTATTGATGTTTAACATTCATTATGTTGTAGTGGTGGTACATCCCCTCATGCCACTCAATCATCTTCCACTGCATTTTTTTTTCATTTTTCGTAAGAACATACGACGAATTATGATATAATATATGATAGCTAATACGATAAAGTGTAACAAACTCAATTAAATTTGATATAATTTTAAAATTGTCTAATACAAAATATGTGACAAAATTTACTAATTTTAATTATTTATTTAAAATTAGCTAATATGACAAAGTAAGACAAATGTTGGCCCGTTTTCATTTCTTATTCGGGTTTTAACTCATACGATAAAATACTACGAATAAGGCTATTACAACGAAGTATAAATTAAACGACAATGCTTTTTAAGTGTATGTTAAGCTAATACGACGAAATACGACATATTATTCTCTTGTCCTTTTGCTTTTTTAAAAAAACGAATCACTCACGTGAAAAATATTACATTCCCGTCTATTATTAAAAAATCAAATTTATCTGTTGTGAAATTTCATTTTCAAACGAATATTAGTCCATATCATCAATTAAGTTATTAATTTCTTCACTTAGTTCAATAAGTACGTACCTATATATAGAACAGATTACTTGAAGACAAGTGTAATATGTATCCAATTAATAAACTCAAATAAAATTATAACATATATAATAAAGTATATTTTATAGTTTGTACACTTGTGACACATATCAATATATTACCTCTTCTATATAAACATCCTATCGACTAACCTCAACCAATTTAGTGACATTGAAAAAGCAATTGGTAGATTGCCTTTTCAACTCTTGGTTAAGGCAATACATACTACTGCTCGTAACTCAAAATTATAATACTTCCTCTTTCACATCAATTACGAAAAGGTAAAATTAATTAAAAATACAGAAAGTAAATTGTCAATATTGCTAATAATTAGTTGATAATTAAAAAAATAAGGTAATTGTTAAAATGCTCCGATCGAATGAACGTGTGTTATGTGATCAAATGGTCCTAAATAACATATCGTTAAAAGTTAACCATTATACTTACTTTTGTGTCATTTTTATAATTCTAATAAAATTTGAGACACATATTTATTATAATAAAAATGGTCCCCATAAATGTGAATTATGTGCCCAAATGGTCTCTGTAAGTCTGTATAGTGTACATATATAAGTGGTCCTTAATACAAACATAGAATTTTCATATGTCGTTAACATTCAATGTACCTGTTAATTTGTGGCCATTTGTTTACACAATACATACTTACATTGACCATTTGCAAAATAGTTGCTACTTTCAGGAACCAAATTAAAATGTAACAGTCGTCCGTTAATTGGGACCATTTCATCAATTATCTCGAATAATTAAAGTAAACAAAAAGTACATTAAATTTGCAAAAGTCAATTAAAAAATAAAAAATCTCAAATCTCATATAAAAACATCAAAATTAGTACGAAAGTTTAACTGGGAAGAAGCACTTGATGGAAGCCTTGATTGAATTCCGTATCAAATCTGGAAGTGTTGAAGTAGTTTGTGATTTTCAGTGTCAATAACAGAGTCAAATATATATATTTTGTTGATCCCCAGGCTAGTTGACAACGTAGTTTCCAAATGTTATCAGATTGGTTATTTTAAGATACTTTATTTTGTAATAATTCAAAAAGGCCCCTGGATTAGGGAAATTGGGTTTGATGGTAAGAATGGTGAGATCAAACAAATGCGGTGTTTGAAAATTCTTGTCTCCAATTGAGGGTTTTCCTCTCCACTGTTGTTGCCATTATATACTCTGTGTTTAATTTGTACTACTCCTAGATAACCTCATTCGAGTCAACCTTTATTCTGTGTGGATGCATGCAATGATGCAATCATGTTTAATTTGTATGCTCTATGTTATTGCCCTCGTTAAGGGCCAATGTTTACTCTGTGTACACTTTCGAAGATTAAATATGTAGATTGTTTCTTATTAGGATTAAAGTACACTTGATCAGATTTATTGAGACAATATAATATCTGCAATTAACTGGCTCTATTCACATGGAAATCTTATTAATTTTACCCTAGGTGTTTATGTTATGGCGGATTACTCGCACCAATGTTATGTTAAGAATTTATGATGAGTCCTATTCGAATATCAATTTGAAAAAAATATGACCCTAGTTCACTTACAATTAAATTTAATCTTATTTAACTTATATATATTAAAATACAAACCAGCTTCCATCCCCAATGTCTTCTAAATTTAATTTTTCATGGTCAATATTAACAAATGTTTGTGGCCTTGATCGACACATACACCTTTTATTGATTCAAAATTTCACGGGATATGGCATTAATGTATTCTTCTTCAAAATATTTAATGGTTAAATAGTACCAATTTAAATAATTCATTAGCACTTGTAAAAAGAATTACTACGATTCACTAATGATATGTTAAGAGTTTACGGAGTTTCAGTTTTAAACCAATTTGCAATAGAGGGAGTAGCCCAAGATCTTATATATATTGACCCGGGAGGACACCGACTTCCGATGTGGGATGTGCATCTTAACACTCCTCCTCACGTGTAACCCAATCATCGGCGGAATTTTTCTCGACAGTATTGTTTGCCGGAACAACATCAGCGGGGTTACAGGTGCCTCATTAACTCGGGTTGACTCATGATACCATGAGTCCATGTTAAGAGTCTATGGGCTTCCACTCTAAAATCAATTGACAATAGAGGGAGTAACCCAAGATCTTTCATATTGACCCGGGAGGACACCGACTTCCGATGTGATATGTGCATCTTAACACTCCCCTCACGTGTAACCCAATCATCGACGATATATTTCCTCGACGGTATTAATTGTCGGTATTTTTCCTCGCCGATGTGGTATTTTTCCTCATCTATAATTCTAATAAAAGGTGAAAATAGTACACATAACTAAAATTTGGCATTCTAAAATGATATAAATAAAAGAACTCAAAAACAAGTGTGCCAAACTTGTTCTATTCACCAATTTACTGTGTCTACCAACCAAGGATAGAAAATTCATTTCATATTTTCGGATAAAAAAAATATAAAAACGTTTTGAAAATTATAGGAAACGTTGTGGAAATGCTGTAAAATTACAGAAACATGTGAAAACAAATATTTAATACTATTAATTTATATCATATAAATTTATTTATATAAATTGAATATCTTTAATTCAAAAATGTAGGAAATATTCCGGGACAAATCATCATTTAAAAAAAATTCCAATAATAGTCATTCTCATTGTTTAATAATCTTGATCGTCGACTGTCATGATTTTCATCTTGAGTATCGAGATCAAAGTATTGTTTGTTAGTAAATTTCAATTGATAAGGCTTATAAATTGAATTTGAATGAAATAATTCCAAAGTTTTGGGCCAAAAAGTGCAAGCAATGACTAAAAATGGAATGGTTCTCACGAAACCATCACTTTTCGAAACCCACTTGTGTTTCGTATCGAAATTTTGAACCATAGTACCAACATATTTTTTTTGTTCAAATTAAAATGTGAAAATAAGCTTTAATAACTGAAATTAATGAATTTATATGAAAGGTCGGTGCGTATTACCTTAATTATATCAAAAGAAAAAGAAAACATATTATAAAATGGTATAATATGCATTTTTAATGGTATAATAATAAACAAATAAACGTTATGAACTGTTACTTTCCACTTTGCCAACGTAGCTCTTAACCGCTAACCTACTATAACAGAACACAAACATATTTTGATATATTTTTTCTAAAAAAAATCACACATTAAAGAATAGTTTAAATTCATAATTTAAAAAGATTAACTTATTAAATGTGATAATCTTTAAAAACAGAGGAGTACATCACTTTCACTAACTAGTAGTGCTTGTCTAGTAAAGATATAACTTTGTCTACCCGGATGCATTAATTAATTAAATACTTCAATTTGTTTATTAAAAGAAGTTATGATAATAAATTTGTAAAATGACATTCCGATCTTCACGTACGCAGTACGCATGGGGCGTTTACGGTCAATAGTGTTGACCACTCGCAATTTAAGAATCATAAAAATAATAATAAGTCAAAGATTGTTCAACTTATGATATTCATTGAATATTGAACCGAACACATATCAATATCAATATCGAAATTCATCATTGTTACTTGAACCGAAAGAAGGAAACGAAAATGACAAAAACAACGAAAACTTCGTACGTTGTAAACTCGTAATACTTTTAAGAAAATATCTAAGGTTTTACATATATGTTTTTGGGTGGAACATGTAAAAGGTACACTAGTTATCAGTAAAATTTGGACATGTGCACGGTTCGGTTCGGTTCGATTTTAAACAAAAAAAATTAAATCGATCTAACTGGTTTTATGGTAAACGGATCAAAATCGGTTCGGTTCAAATCGGTTCCAAGACGGTTACGGTTCGGTTTTGGTTTGGGTTATGGACTCATGTTTTAGACCTAAATTCGAGTCCACTTTTTGGCCTTGAAATTTTAGGTCTATTTGCTTTTAGCTAATATTGTTATTATTTTTGAACTCAAATTTAAATGTGATTGTTATTGCTTTATTAATTTTCACTCATAATTAAGTTACAAAAATATATCTACTGTATATAAGTTTAATGAGCTCATTTTAAAACTAATTTCGAAATTCGTATACACATTCGTCACATAATATCACTTCTTCAATATATATGTATCCATATATTAGTAGATTAAAACATACTGTATTTACTTATCTATTACTATATCATACTAATAATGAACAATATTATATCCTCCTGCCAATTATCCTTTATTAAGCTTAATTTTATCTACATAAAATAAGTCATCGGTTCGGTTTGATTTTTATCGGTTCTCCCATAAGCGAAACCGTATCGGTTCGGTTTCCTTAAAGGAGAAACCGAATTCGGTTCGATTCCAGACGGTTTCAAAGAGGTTGGTTATTTTTTTATTTAATCTCAATTTGATTCGGCTCGATTTCAATCATCCTCCACACGCCCCCTGAGAATGAATATATATAAAGGCCAAGATCTAATACGAGCAAATTGCTGAAATGGTCCCCGATAGTATGACCGAGTTGCATTTTGGTCCCCAATAGTTACACGGTTGCACGTTAGTCCCCGAAAGTGGCCAAAACGTTGCACTTTAGTCCCCACGTCAAGTTTTCCATTAACATTTCAGGTTTGAGCGTTAAAATTGGGGTAAAAATATAATTTTTAAGATTTAAAGTCGATTTTTTGCCCCAATTGGTGCCAAAACGAAACTCCACAACCCCCTCCCGCTAAAACTCCCTTTCTTCCTCACCTCAATTAGGGTTGTGGAGTTTCATTTTAGGGGCAAAAAATCAACTTTAAGTCTTAAAAATTATATTTTTACCCCAATTTTAACGTCTAAACCTGAAATGTTAACGGAAAACTTGACGTGGGACTAAAGTGCAACTTTTTTGTCACTTTCGGGGACTAATGTGCAACCGTGTAACTATTGGGGACCAAAATGCAACTCGATCATACTATCGGGGACCATTTCAGCAATTTTGCAAGCTCGATCTAATACTATAATGTCATAAGTGAAAGGTTAGTTATTGATGAACTATATAACAACATCGTGTCATATTTGTTAGAGCAAATAATTTCAAATATTATTCAAGAATTTAATTGGATAGTCGCTTACAATGATCTATATTTCGATAATTTATATTCAAAAGCGTTCAAGTCGACTAATTGAGATTGACTTATGTGATAATACTAATCATCACTTCATAACAATTCTTTGCTAAACTTCACCACTAATCATCTACAAACACATTTCCACAATTTTGATAATTTTAATATCACATCCACTATATTAGAAAGATGCATGTGACAACTGAAAAAACAAAAAAACCACCTAGTAACAATATTATTATTTATTAAATTCCTCAATAAGTTAGGCCTGCTTTGAATTCAGCTGTACGACATTTGATTGTGGAGAAACATAAGTCCAAAAGACACAAAAAAAGAGACAAAAATGATCCTATTATAATAAAGGTCAACTAATTAATTTATTCAACACTTAGAATCTCCCCTGTTTTCTTCCATTAGTTGCTTAATCTCATCAGTATCTTTAATATCATCATCAACAACAACATCACCACCACCAGTGAGCTCCTGGGCTCTCTTTGCTTCCAAATCCCAATCTGTTAGAACCAAAACAATCGTCATAGACATCATACAAGAACCTTGAGCTATCAATAAACCTAACCATAGCCCTTCAAAGTCGAAACCTGCAGCGAATGCAAGCGAAATTGCTATAGGCATTCCGATTAAATAAAAGCATCCAAAATTAATATTTGCTCCAACTTTTGGTCTAGCTGTTCCTCTCAACACCCCACAAAGAGTTGTTTGCGGACAATTTCCTAACTCACAAAGTCCAATTATAGGCAAAACCAAAGATGTCAAAGCCAATATTTGTTTGTCATGAGTGAACATATGTGCCCAAATATTTCTTACTGACATAGTAAAGAACATTGCACAAGTGCCTAATATGAAGCTCAATAAGAGGCCTACAATGGCTGCGAGTTTCGCCTTTTTTGGCTGATGGGCACCAAGTTCATTGCCTACTCTAGTTGAGACACTGAAACTCAAAGAAGATGGAAATATGTATATCAATGATGTTGTTTGTATCAAGATTCCCATTGAAGCAACTGTTGCCTTCGGATTTAGCAACAACCCACAAAGCAAAATCATGATTTCATACCACCACCATTCCAAACACACAGATACGCAGCTTGGAATGGCTAAATTTAGTAAAGATTTCCACCCTCTGAGAGACTCCATTGATAGGCCTTCCCATGTTTTCTTGTGGATTCCAGAGATCAATACATAGATTATGAGCAGAATCACGAGGTTGAAATTTGTCCATACTCCACTAAGAGCAACACCTTTGATGCCTAAAGAGAGCTTTGTAACAAGAAAATAGTTTATTGGAATGTGCAGAAGAATTGAGACAGCTGCACAACATGTTAATGGGAGAGTTATGGATTGAGTTCGAAGATAAATACGTAAAGGGTGTAATATAGATTGAGCAAGAAGATCAGGGAGGGAGTAGAGGAGGTAATCTTGAGCTTGTGAAGCAATAATTTCATCTTGGTTACAAAAGAGGAGGATCTTTTTCATGTTGCACCATAAAAGAGCAATAGGCAATGAGACAGAAAGTAGCAAAAGCACTGATCTTTGAAGGGCCATGCCTAAGAGATTGTACCTCTTGGCACCAAATGCTTGGCCACATATAGGTTCCATGCCCATGGCTAAACCAGAGAGAACAGAGTAGCCAGTTATGTTAGCAAAGCCAAGAGCAAGTGAGCCACCAGCCAAGGCCAAGTCGCCTAGTCGGCCGAGGAAAAGCATGGAGATCATGGAGCGGCAGTAGAGTAGAAGGCCAGTGAAAATCATGGGAAATGCTATTTTAGCAATGGATTGAGCCTCATTGATGATTAAAGAAAGATGGCTAGTCTTGTTGTTATGAGGTTTCTTGATTTGTTGCTCTGCATGGTTTGCTGAGCTTTTGGTGATCAAAGGGGTCAATTTGGTAGAAGTTGGAAATTCTGGGGTGATATTGTATGTTTGGTTTATGTTGCACTTGCAATTGCAGGAGGTAATATTTGGTGATGTTTGTTGACACATTTTAGAGTTATTTCTAAAGTATTCAACGAAAATGAAGAGAGAAATATTCAAATTATAGAGAATTGATTTTCTCTTTCTCAACTTGTTTATTTGTTGAATATTCTTTCTTGTAAGATGATCAAGATTGAGAGGAGGGGGTTTATGTTAGGATTGTAGAAATGGGTATTTATAGGGTTTTCAAGTGAAGGTTTTGCACATCTTTTTTTATGATATGTGCCGGCTATGATATCGTTGTAAATGTTTGTCTTGCTTAGAAAGACTTCAAAGGGAAAAAAGCTTATAAATATTATAAGTGAGATTTTATTTTGGCAATTCCTCATTGTACCATGCATTTTGACAAGTGGAAATCAAATGTACCCTAACTTGATTATTAATTAGTACAATGAAGATCATTGTAAAACTAATTAGTTTTTACGTCAAACATTTGATTAAAATTTAAAACCGTATACTTCAAGAACATAGTGGATAAAACATTTAAAGATTTTATATTTCCATAACAAGTACTGGATTATATTACAAGAACAAGATTCAATTATACATAAAAAACATTCTCTACAAAAATAGTAATTTTAATATAGTCTATAATGGGTTTTAATTTCTAATAACACCAATTATACTTGACCACATATATATAGTTCACTTCTAAATGCTTGACCATATATATATATATATATAATTTGGTTGCTTTGGCCATATGTAAGAAATTGAAAAATAAATTAAGTTGCTCAAAGCTACTACGAAATGATTTTGGTAGTATTGTCCAAGGCCAAAGACAAATGATATGTTAGTGGTGCCACAGTGGTAGATAATCCAATCTGCACTGTTGGTATTGGACAATTAGAATAGTCCAATTTTTGCAGTTTTGTGAATGACAATAAATCACAGTGGCCATTAAAGAAAGAAAGAGATAAGAAGCCGGAAAATTTTAGGTCGAATTTGTATTGGGTCACACGGTTATATCGAAAGCATCACTTTTCTTGAACAAACACTTTAATTATGCAAAAGTTAGCTAATTTATCTAAGTTAACTTATCTTTAATTATCCAATCCATCTTATTAGTCCCTCAATGTTTCTTAAAACAATTGTGTAACTTTTGTTAGAACATTTTCTCTAACGAGAAAATATATCTTCAGCCCTGGCACATAACTCATCTGATAAAAAATTATTATCGTAACAATTTTATACTTTTAAGAAAAGACATTTTTTGACAATTTGACAAAACATCAAACATATAAAAATTAGAGCAAATGGTTTCATCGATCACTCACGTTTGTTAAAAAACACTAGTCGATCACCCTAGTATGACTTTGTATACTTTGGATCACTCATGTTAGGTATTATGTATACTTTTGGTCACTCACACGTTTTTTTGGTATAACTCTTGATTTTTCGAAATTTTTAACATTTTGATAAGGATATTATAGTCATTTTCTCATATTTTTGTCATGAAAATGTAGAGTGCAATGAAAGTTAGTTGATGCAAGTTAAAAAATTATGAAAAATGACTAAAATACCCTTACAAAAATGTTAAAATTTTCGAAAAATTAAGAGTTGTACCAAAAAAACGTATGAGTGACCAAAAGTACACATAATACCCAACATGAGTGATCGAAAGTATACAAAGTCATATTAGGGTGATCGACTAGTATTTTTAACAAACGTGAGTGATCGATGAAACCATTTACTCTAAAAATTATTATTATTTCTGAATTATAATAGGGAATATCATGTTTTGTATGTACTTCAGTATAATATTGAATTAAAATTGAGGGGACCAAAAGCGTTAATAAACCTATTTAAGCAATATTTTTTTTATTATTAAGGGGACCAATTAGTATATTTTGTAAATATAACTTGCAATTAAAAGATAAATAATTATTATTTTTAATCGAAGGCAGAAATATCATTTCCCTTTTAATTTCTTTTCAATTTTGCTATTGATCATATCACCAATTTAAGGATATATACACCAAAATTACATGTCAATGATCTGATTTCTTCATAGATTGGGAGTCAAAGTCTTTACAAAATTATATAAAAGCTCAAAGGTAGACATTACATTTAAAACCTAAGCTCTCTTAGTCTAAAAAACACCTTAGAGGGGTGAATAAAGTATATCGATAACAATGAAAACTTTTTTAATTAACGAGGATATAAATGATATATAAGTGAAAAACGCGGAATATAGTAGACTTATCTAAATAGATTCACTTAAGTAATATATCAAACACCTTAAACACTAAGACAACAAGATATGAAGAAGCTAAAAGCAATCACAAAGCAGGGGCATGCCGTGGGTTAATGTTTGGACCTGATATTGTGGTAGTTTCAAGGGATGTTCAGAAGCCTGTTGTTCGTTCGCCTCAGTATTGTGTGCATCAGATTAAGGACTCCACACCACACCCAAATTCACGAGCAATCCCATAATCGAATAGATTACTTAACGACAATAAAAATATTCCTTTTTATTGGTAAGTCTCGTACTCGAATGGATTACAGAGCGATCCGTCAATGGACGGGCCCCTTACCACCAGTGTATCATTTACGTGGCTAGGTTACATTGGGTTCTCTTATGTGTTATGTCCCGGAAATAGCTATGAGAAGCTTTAGTCGTGTGTAAGTATACGAAGCCGAAAAATATTACAGTTTCGATTAACAAGCAGTTGTAGAACTCCAAATACAACAAATATCACTAAATAAGAAAAAAAAATCAAAAAGCTACAAACTTCGAAATATTAAAAAGTGTATTTAAACATAACCAAACAACAAAATGTATTAAACATTGTTCATTCATGCGAAAATTCATGGTGAAAAACACATAAAATTACAAGTATTTAATATGTTTTTATTATTAGACGATCCTACTTTTCACTATTTGTGATATTTAAGCCTTATTGTTTCCATATCGTTTTGATATGTTTTTATTGTTTTATAGATAATATAGAAAAACACATAGTATTACAAGTATTTAATATATTAAACTATCGGTTCAAACTTGTAAATAAACTATCAATATTTGAAAAATTATAAATATTATAAACTTATATAATACTCCTTCCGTCCCTAAATGATTGTTACATTTTGACTTTTGTAGTCAAACATTAAAAAATTTGATCAATAATTCTTATTAAACGATAAGAAATAATAGTCATGTGGACCTTGTTAGGTTCATCTCAATATATATTTTTAAAATATCAACTTCTTATAATTTTTAACATGTAAAATAAAATATATTTACATTTTAAATTGTGTTTTGTTGACCATGCAAGTCAAAATGTACCAATCATTTAAGATGGAGAGAGTATATAGATTCCTGTTGAAGTTGTTGAGCAAACAATTAATCTAACGACTAAACTATGAAAGACAAACTTGTGAACTAACTTAAGAGTATTCAAATAAGTACTACACCACACAACATGAAATAATGCATTATCGACTAACTATTGCTTACTACTCGTAGACGATGAACAACGGTAGGAAAGTATAATGCCAAATGAAAGAAAGTGACGAGATTTAGGATTAAAGATCAAAATTTCAGTAGCTAAATATTATCAAAGATGAAATATAGAGATTCCAATTTTTTGAGCTAATTCTCTTTCTATGTCACACCAATATCAAATAACAGAACGAAGGGACCTAGAGAAAATAGTGTCCATGAGATCACTGTTCTGCTTCGAGCGAAACTTCACTATGATGGGTCGAAAACGCATCACTATCTCGAGCTTTCACGTTCAAGGGGAGAACAACTGCAAAAAAGAATACGTGTCACTGATGCCATACATCCAACACTTGATTACGGAAAAGAGGGGCATCAAACACTTGATTACGGAAAAGAGGATGAAGTTCACACCGTAAAACTTAGAGTAAGTTGTTCAATACAAACCTCTAATATCGTCCAGGTGCAGGACTTCCTTCTTCATCACTCCTCTCCATTTCAGCTCTCTTAGAAGACGGGCTTCTGCTAGGACGATACTCACCAGGACTCAACGAATCTTTCTCAGTAACACGGCTAACATAGTCAAGGTTACCCCTCTCTGGTGGACTTGGCCTACGATCAATCTCAGCAATAGTCCTCTCTCTTCGAGGGCTTGCACTATGCTCGCGACTGTAGTGGGACCTTTCTCTTCGACGGCTTGCACTATGCTCACGACTATGGTGGGACCTCTCTCTTTGAGGGCTTGCACTATGCTCGCGACTGTAGCGTGGCCTCTCTCTTCGAGGGCTTGCACTATACTCGCGGCTGTAACGGGGTCTTTCCCTTCTTGGACTAGGGCTTCTCGTTCTAGCATAGTCAGAATCTCTCTCCCTCACCCTATTGGGGCTATGGACAGGGCGACGAGTACCATAACCATAATCAGGACTTTCTCGTTCTCTACCATAAGGACTAGGACTGCGCCCACGATGACCATAGCCATAATCAGGACTACCACGCTGTCTTCTATATGGGCTAGGGGAACGGCCACGATTATTACCACCTCTTCTAGGCGATCTATCACTATTTCTATCAGGGCTATGACCATTTCCCCTGTCATCATCATCTCTGATCGCATATTCCACCGTGATGACTCTATCTACCAACTTGCTGCAAGAGAGTAAAATTGAGTGATTACTAACATAACAAAAACTTTTCTTCTAATATAGATATATTAATAATGCAAAAAAATTGCATGCCTAGGTTTATATACCTATGAAGTTACCCACCTATAGTTTGTAGCATCCAATGCTCTAGTGGCATCCTCCAGGGACTCATAGTGAATGAATGCAAAATTCCTCCGAATCCTTATGTTGAGAATCTTTCCATAAGGATCGAAGTGTCTCTCCAAGTCCGCGGTCCTAGTATGATAGGGGTCGAAATTGATAACAAACAGTGTCTTTGAGGGCCTAGAGTTGGCAGCAGGTTTTCTTGAACTCTCAATCCTCCTGCTGCTACCACGCTCATGCTGCTAGAAATGTTATGGTAAGATCATTACATGAAAAAATTGTCAAAACGCTATGAGAAATATCAGAATTAGATGAAGCTAACAACCTTCGTCCATTCGACACGGAGCCTGCGGCCCTTTCTGCCAAATTCATATCTATCGAGTCCCCTTATTGCATCCTCTGCATCTCTCTCATCTTCCATATAAACAAAGGCAAATCCTGCAAATCATAAGGGGATTAGTACATCAAGAGTTCCAACAGATTCTTGAGCACATCATGGATACCCGTCTAAGGTGGGATGACCCTGCTTCATGCAAAAGAGCACAAAAGCATAACACATCAGACATATATAGGACATTCTGAATCTAAAAACTAGTGACTAGTTGAATCAGTTACAGACCTTGAGCTGAACTAAGTGATGGCAAGGAACAAGTAGTCCAAATGTGGATGTTTCATGATAGTATAATGGACAGAGAGTGCCAGCTCGAATTTAGTCTCCCTGAACTTCGAGGTCAGCAACGTTACATGTCTGACTATGAGGTCTGGGCAAAATTGATGAGGTGTGGAAAGCAGCAACATGTTATGCCTGACTATGAGAAAAATGCATGCATGATGGATCGATGGACCCTTCTAAAGAACTAGAAGAGAAAGCATGCCACAGTCAGAAAAAGGAACGTGGTCACTCATCTATCAGCCAAAGATTGTACTGATATTAGAACATAACCCTGCGTCAAATAATTAGCTGAGTGCAACTAATACACTAAAAGCATATACATTATTAATCGTACATCCTGACACCTCAAAGTATCTATCTAACAAGTCTTTCAAGATACCGTTCCAGGGCACAGGAAATATGTCCTGGTGGACGCTGCCTCCACAAGTAGAATGCCTTGCCATTATATCATCCTCCACCCGTCAACATTTATGAGATTAAAGGTTCATGATACACTGGCCATGAACTTTAAATCCTCACCACTCTCCTCCTTTTCAATTCATGATATGTTATGATATATCAATCTCCTAACTCCAACACATATATATCTATAAAATTCACGAGAAGCCTTTCTCATTTAATCCTCTTGAACTTATAATCCTAAGTTCCTAACCCTTGTGTAATCCGTGATACCAATGGCAATAGAAACCACCAGATATATTCAGAAACTTTTTCACCCTCTAGACCTATGTTCAGACTGAATAACATTAAGGAATGTAAATGAAACATGTTGCAGGTCTCCTACAGAGTTGACGTAGGATGGACAACTTTAAGAGCCCATTCAGTTGACTTGCATAGAGACACGTGAGTTAGGCATGTGCATATAAAAATGCACTTCAATTGATTGCAGTTCCTTCTGCGCAGTCTCAGTTAAATCCTCCATGTCAAATGCTTTCACCACAACGAAAAAAAATGGAAAGTGCAATGCAGCAAACATATAGGATAACATATCATAATTAGTGATTAATTAATTCACTTTTCCAACTAACACACAATAATCTTCCGTATGAAACTATCTCATATACATTAATAACTCGGACAGACTAGATAAACATAGAGCAAGTAATTAGAATAAAATGCACCTCGAATATGAAGAAATCAAGACCTAAGTCGCATAGAAAATTAAAGTACAGAAGGCCGCCATACTTACCAGACTTCATGTCCACCCGATCAACGTTTCCATATTTTCTGAAAAGCCTTTCCAGTTCAGACTGGCGAGCATCATATTCAAAGTTGCCACAGAAAATCGCCCTCATTACCTACACTGACTATTAGCTAATCCCTGCAAACATATGACTCAGAAATGCTATTTTGACAAAATTATAACTGTTTTTAATCATACTAGAAACTTTCTAAATAGATTAATTTGCATAACAATTAGTTGTATATAATATGCTTCTAGTCCTAAACTAGCATAATTGTCATACCACATCAGCTACAATAACATTAGATCAACGATTTTAGATTCCCTTGCTCTTTAATATAATAGAAAACATCAAAATGGTGTACCTACTCTTCTTAACTATTATGAAAGTACTACCTCCAATCCAAAATAATTGTCTTTCTCGGCCTTTTTTAAAAATCCAATATAATCGACTTTATGCACAAATCAAAGCAAAACATATCATTTTTTTCCCTTTATATCCTCATTTACATTAGTACACTGTTGTTGATGCACTTAAGAACTAGAGTATTAATGCAAGCATATGAGGATATAGAGGTATTACTGATTTCTTCTTAATATTATTTTTTATAAACTCACCCACCGGCCCCTTACAATAAGAATCGAACCCAGGACCTCTAAGTCATTGGAAGACCTCCTACCTACTAGGTCATTCGATGTTCTCTTAATGATTTCTTACTATGTGTGAAAAAAGTAAAAAGACAATTATTTTGGATTGGAGGGAGTAATTGTTAGTGTTTTACACTCCACTCGAGGTTAATTCGGCAAGAGCCTCCTTGTATCAGAAGGATGATCATGTGTAATATCCGACCCCCCCCCCCCTTCCCCTGACTACAATGGAGCCTCCACGACTAATACTTCGCATGAACTAAAAATATTAAACCCTCCATCCCAATTAACAAAAAGTGTAGATTTTAATTGACGCATGTTAATATAAAATACAAAAAAAAAATACTAGCATGTGATATATTTTTCACCAAACACCATTGAATTCACAAAATTAAAAAAAAAAAAAAAAAAATTGACAATCTTCTGGAATGAAAATTTAATTTACCGTCATACTATAAACCAATCTAATAAAAAATAACATTTTTAGTTCAGTAATCCAATCAACAAAGATGAACAGTACAAATTCAAAGCCAACAAAAGAAATTAATTACTCAGAAATAAATAAAATCAATTTTGAGAGGGAACCGTACCTTTCAAAGTTGCAAAAACCCTAGCCGTAGTGGGCAGGAAGGTGAATACTGTAACTCCCTAAAAGATACTGAGTTTATAAAGGTAAACACTTTTTTTTCACTAAACAAGAAGTCATTGATGGTAATTTTGTTGCACAAATTCTTTTATATAATTAGTGAATGGATCAAAAAGTTTTAATAGAAACATTAAAGTAATTAAGGAAATATTTTTTTCTTATTAAATTATAAAGAATACTTTTTTGTAAACAATAAAATGATTAAACCTAAAAGTATTTTCTACATATTATAAAGGTTAATTTTCTTACAGCACCCTGAACTATTGAGATTATTGAAACGCTGGCGGAAAGGTAACCGTGCAAAGCCATTTTCGAGCCGAGAGCCCAAGCTAGCTCATTTAAAATTTTAAATTCAATTGAATTTACAAAAAAAATATTTATATAAACGATTAATTGTAACAAGGTAATATAAACATTAAATTCTAATGAAAAATAACATGAAGTAACATAAATATTTACAACATAATCTGTAAAATGAAGAATTGTCTATTACATTGATCAAAGAGCCTTAAAAATGAATGATTGGTTGGAAATATGAAATATCATTAACAATACAATATTAGTATAATTAATTTTATATTTTCTTTCAAAAAATTAATGTATATATACTACCGAGCCGGCTCTCGGAGTTCACGAGCTGAGAACTCAGCTCGCGGCTCGGCTCATTTTATTACGAGCCAAGTTTCGAGCCTCAGCTCTTTCGAGCGACCATCTCGTTTAGTTCGGCTCATGCACAACACTATATGTGGCATTTATGGCAGAATACTTGGAAGAACGAGAACCCCTTGTAATGTAGTTTCGGGTTTAAATTTGTTTTCCCGACGGATCAACAATTTATGCATTTTTGTACAGATATGTTGCTTCCATCATGAGAAACGCTTACGCTCCTCTTGAATCATGTTCATCAGAAAGTGGTAGATTTTGTAACACATTGTGATATATGTTGATCTCTAGCTTTTAAAATAATCTTGTTGAATACTCTATCTAATAATTTACAAGCATTGGAGAGTTTGATCCAAATTAGAAGGCACATCTGATATAAAGAATGTAACAAAAAATTCAGGGGTAATTAATGACAAAGAAAGTTCTGGGTGCAAAAAAAGTTCAAGGGGTAACAAATAGTTCAAGAAGTAACATATCACATTTAGAACCAAAATTGTAACTAAATATCTTATAGTAGTGTGTCAAGAAGAGAAAAAACTACCAATAATGAGTAAAGCACAACATAGAACTCAAACACAAATTTAAAATCAATTAGCTAATAACAATTGAAACAAATTTAAATGTGTTCACCATTGATCATTACACACTATCTAGATCAATTATTCTTCAGAGCTTGGAACTGGGAGTTAAAGGTACTGATTCTGTGAAACAATAAAATAAAAATGAGAAAGTTAGTCTTCCGGTCTCTTTATGTGATTTGTTATGTGAAACATGGTTATCATGATGATTATATGTGAAGATGTGAGGAAAGAAAGTAACAAAAGTTTTAGTAAAATACCTTGTACATTTTGTTCTCTCGGTCTTCTCTATTTCATCGTAAGCATCAATCGAAATATCCTTTATTCTTTCCATTTCTACTTCGAAATACGAAATATTAATAGCACGTGCAGCCTCCTACATTATGTTTTTGCATAATTTTACATTGATTTTCTTGCTCCAATTAGCATATAAATACTTCACACATAGTCTATGTTCAACCAAAAAAAATTCTCTTTGTATAGCATTTTTTAGTCCCCTAAATAAAGAAAAAATAAAATCAGGGGAATATCATAAACTTCAGGGGGGAAAGGAAGTTCAGGGGGCAATTCAAAATTCAAGGATATATTCTATTGGTTAGTCATTACTATCCAAGTTAGAGGTTGAAACTCCATGTCGAAATCCTCTTTTAACAACATGACAAACCAAGTTTACAAATCGGTATTCTCGATTTCAATAACTACCACGCCATCAGATATATTCATTGTCCCCATCCATACCAACGGCACACAAAATCTGACCCTTAAATCAACCTTCTAAGAAGCACCCATCAAGGCATACAAACCTTCTACAATCATCCTTAAACCCTTCCTTTAAATGCTTTGGACATATGAAAATTTGTTGAAATTCTTTCTCCTCGTATTTAACGATTACAGTTGAGTTGGACATAATATTCAACAAAGCCTGCGCATAGCTCCTTCGTAGTGCAAACTGTTCCTTCTCATTCCAATATACATCAAGAATCCAGCCTCTTTGATTGCCCTCCATGCCATAATAGGAGTAATTTCAAATTCCACATAGTCATGTATCTCTTTTATGACGTACTACCTCTCCGCCAAATATTTCACAGTCACTAATGATGCGTTTGGATTGGGGTGAATCTAGGTGAGGGTAAACATTTAAAATTAACCTAGGTTAGGGTAATGTAGATAAAACTATTATAGTTCTTGTTTGGATATCATTACCTTTCAACAAGTGAGACAATGTAAGTAATAACATGAAAAACAATATATTGTCATCTATATCCTTCTCTTTATTTCTACGTAAAACTTCTTGTTTTTATTTTCAAATTATTATTAGAATATTAAAACATTAGCAAAACATAAATATCTTTAACAATAAAAAACAAAAGTAACACAATTTTCGTGTAATTGATACTTCACGTAAGAATTAGTATAACTCAAGTGGTTAGGGTTCGCATGGCCTTTATACTACCTGAACTCAACAATACGATGAAAAGAGACCACTATTGAGAAATGGAAACATAATAAAGATAAATCAATTAATCAATTATCTCAAAAATCGGATTTGTAAAGAAGAAAAAGATGATTTTTGTATTACTTCAATATCAAGCAAAAATGTAAAGATTAAAAGGAGCAATATGCAATACACCAATGAAAAGAGTTACGCAATACAACAATGGAAAGAGGCGACAATTTATTTATAATAACAAGTGAGATATATTTTTCTGGATGGATTTAACATTGTTCGTTATTTTGTTTTCTTTTTTGAAATTAGCGAAGAGGTGAGTTTCGAACCCAGGACCTTTTGGTCACTAGCAAGAGCCTTTTCCACTAGGCTATTCGATTAACTCAACATTGTTCATTATTAGTATGATATAATAATAGATAAGTAAATATGTTTTAAGCTAACAATATATGGATACATATATATTCAAAAGGTGGTATCTTGTGACGAATGTGTATACGAATTTCGAAATTAGTTTTAAAAATGAGCTCATTAAACTTATATATAGTAGATATATTTTTGGAACTTAATTATGAGTCACAGTTAATATGAAACAATACTAATTACATTTAGATTTAAATCCAAAAATAATAATAATAATAATAATAATAATAATAGCTAAGAACTAATATACCCAAAACTTAAAAGGCCAAAAGTGGGCTCAACTCTGAGTCCAAAACATGAGGCCCAGAATCGAATCCAAAGCGAAACCGACCTGGAATCGTTGTGAACAGAACCGTTTGGAATCACACCAATTGATGTTCCATCTTCCGTAGAACCAGTTAAGCAATTCTTTTTTTAGTCCAAAACCAAACTAAACTGAACCTTGCACATGTCCAATATATATATTTATATATACATATCGGGATGACCGAGTTGATTTTTTTCGAGCCTTTTGATTCGGCTCGTTTCGAGTGGAATCGAGGTTTTTAAGTTCATTTACAATAGTACGAGAGTGTATTCTTCTGTTATACTTGTACACTTTACAATATATTAGTAACTCGTAGCTACTAAGTGAAGGAGTGAGTGATGACTGATAGCGGTATATACACTTATTAGTTATTAGTAGAAAGCCGCCTTTCTTACTCATTATTTGGCTATGGATATATCATATATCCGCGACTTCCCCACGTAGCCACGGTTTACCTGATGGATTATGTTTCATTTAAAAACGGCCCAAACCACTCCAAAAAATATATCCATTTCCATTCAAGCCCGACCCTAGTAAACAATTTCGACCCGAAAGCTGCAAGAGTACCATATCCAACATGGATAACAATCCATATCACAATGCCTCTAACCCAGTTACTTCCCCCACTGGAGGAACCTCAAGAAGGCACTCCACTTATAGGGGGATCCGAATGAGAGCTGGAAAATGGGTCACTGAGATCCGTGAACCCGGAAAAACGACCCGTATTTGGCTAGGCACCTATCCTACTCCTGAAATGGCTGCTGCAGCATATGATGTTGCAGCCATAGCACTTAGAGGCTCAGAAGCTGTTATCAACTTCCCTGAGTGGGTCCACTCCTACCCACTCCCAGCTAGTCAGTCTGCCAACGATATTCGTGCAGCGGCCTCTGCAGCTGCTGCTGCCAGAGCCCCGCCACACGAATATCAAACCACCACTGATAATAACAATAATAATAACGATGGTACGATGTTTACTAGTTCTGGTTCCGCCTATGGTTCTTATTCATCACAATACCCTCAGTTTCCACCAAATGATCAGAATACTCAATATGGTTCATCACAATTCCCTCAGTTTCCACCAAATGATGAGAATACTCAATATGGTACTTATTCATCACAATTCCCTCAGTTTCCCCCATATGATCAGAATACTCAATATGGTAGTGGTAATCAAGAATTCGTCGATGAAGAGGCTTTGTTTAATATGCCGAATCTATTGAGGGATATGGCCGGAGGAATGCTTGTTAGCCCACCACGAATGATGAACCCGCCGCCGCCTAATAACGACGGCGACGACTCACCTGATCATAACTCTGGAGGGGGTGGGAACCTCTGGGGTTATAACTATCCTTATTACTATTGAAAGATAATAATGAAGTGAAGTTAATATTAATAATATATTAAAACCTAAATAAAATGCGGCTAATGTGGGAGTAATGATATATATGCATGTAAAAAAATGATTTAAAAATTTATTTACATGCATTACTCTAGGATAGCCATATATAGTATAGGGTCTACATCTTTTTCTGTTGGTGTTTTTGTTTGATTTCTCCTTTTGGGTGTCCTTTTCCTAAAACTACTGCTCTGGTCGTTTTGGTGTTCTCTTGTTTCTTTCCATCACTTCATATATATTTTAATGTATATGAGTGTGGAAGTTGTCAGTAAGTCAATGCAAGTCTATTTTCATATCATGAGGGTCATGTAAGAAAACATTGTACATATATATATATGTATAATCTCATTTTTATCATATCAAAATTGATAACAATGAAGGTGTGTATGTATATGTGAAAATGTAATGAAATCCTTAATATATATGGTTGTTTTTATTATCATTATTATTCACATCTCTATTATTATTAATTTATGTATAAATGTGTATGGAGTAATGAGACTGGCAGAGTTTAATATGAGGGGCAGTTCGATTGGGGCCGGGGGGACAAAACTCCAAAACAATTAATGGCGGCTGATTATACACGTACTCTACATTATTTTGCTCTTCAAAATTCAAAGAGTACATACATACATATATAGGAGGATACGAGATGTTTTCATGCCAATATTAGCTTTTTCATGCAAACATATAACCTCACCGCTTTCACCTTTAAAAAATTAAAATCGACGTACGCAGCGCGCACGTATGTGCTATGCATGCGTTCGAAGTTCGAACTCCTTCCCGAGCATGAGCAGTAATGAAATTGAATGAGTCGTAATAAAATAAAGTTTGAGCAAATATATAATAAAGAGAGATGGGCATTGTCTTTAATGTTGATTTGGCCTAGCTGGCGTGAGTAAAGTTTGAGCATTCTTTAATGATGAAGATGATGGACAATGAGTGTGAACAGTTCTTACTCATACAGGCTACAGCTACCGCACTAATAGGTATTATTATGTTACTGTATGTTTTTATCTTTTTCAGCCCGTGGTATTAAATGTTGATAGTTGCTCACTTCATAATTCTCCAAATTTGACCATCCATGGATCACCATACTTGTATATATATCACAAATATCCCGGCATTTTCACATATGTACGAGACCGGATTGTATGCAACCACATTTAATTTCTTTGGGAGTTAGATACTACAATGTTTTAACTTCATACGAACGACATAGCGACATTCATTCTCTTAATACTATTGTAATAACGTCTTTAATTTCTTGTGTCTATGTGTTTTCTATCGTTAAAAAACGGAAACGAAATGCACACCATGACACCATACCGTACCTTTCTATAATAGACATATCTATACTATACCTATGACAACATTGAACCTTTTTTTTTATATGTCAATAAAACTTTTATTAGGATGTATTTGTTTGTTGTGAATGAAATCGGAGGAATCTCTATATAAATCTATCAAATATTTGTATAGAGTTTTATACAATTTTGTTTAAATTTCAGTTTTATTTCCTTTAGATAAATTTAAAAAAATATATATCCTTACAGTAATAATTAATGGTGTATGTCTCTCAGCAATACGAGTTAAAGGTCGAGTCAAGCTGGGCGAGCTAGCCCATAATGAAATGAGGCCTTACCAAAACTGATGCATGGCAAGCTCTATGATCTATATGACTATATCAGCCGAGCAACCAGATGATGCAATTAATGAAGACCTCAAAATAAAATGTTACTAATTTACTATAGTACAACACTTTATGTAGGTTTATAATAAGCCCATCGAAAAATACTGTACCAGTTAACTTTCTAATAATGAAAAGATTTACGACTATAAATCTCAACTAGTCAACTTGTTCATCATTCACAACCAATATGCCAATATATGTATATGTAAATAAATAATAGGACATACAAAAATATGCCAATATATATAAAAATAAATTATAGGACATACAAGTAATAGTCTTGTTACTCTCTAATTGTGACTTCATATTTAGATTCAATAACATGAGTAAAAAATAATTAAATTTTTTAAGTGATAAAAATTGAACTTAATACGTACCGTAGATATGTAAGATATTTGTTGAGCCAATTTCCAAATTGTTAAGAGATCATGGATTTGATTTTAAAATTAATTGGTGATAACATATTATAGAATCGAAATAATTGTTGAAATGGTCTCATATAATATGTGCAAGTTACACTTTAATCCCAATAAATGGTCCTCGCAATTGATACTAAAAGTGTAGTTAGTCCCTAAGACAATATTGGTATTAACATTAGAAGGAAAACGTGATCATGAATTTTGGGCAAAATCAATTTTTTAGTGTTAAATCGAGGCAAAAACACAAGAGACCTCAATTTTTGGAGCAAACCAAAATTTTAATACCTATAAATTTAAGTGTTGAAAGTTGAGGTCTAATCCATATTTCTGTTAGACTTAACTTTAAGAATTTGATTTTGTCCCAAAATTCAAGTTTTTTTTCGTCAAATTTTAACGTTAATATTAATTTAGGGACTTAAGTAAATTTTTGTACCAATTATAGAGACAATTTCTACAAATCAATTATCTAGGACTAAAATGCAACTTACACATATTAATTATTTGTAATCATTTCAATAATTTTCAATTATAATAAATTCACTCGCATTTTTCAAATCTTTAATTATCACAGTTTTACACACACCATTTCAACCATATACATTTTGGACATATTGTCTGATGAGTTGCACATGTCAAATTTTTTTAATGTTATGTCATATGTGATTGGATATGGGCATATGACACCCTTTTTAAAATTCATCAAATTTAGTTTTATCCTAAAATCAATTAGAGTTGAATAATGGTGGATCACTGTAAACTAAAGTCCCCGACCCGAAACGACGATGTACAAGTGTTTTTAATCAAATAACAATATAAGTTATGTATCAATAATATCCCTTCTAGGATCCAATTTATTAACACAATCCAAATTAAAATGAATGAAATGGTTTACCTCTTAAGCATGAACTGTTGTGTAGGAGAATATTCTCAAGCTAATGATTCTCACAAACTTCATTTTCTACCTGATGAAGAGGCTTAAGAGACTCTTTGATTTGTTTCACATACAGTACTAGTGTCATAATTGTTTTTCCAATTATACAGTAGTATCTGATATATATTGACTTAAAACCTACAATTTGACCACGTGCCTTATTATATAAAAATTAAATTTGTAATAAATAGTTCATACATGATACAACCAAGATCAAAATTAAATTATTACTCATCAAGTACTTAATAAAGATATACATACAGAAATATGCCAACAATAATCTAATTTTCTCAAATATGTATAATATTAGTAGTATATGAGATAACATGCCATAATAATGTCATCTTGCGGTAAATAAACACACCACTGATCCTTAGGCCAACGTTTTGGAAAGTTAATTAAATTAATCTAAACTCCATTCTGAGCTAATAAAAGTTACGCTAATTATCTCATCATTACAATTACAAGTAATACACATGTAATAATAGACCGTGCAAAACTAACACTTTGACATAATCACATCTATGTTATCAAATATTAAACCTAATTTACATTTCACACAGTTATTATCTACCCATCTTGATAAGTATTTAAAGCTAACAAGGAGGATGAAGAACGAACTGACCTTGACCTTCTCCCTCTCCGATCAAGAACACATCCAAATCAGATTAATGCCATGCATACTATATATATATACATAATTTCAATGTTCTCCTCCTCATCACAAAACCACTGAGATGATCTACTCTTGAACCACTAGCTGTAGCTTGGTCTCGATCTCATATTACTCGCTATCTACATACTCGGTTTGAATTTGAGCTCTTGCAATGACAAGATTAGAACTTTTAACGAGAAAAAAATAGATAAATCTATTGAAGTGTGGTTTCTTCTATATAATAATTAATTTGGGACTATATTACTTCACAACAAAGGAGATGGGGAAACAAAAGAAGTTTATGTGATAGGAGATACTTAAATTGGAAAAAATACCAGCTACTTGTATTATATACTCGTAGATTTATCCTACTTGATAGAATCATAACAATTGGATAAGGTTTGGGAGCAAGTTGCATGTATCCTACTTAAATAGTGATGAAAGTTTGCCAACACGCTCAAATGTGACTATATTTTGAGAAATGCAATAAATATTTCCATAAATCCAAAAAGTTTATTGTATTTGACTTTCCAAGTTGGCTTCCTTGAGAGTGGGTCCCGTTCGGACAAGATAGTATTTGTAACTAAACACGTAAACAACACGGGTAGTTGGTCAAGCTGTCTGATTGTTGGAAGCAGTTTTCCTTTAACTGCCAAGCGCGTTTGTCTACCTAGCTAGTTGATGATGATTGATGATAGAAGATTTTTATAAGAGTTACGACTTACCAGGTTGGATAGTAGTTTAATTTTAGTAGTCGTTTTAGCTTTTTTACGTTAATTATGAAACACTAGCATTTTATATATATGTCTCTATTAATGAATTAGTTAACAATTACATTTATATATTTGTATTATATTAATTGCACTTTAAATACATTATTATTATATGAACTTAGGCAAAGGTGAATCGAGGAAAATCTTTTAGTGTAGTAGTCATTCTCTTATAGAAATTTTTTTTAAGAGGGTGAAAACACAACTATCGAATGATTTATATTATTATTAATGTGTAAACTTAGACATTTAAGGAAAATATATAATTATAAATTCAATAATTTCAAAAGATAAAAGAGGTATGCCCATCTTCTAAAATCAATTGTTGCCTTCAACCATTCAATTACTTCTATTAACTAGAACGCAGAACAAAAAAAGAAATTAATCGAATAAAAGCCATTACAATAAACTAAAATTAAGTCACTAAAATAACGTTAGTGAAAATTATTTAGGTCATTCAACAATAATAAACTAAAGTTTAGAAGTAAAACAATTTTTTGTAAGTACACATAATAAATACAGTTAATGACTAATATTAAATGTGTAATTATTTAAATAATAAAATTGTAGAAAAAGAATTAGAAAAATTAAATCACATAAAGCTAGTTAAAAGTAAAAAATTTAATGTTCGATCCGTAATAAATTGTAAATGAAGACTAGGAAAAGTTCAATCATATATAGAGGCTAGATGAAAGTGAAAATAATAATTGTAACAATTAATTGTACAATCTATTAAATTATAGTAATATAATTAAATAAATATAAATAATTGAATGAGATATTGAGCTAGCAATATAGTTATAATTGACTATTTTGAATAAATGAGCTTCAATGTGGATGAACATTTGCAAAGCAACAAAAGTAACATAAAGGAGCTTTAATATGGATGGACATTTGCAAAACAACAACAGTGAGCCCTCAGAATCCAACCCAGACAGACCATATGAACCAAGTAAGGGCTACCAATTGAGACTTGGACAAATTAAAAGTAAACTTAGTAATATGGTAGATTGGTAGTATGTTATACTATAAGTTTTATTCCAAATATTTTGGGTGGTCCTCTGTTGGATCCGCAAGTGGACTTTAATGTGGAAAGACTCATCAAATATAATTTTAAAACTATAAAAAGTCCATACAAAAATAATTTTTGAAATTAAAAACTTATTAAATAAATGATAACTTTTTTCATTAACGTTACATGTTAAAGACCAAGGGGAAATAACTAAAGAAAGAAAAATTGTTTATGTCTTTAGACAAGTGAATTTCATTAATTAAAATTAATATATTTTAGTTTTTAAGAGATTGACAAATTAATTAATTAGTCTCATAATGACAATTAAAAGTATCGGTTTAGTAACCTCTGGTTAAATTCTAACATCTGAAAATTGTTACGGTTCCCCATATTTAGCCCATGTGTATGACATTTAATTTAGTACACTATCGAACTGCCAAAGTCGCCTTTTACATTAAAAGGACATCCCCATAACTAGGCCTGTGAACAAACGTTAATATTCGAAACGGTTCGACATATTTGACTCGAAAAAGCTTGATTTGAAGTGCGATTCGACATGTCAAACCTCAAGCCAAATATAAAAAGTGGATATTCGTCAAACCGAGCCAAACGGTGCGAAAAAGCTTGGCTCGATTCATTTATGTCATCTCTTTTATATATATATATATATTATATAATATAATTATATATGCAGTAAAACATCTATAATTAATATTCTATAAATTAATTTCATAAGTTTATATTGTGATTCAATTTTCTGCAGTTTTCTGTTGCCTATACAATTACCATTCTGCTTCCTAGACATTTACTATTTTGGTTGGTTGCTTGTTGTCTGGACTTGTATTAATTTTGGTTGGATGTTGCCTAAACTATTTTTTGAAGGCGATGATGATAGTAGTAGGTTACTTAACATACCAAATGACCTGATACGTATCTTGGCAGGGCAAACACTAAAATGTATGTAGCCATGGCGTGTCGCACTTTTGGTTGATGAAAAACCGAAATCTGAGCCTATTTAGAAGTTACAATCTTGAACTGTAATATGTTTTGGGAACTATTAAATTTTGCTATGGTTATAACTTGCCATTATATTGTTATGTTTAACGTTTAAAATTGTTGTCTATTTAATTATCAAGCCGCACCTTTTCAAACGGTTTGGCTCGAATCAAGCCAAATCAAGCCAAATATCTTGTTCAAATTTCCTTCAAACCTCAAGCCAAACTAATTTTTTAGATATTTGACCAAATCAAGCCAAATCAAACCTTAGGTCAAAATAAATTAAGCCAAACTCAAATATTCAACTGTTTGGCTTGATTCGGCTCGATTACAGGCCTACCCATAACTCATCAATAAGGATGTCCATCTAAATTTGGCACTGTAGTGATTTGGCTCCTCAGCTGATCCAATCCAACCACAATGGAGCAAGTTGTTAAGTCTAAGGCCAAGTTCAAGGTAACAAGTAACAACCAAGCAAGTTGTCAATAATTTCAACCAAACAATATCTAAATCGTTATCGTACATATTCGATTTCTCTAATATAATTACGTACCCACTCTCAATAGAGATAACGAATTCCAGACCGACTCGGCTCAATAACATACTTAAATTACTTACATAAGAGAAGTTATTTCATAAGCGTTCATAATTAAATGTTAGCTCGAGTCGAATTTCAAAATGAATTACCCGTCTAAATTTCAAGTCGAGTCCCAAATAACTTGTCCTCGAATAGCACTACCAGTACGCACCCTTTCTCAATTTTATGACTCATGAATTGGGGAAAGATATAGTAATCAATAATTTAGTTGGTGTTTGTACTTTTGTGTTTTATAGTTATGTCATACGTCTCGAAACTTCACAGTCAATCTCAGTCTCCCACGCGTCACTCACACAGGGCTACTGAAAATTCTTTAGCCTACACAAGCAGCTTCCTTCAAGGCCCACTTCCTCAAGAGTCGTGAGCCCTGACTTAGTCATGGAGTAAAACCAATAAAAATATGTGGATTTGCGAATCATTGAATTGCATAGATTTTAATGAATTTGTAAGACAAATGACTAATTTTTAATTGGTGTTTATGTAAGTATATTACTGAATTTATATAATTAACTAATTTATATTTTAATTGATTTTTAAAAGTAATTACAACAAAAAATGTAAAATTAAAAAAACTAAACTTTAGTTATACTAGTAATCTCTGCACAGTTCAACCTGTGCAATTTCGTTCAAATAGTATTTCATAAATTTTTATAACTATATTCACCTAAATATGACATCATAAAATAATAATAAAAATTAAATTATATATCTAAACATATTAATTAGAAAAAATACTCTTCACTATTAACTATTTGTCATTAAAATATATGAACATTAAAGGGTAGTTACATTAAAGGGTAATTATTTTTTAAATGTTTGTCTTAGATAGGTGGCAAACATATATGATGCCACATGGCTAGCTTAGATGATCTCCTAGGCTTCACCAAACAAAGGCTTCTCACATTATAGTATAGATTAGTTACCAATTAGCAACTAATTTGTATATGATGAAGTGTATGTATATGTATAGTTAAAATAAAATAGGAGAAAACGCCCGAGGAACTCAAATGGAGGTGGCTATTATGAACATAGTTGAACTAGTGGGGTTTCAATTTCTTCCATATATTATCTATTATAGATTAGCAAAATTCATGATGGGCCATGCTCCCTCGTTCCGCCCTTGTTCTTTATTGCATAAGCTTTAGACAAGAGTTTGTGAGCAAAATCCCCAATGAATATTCTAATTCGCAATTTATCTGATTTTGAGGTGAAGGTAAAGTTAAATATCGATGATATATAAGAATAGGATAATTTTGAAAATGGTATATTTTATTATTGTAACATAATCCCTCTTAACAATTTTAAGTTCAACACAAAAAATTAAGGGTTAATGGCAGGGGAGATATCTTATGTTTGTCAAATGTTTCCTGTCGATCACCTATGATTTAAAACGTTTCAATCGATCACCTATGTTTCAAAAGTTTTCAATCGATTACCCATTCCATTAACGAACCTTTAAATATGACACATGATTTGCATATGACTTTTTTCGGGGATATTCTAGTAATTTCACATGCTACTATGTTAGTTAATGGCAACAACAGTCATATATAATTGCTGAATGTTTCTAATCATCACCTGTGTTTTAAAGTGTTCCATTTTATCAGCTATGTTTCAAGATAGTCCATTTGAAAAAATAGTAGTAATATTGAAAGGTCTTACCAAAATAAACCATTTATATATCATAGATGACATTTGAACCGTTTTCATTTTCACTTATTTTTTAAAATTAACGCAAGTGGATATATGAACTAATACCTAGTTGTTCTTGCCAGCAACAACATGAAGAATCAACCCAGGTAATTTTTGATTATTCTAAGAATCTTACCAGTCAAGCACTTGATGATGACCAATTTCATTGAATTAGTTGGACAATTATTCTATGTTTACACCACAAATTCATAGTTTAATTCCTCTTTAAGCCTAACTCCACACACATACACCCTCCAACTCTCCAATCAAAACACAACAAGTGTTCGAAAAGGACAATTATAGTAAGAATTGATAACCTCTTGCCACCTGTCCCTCAGACATCAATTGTAAAGCACACGTGTTATACTCACACACTGAATACACACATCTTTTATGTCACTTTCGGACCCACAAAAATAAACTAATTGGCCTTTGAAAACAGCTGGACCTCCTCTTTTTTATTTTCTTCTCAACTTGCTACCTTAGAAGCTAGCTGTGACCTTCTCAATATATCTTGCGCGTATATAATCATAATAAAAACCTTATCTTAATATTATATACGTATTATGATATGATTATTATCATTTATTATTAAAAGATTCCGTGTACTATATATATAAACCTCAAGCTCCTCATTGTTCTCCAAAAACAGAACCAACCATCTAGATATTTTGCAACACACTTTCAATTCCTACTTCACTCGAAATTTGAACACTTGAATTTCAAGAAATATATATTTACTTACATTGAATTAGCATGAAAATGGGAGTGTTGAAAAATTATTATCCGAAACAAGATTTGGGCATGTGGAACTTGTTGACGTGTGATATTGGTGATGAGTGTTCATCAACTTCAGACAATGGGAGTGTTTCAAATTGTTTGTCCAGTTTCTCGGACGATGAGCATAGGTTAGCTTCGAATAATCCGAAGAAGAGGGCGGGGAGGAAGAAGTTTAGGGAGACAAGGCACCCAATATACAGGGGAGTTAGGAGGAGGAATTCAGGAAAGTGGGTGTGTGAGATGAGGGAACCAAACAAGAAATCAAGAATATGGCTTGGGACTTTTCCGACAGTTGAAATGGCGGCTAGAGCTCATGATGTTGCTGCGATTGCTCTTAGAGGAAGGTCTGCTTGCTTGAATTTTGCAGACTCTGCATGGAAGCTGCCCATTCCTGCTTCAGGAAGGACTGAAGATATTCAGAAGGCCGCGGCCCAGGCTGCAGAGGCTTTCAGGCCTTCGATGGAGGTTACTTCGTCGCCCATGTATAAAATTTCTGGTTCCGTTACTGCACGTACAAGTGAGGATGTCAATGGGAAGGAAGAAAGGGTGGCCTTGGAAGAAGATAATAATATGTTGTTTATTGATGAAGATGAGATATTTAGTATGCCTTGGTTGATTACAAGTATGGCTGAGGGATTGATGTTACCACCTCCCTTTCATTCTGTAGATGATGAAGCTCAAGAACATCATCTTCAATTATGGAGTTATTCAGTTTGATTTATTTATTACTCCCTCCGTCCCTAAAAGATTGTCACATTTTGACTTTTGGTAGTCAATAATACACAATTTAAAACATAAATATCTATTACTCTATATGCAAAAAAATTATAACAAGTTGATATTTTAAAAATATATATTGAGACGAATCTAACAAGGTCCTACAAGACTATATTATTTCTTACCGTTTAGCGGGAATTCATGATCAAATTTTATTATGTTTGACTAACAAAAGTCAAAATGTGACAATCTTTTAGGGACGGAGGGAGTACTTTTTTCTTTTTGGAATTATTTCATCTGTACTTATTTTTGTTTAGTACGGATGGAATTTGGGAGTGTGATTTTTTTTTTTTTTTGAAGTGAAGAGGCAGGGGATCAAATAAAGGTGTGGGAATATAGAAATAGGAAGCATTTAGAAATATGTAAAAATAGAAATAGGTAAATAATCCCATGGGGTAATTGTATAATATTATGAATCATATGTTTCAACGTGTTATAAATAATTATCTGATTCATGATGCAGTTGTGAACATGTGCAGGTGTAATATTCCTCTGTTTTGGGGAATATGCCTAAGTCTAAACTTGTCCAAAATAAAACATAATTCTTTTGAAAATCGACTCATTCTATGTAAGAGCAGAATTTCTCATTTCTCCAATTATGTCTCAAACTAATAACCTTAAACGGTCGATCCAACTTAACAATTCGTAAGAAATTAATTTAGACTAAACTCGATTTTAACCTTCATAACAATTATGCTCGTTTTCAATTTATCATGTCGTATTTTTAATTTGTTATTGTTCGGATTTGAACTATTAAATGGCTCATTTTTACCGTTGACCGGTCGTAATATTCACGCTAAGCTTCATACTCGAGACATAAGTACAGTAAGATACCTGAGTTATTTCCTTAATTAAATGAAGACATCATAAACCAAATCGAAATTCTTTTCTTGACTTCAAAAATAAACATTTCCCCAAGTACTACAGTCTACAGTATGTAGAGTATATCCTCCTTGTTTATTCCTCTCTTTTCTTTTCATCACGATCTTCAATTGAAATTAGCTTACAAAATCCAACCGAATTTATACCCTTGTTTTTCAATCAGAGCTACTAAATTCGATTTTGAGGGTAATCACATCAACCCATCAAGAAGCTCGTATCTTATTCACCATCGGATTATTATTTATTGAGTTCTTGTTTATATAAGGATTCAATTTTGAATTTTTATTGATTTTGTGTACTTATATAATGGATATGGATGGAAGCAAACGGATTTTTCAAAGGCTAGGTCCTTCAACTAGTAATGATAATGGGTTTAAGCAGCAGAAAGTATGCTTCCATTGGAGACAAGGGAGGTGTAATAGAGGGAGTCAATGTATGTATCTTCATCAAGAGGTTATGAATAATGGTGGGTTTTCGTCAAATTCGAGGAGGGCACAGGAGGGAATGAATAATGGTGGATTTTCGTCGAAGAGGGCACACGGGTTTTCTGAGGATGATAGTGCTCGGTCTGGTTTGAGAAGAAACACAACTTTCAATAATAAATGGGGAAAGCAACAACCCCAGAATAATAGTAGAGGGGTTGTGAAGATTGATAAGGTGTGCAAGTATTGGTTGCAGGGGAGTTGTTCCTTTGGGGATCAATGTAGGTTTTCGCATTCGTGGTCATCTGGTGATTGTTTCTCATTGTTGACTCAACTTGAAGGACACCAAAAGGTAGATACTCCGATATAGATGAGTAATCGGTGACATGTTTTGTTTCTTAAGGTTTGATCAGTTTTAGGTATGCAATTTCGAAGTAGTTTAGACACTTTCATTGTCTGTAGTATGTGTATTAGACAATTTGCTAATTGAGTTGTAACTTGTAAAATTGAGTGTTTTTGGTGTATGCTGGCTATGTTGAAGATATCATTGCAGACCCTGACTGGATATGCTATCTGTGTTTATAGTTACTTGCTATTGAATAAGTTTTTCTACAATTTAAATTATGATTCTTTTGGTAGGATATTACAGGTATTGCTCTGCCAAGTGGTTCTGATAAGCTGTACACTGGGAGCAAAGACGAGACAGTGAGAGTTTGGGATTGTCAATCTGGGCAGGTAGTTCTTGTTTTTCATTTTTTTGTTGTTCTCAATTTTCTTTAGTTTTGTTTTGTTTCGTGACATTATTAGATAACAATTTGATAGAAATTAATCTTAAGGTTTAATTTTTGTTTGCAACTATCGCTATGAAGCCTTATTGGGTGTTCATATGTTGTCAAATAAAAGAATAATTAGTAAAGCAGATCTTTGTTGTAGTAAGTGTACCATATAAAGAACCGTTATATGATTCTGGCTCCAAAGCAGATAGCATAGGTGGTTCAGTTCATGTCTTAACATGTACGGAGTATTTTACAACAGTTCCCATTGTTTCTTATATCTTTTATTAAATTTGCTCTCAAATTGTGGAATCTTTGCTTCCTGTAGTGTGCTGGAGCCATTAGTGTAGGTGCTGAAATCGGCTGTATGATTAGTGAAGGACCATGGGTGTTTGTGGGTTTAATGAATCTTGTCAAGGTAACTTTCACCATTCAATTTTTTTAATGTGACATCTATCTCGCGCATGCTAACAAGAAAGCTTAAGAGGTGCCTTGTTTTGTACTCATGAACTTTTTTGCTGAACAAATATTTGATCAGTACTTCATGGTGCCATTTTGACACTACCAATTATTCTTTTCCTTGTTTTAGGCATGGAACACTCAAACAAACACTGAACTTAGTTTAACTGGACCTGTAGGACAAGTCTATTCTCTTGTTGTGGGCAATGATTTGCTCATGGCTGGTACACAGGTATTATTGATATTTTGGCTATGTTAGTTATACATTTGTCACTTCAGCATTTTTGTACATGTCAGTTTTCAATGTCTGGTCTTTCTTTACTATGTCCATGTCATCTGAATGTTTGTCAATGGTTCATGAGCCACTAATATTGTAATCATATTTTGTTGCAGGATGGAACGATATTGGTTTGGAAATTCAATATTACCACGAACAACTTTGAACCTGCTGCATCACTCAAAGGACATACACTCGCTGTGGTTACCATGGTTGTCGGAGCAAATAGACTCTACTCTGGTTCTATGGATAGTACTATTAGGGTAATTTTCTATTTTTTTAGGTGCTGGTTTTCACGTTTTGTTTAATGCCTTTGAGAATGATCAAAGATGTTCTTTTTTCAATTGAAGGTTTTTTTACTTGTTTGACTTACAGGTTTGGAGTCTTGAAACATTGCAGTGTCTGCAGACATTGTCTGAGCATAGTAATGTGGTTATGTCTGTTTTATGTTGGGATCAGTTTCTCCTGAGTTGTTCATTGGATAAAACTATAAAGGTATGGATTTATTGCTATTGTAGTTTTGATGTTTCTTAAACTGCCAGCGAAGACATATTCATTGATTTCTTTTATCTTGGCAGGTCTGGGCTGCTACTGATAGTGGAAATCTTGAAGTAACATATACTCACAACGAACAACATGTATGAACTGAGAATGAATTGTGCTAGTCGTGTCTTAATAATATTATTGATTTTGATGAGCTAAACAGTATATGTCCTCTTGACAGGGATTGCTTACCCTTTCTGGGATGCATGACACAGAAGCCAAGCCAGTACTGCTCTGCTCTTGTAATGATAGCGTTGAGAACTGCATAAGAGTATACGACTTGCCATCGTAAGCTTATTACTTTCTGCAGTTTTTTTGTTGGGTGTTAGATTTTTTCATTTCAGTTTCTCAGATTTCTGCTTAATTTTAAAGGTTTTCAGAGAGGGGGAAGATCTATTCAAAACAGCATGTCTTATCCATACAGACTGGGCCTCCCGGTCTCTTCTTTACTGGGGATGGAACTGGCTTAGTTAGAGTGTGGCAATGGCTTGCTCAACAGCAACAAACCCCTCCCGCGTAAACAAGATGAGGCAGCATATATAGTCATATTCTTATCTTGACGTGGTGTCATTTTGTTCGTTTTCCCCTTGTTGTTTGGTTCTCTTGGTTGGCCATGAGCTTCATGGCAGGGTTGATCATTCATCAGTGCTAGATAATTTGGCATTTTTCGTTGTTGAGGCCTCTTGTAACACACTTTTCTGTGTACCGAAAATGTAGTTTAGCACTTCAACATTTGTGAGCAATAAAGTTTGATGTGGATGTGGTTTTCTCTCTTGTAGTAGTAAGGAGTGAGTTGTAACTTCAGGAACAACAAAGAGAAATTAGAATTGCTTGTCTTGCAATCTCCTTTTTTCTGTATCCCACAAGAAGGCATTTGAATGGATATTTGGGTTTTGCAGTACTTAGATAGGTATCATAAGCATTTGGAATTCAAAGTTTCAAAAGAAAAACAAATCCATTATTTGGAAACATGAGTACTATTATGTTTGTTGGGTCGACGACTGTCCCCTAATTTTCTTAAAAATAAATGTTTTCTGTCGAAAATTGAAATTTTACTACTCCTACATTATTACATTTTCCCAAAAGCTATTCGCCCCCCCGCCCTAAGTTTTACAATTTTCCTTGTTTATGATGAGGTCTTATCTAGCACGAATGGATCTCCAACCATAAATTTTCGTTATCTATGATGAGGTTTATCTAGCACAAATGGAACTCCAACCGAAAGGTCTCTGCACATCAACCACGTTTATCCTGTCTCGAAAGTTTGATGCATCATCCCATCTCTCTGCACAGGCATAGGCGCTTGACGAGAGAACTATATCCCCACCATTACAAGGATCCAACTTAAGAAGATTGTCAGCTGCAATCTTAGCAAGCGCAAAATCTTTATGAATATTGCAAGCACTAAGCAATATTCTCCAGACAGCAACACTGGGATCTACGGGCATATTCTGTATAAACTCATATGCCCTTTGTAGATTACCAGAGCGGCTTAAGAGATCAACCACACAACCATAATGCTTCTGTTCTGGTACCAGTCCATAGTTCCCTTCCATACTCTCAAAATACTCTAGGCCTTTCTCCACAAAACCTCCATGAGCACAAGCTAGCAGAACACCGATAAAGGTTCCCTTCGAAGGCCTAACACCTAATATCAACATTTGAGCAAAGAGCTCAAGGGATTTATCAGCAAAACCACTCACAGCAAGACCAGATATGATCGACGTCCAAGTCACATTATCCTTCCTTTTCATTTCATGAAACACATCCAATGCCTTCATCGGTTCTCCACACTTGCAGTACATATCTACCAGACTATTCTCCACATATATATCCATTTGGAGATTATGCACACGAATGTAATCATGTACCGCCTTGCCCACATCAATTGCGCCTAAACGTGCGCAAGCAGAAAGAATACTAGCAACAGTTATCTCATCAGGTTTAACATTAGCCTCCATCATCCTATAAAAAAGCCTAATAGCCTCTGAAAACATACTAGCTTGACAATAACCAGTAATCATAGATGTCCAAGATATCACATCCCTTGTTTTCATCTCATCGAACATCTTTCTAGCCATACCCAAATCCCCTGCTTTTGCGTAACACCTAATCATAGTATTCCATGAAACCAAGTTTCTCTCCTCCAACTTATCAAAAACCTCCCTCGCCATTTCAACCGAGCCTCTCCGACCATACAAATCAATCAACGTATTTCCTAAATAAACATCAACATCTAAGCCTTTATTTTCAATATACACAATCATACTATCAACTACTTCCTCTTCCCCTAAATAACTAGAAGCCAACAACACTTTCATCATAATAGTTGCATCAACTTCTACGTTCGCATCCCGAATTTGGCCAAATAAACTCAAAACCTCCTTAAAATTATTATTCTGAAAATACCCACAAATCAAAGAACTCCAAGAAACCAAATCCTTATCATGCATCCCATAAAAAACTCCCTCTGCAGAATTCAAATCGCCCCAAGAAGCATACATATGAATTAATGCATTATTTACGTAAAGATAATACTCATAACCAAGCTTCATTACACTAACATGCAACCTATATCCACGAGTCCTATCACAAACACGAGCACATGCTTTTGATGTGTAGACTATAGTAAGATTGTTACCATGCAATCCTTGTTCAAGCATTTTGTCAAACACTTGGACAGCTTTATTTGGATTATTACTATGTGAGAAGGCACGTATGATTATGTTATAAATGGGCAACGAGGGTGTCTCTAATTGGTCGAAAGCATAATAGGCTTGTGACAAATAAGAAGGAGATAGGGCGTAGAATTTGATAATTTCGAACATTTTTAATGAGTTAGTGTGTTGGTTTGTTATGAAAAATTTTGCATGGAGCTTTTTTATGAAATCAAGATTAGGTGTATGGATTCTTGAAGAGGTGTTGTAGATTTGGAAAATTGGCTTTGTGAGCTTCATGGTATATTGGAAGGATTCAATTCTCACTACAGATTTTAACAACTCTACTCAATTTTTACGTACTGGTGAGATAAGTGGGAAGAATTAGTTTATAAAGAGCTAATTGTTAACTTGGTTTCATTTGACCATTAAGTTGTACTTTAGTTTGAAATAATTTTAATATATGCACAATATATCATGAAAGTGACACAAATGTTTTGGTATGATTTTCGAACTAACTGAAACAAATCAAAATATAATTAGATGTTGCTTTCGACTTAAATTTTATCATATTATTACATATTAGTTCACGAAATTGATATACATATAGTAATATATGGTTCCCTAAATTAAAAGTGTCGTTTACTTATGTTTCTCCATTAAAATCGAAAGTTTTTATTACTGGGGATCATATAGTATACTTTATTATTTAGAAACTAAATTGTGATTTTGTTGAATATGTGAGACCGAATCGACAATTAGCTTTATTTAGAACAAATGATATCTTTAGGTACAAAGTTTTGACTTTTGCCAAACTTTGAGATTGTTTGTCCAATTATCAAGTTTATACCTCAACTCGATAAATACTCATGCTTAAAATAACTTGACCAACTCGCCAACCGATATTTTACGAGATTCAAGCGAGGCAACTCGCCTAAATGCTTGGTCAAATACTTTTAGTTGAACACATTGTTAAATCAAGTTGGGCAAGACTTAGATGTGTACTAGAACACACTTAAATATATTACATCAAGTCGTTAGCAATACCATTCCAGTTGTTTGTTATTTGTAGGTCTTCAAGTAACAACTATTCATTTAAAAAAGTCGTGAACATTTATTGATCAATACACCTGTAATAACAAGTTTTTGCTATTGAAAAACATTATTGATGATGTAAATTTTGGCATAAACAAGTACTATAGAACATTAAAAGCCTTTCGTAAGAAAGCAAAAGAAGGAAAACTTTCGGTGAACGACGGCTGAAAATGCATGTAGGAAGATAAGATAAGTCCGAATGGTAACTACCTCAATTAAATGGACCAATTTGGGACATTCGTCATCAAAAGTGGGGACTCATAAAAAATTGAAACTTTTAGACCATTGAGGAAGATACATTATTATTCATACACAATAGCATTTAATTATTAGAAGATGTGATTTGTAGCACGGACGATGAGATCGTTAAGGTTCAAGTTCAATCTCCTTTTTCTTATTAGGAGCATGTGACTAATTATTTAGAAAATTTGTTTTTTAATAATTAAATTAGTTTTATTCAATCATCTTTTTTTAGATTATGAGATATAAAAATGTTTGATGGGCTGTATTATCTAATGTTATGAAACATTATGATGATGTAAAGATGCATTACTTGATTATCTTGTTTATTTGATAGACCGATTAAATGTAATTGAGACGTCGTTAATTGAAAAAGAGAGAACCAATCATGTGGTTGGTTACGATAAGGGCGTCCACGCGTCAGGTTTCGAAGCATTAGGAAACTCAAATTATCTACTTTGCTTCTGCTTATTGATCACCTAATATAATACTCCATCATATATCCTCATATAGTCATATCACACAAATCTCAGGATTAATATGTATCATCCATATGTGATCGCAATATACGATTAGGTACATTGTAAACTAAAGGATGTGTTTTAATAGTAATCATATAAAAAAGAGAGGATTAAAAGTTGGATTAGTTGTTGCGATAATCAACAAAATACTGTTTCTATATAGGTTCATATATATACTCAAAATGTCGAAATGTCATTACTCTAATCTTTTTGTCATTTATTAGTAATTACTAAATTATGTCAGTGAATATCTTTATTATCTTTTTAGAAAACAAACAGAAATGTTTAAACTAACACCTCCCTAACCGTGAATATCATTATTATCCTTTTCCGTCGTTTGAACATTTTCGTTCATAAGTACTCGTTTTGAAAAACGTAAAATGATGTAGTCAACCAGAAAACCAAAAGTATGTTAGAGACGAATTGGTCCAACTTTTGACAAAATTAAAATCAGCAAGAAAATAAAAAAATTACCTCCCATACTTTCCTTGTTTTGCACCAACACCATACGAAAAACAAAGCCTCCATTTATGAATCATATTAATACCTTCAATTTCTTCTCATATTTTTTCAAATGTTTCTATAATTTCGCATTCTTCCAAGACATATGTTTGGGCTAAATTTGGCCGGGCTCGTCTCAATTATTTTACATTGTAAGTATTAAGTTTTACTCTATGGAGTTTTATAAATGTAAACTAATTAATTTTTATGAAAAATTTAATGTTGCTTTTATATCGATCCACCCTCTAATTTAATTTGTTCCTGGCTTGTTTAATAAATCTTAATCCTCGTTTCATTCATAAAGTGTGAAATCGTCATACTAGCGACACCACATATCCTCGATAAAGGAGATAACCTGATGAACAATACTTAATTATATAGTACTTCTTTACCAATTAATCTATACTCTAAATGTTAAGATGCACATTATTTCACATCGGAAGTCGATGTATCTCGGATCAATATATAAGATCTTGAGCCACCCTCTCTATTGCCAATTGATTTTAGAATAAAACCATAAACGCTTAACCCTGAACGTCCCCATTTCATTCATAAATCCATCAACACTTTCAAAAATCTTAATCATGAAGGTGAGTCATGTACTCACGTTATTAAATTAATACTAGAAGAAAAATAGTCCCTTATATTTTGGACTCTTCAAACTAACTTTAACCCCCCCCCCCCCCCCCCCCCCCACAACAAAATACGTCAAAGCCGCCCATATCTACTTCTATTATTAAATCAATCCATCATTCAATATATTTTCCTGGGTCACTATATATAAAGACATAAGTTCTCTCATATCTTATTGTATACTAGTCAAAAATGATTTTTAAGAGCAAATCAAAGTTACCATCTTCCATGAAAACATGGTCACTAATAACCGTGGCTGATGCAGCTTCATGGTATTGTGTTTTTGTGATGTTGGCTTTTCTCTTGTTAAGTTCAGCCAAAGAAGATAACCCATTAAGTAATACTGAAGAAGAAGCTTCAATTAATCTTCATCAATTCAAAGGAAATCAGCTTCAAGAAAGGCCATGTGAGGAGATATATGTTGTAGGAGAAGGTGAAACTCTTCATACCATAAGTGATAAGTGTGGTGATCCTTTTATTGTTGAGAACAATCCTCATATTCATGATCCTGATGATGTTTTCCCTGGTCTTGTTATTAAGATCATTCCGCATATCAATAGGAGGAATTAAATTTGCTCGAGGTATATTCCAGTATACGCTCTATCAGTAGCGATGGTGGATTTATATTTATAGAATGAGGAAGTGAATTTGAATTAGTTGTTTCTTTTCTTTTGGTTAAGATTAAGCAATCCTCATATTCTTGAGAGATGTTATATATTTGGTTTTGGATATTTGTTTTAGAAGTATTATATATAGATTTGCAACATACACAATATATATATGTATATTTATAAAGGAATTTGATATATTAAATATCTTTAGAGTGAATTACATAAATAGTTCACGATAGTGTCACTAAGTTGCTGTTTAGTCATAATCTTGACACCGTTACAGTTTAGTCCCTGAAAATGGCCAAAAGTTGCATAATAGTTCCACGATAACTATTCCGTTAATTTTTTAACGGAATAGTTAAATTTGGGACAAAAATGATTTTTTAAAGAAATAAACTCATTTTTTGTGTTAGAAATTGATAAAGTTTTGCATTTCAACTTCGTAATGAATTTTCATGAGATACAAAAAATGAATTTAAGTCTTAAAAATTTATTTTTGGGTCCAAATTTGACCTCTCATAGCGTGTTGGTGTTAAAAATTAACGAAATAGTTAAATGGGGTCTAATCTGCAACGTTTTGGCCCTTTTGAGGACTATATTGGGGACTAAACTGTAACTTAGTGATACTATTGAGGATTATCTGTATAATTTGGTCTATATCTTTATGTACGAGTATTACACAATTTAATTAATTGCTTGTATATATTAATATAATAATGTTTTATATATGAGTTTAGTAAGCAAGCCGTTGCTAAAGAATAGATAGAACCTTCATTATTTAGTGGCTCGCTGACTTTCTTATGACATGGAAGGATTGAACCAAATTAATTAGAGATTTGGTTAACACAAGAAATATGATATTTTGGTAAGCTACTATCTAGAAAAAGACAACCCAGACATGTGTATGATATAATGGTCAAACTATTTTGGTCAGCTAGCTACTATCTGAGATGTGATAATTCGCTCGGATAAAACCTGGTCTGCATTAGGGCTGTTATTGGTCCGAGAAAACCGAGATTCACCCGATAAGATAGCGGTCCGGGAACGGGCTAAAAAAACGGTATTCGATAAGTTACCTGATAAAATACCTGATAGAGTATCCAATAATAAATTGTAATTTAATTTTTAGATATTATATTATTGATTTTAATTTTTTAAAGAATTTTTGTATTGAACTTATTTTTTTGTCGGAACCTGTAACCTAACGGTCGGATCTCGGGAGACTGGATATCCGGTCCTGACCGGACCGGTAACAGCACTACATATAATGACAAGACTTTCGATGAAAAACACCCCACTGCCCGAATCAGTAACATAAACTTTTTTGTATTCTACTAATTAACGATGAGGTAAATTTCGAACTCAGGATCTTTTGACCTTTTCCATTAGTCTCTTCGATTGACTCCAAATCACTACCATAAACTTGACGAGGTGAATGTGTATTTTTGCTTATTCAGAGTGTCCAAGATGGACTTGTCCTCATAACGGGCTTGACTTTTGAGTTGGACAAATGTTAAGAGCAAATTGCTGAAATGGTCTCCGATAGTATGATCGAGTTGCACTTTGGTTCCCAATAGTTACACGGTTGCACGTTAGTCCCCGAAAGTGGCCAAAACGTTGCACTTTAGTCCTCACGTCAAGTTTTCCGGTAACATTTCAGGTTTGAGCGTTAAAATTGGGGTAAAATTATAATTTTTAAGAATTAAAGTCGATTTTTTGTCCCAATTGGTGCCAAAATGAAACTCCACAACCCCCTCCCGCTAAAACTCCCTTTCTTCCTCACCTCAATTAGGGTTGTGGAGTTTCATTTTGACATCATAGGGGCAAAAAATCAACTTTAAGTCTTAAAAATTATATTTTTACCCCAATTTTAACGTCTAAACCTGAAATGTTAACGGAAAACTTGACGTGGGGACTAAAGTGCAACTTTTCTGCCAGTTTCGGGGACTAATGTGCAACCGTGTAACTATTAGGGACCAAAATGCAACTCGGTCATACTATCGGGGACCATTTAGGCAATTTGCTCCAAATGTTCACAAGATTGAATTTGATGGGAGATGCTTCCGGTCGTTGCTTCTAGTGCTGTTAAAGGGTGGGATAATTCGAACCCCGCTCATTATCCGACTCGAAAAATTCGGGTTCGTGACCTACTCGTATTCTTATCGAGCGATAATCGAATATATATTGAACATGTAAGAGATGAAAACAGGCGGCTGTCGAGAATTACCCCAATCGTATGCTCGCATCGTATATCACATCTCAAAGGAAGACATTTCTATTTTCATTTATGCGTCCATCGACTACAATATAAAATTATTGATTAACATCATCGCATTTTTATACCTTAAATAATTTAAAATGACACTAACTGCTAGCTATACCATTTATTATCTGTTCGCTCAATGTTTGCTGATATTTATAGTAAGGCTAGAATTGAACTCGATAGCTTGACTAGACTCGAATTATCCAATCGAAGTAGTTCAGCTTGAGGTTTGATTTGAGATTTCAACCGTAGAGTCGAACATTGAAATTAAGTATAAGGCGAGCCGAGCCGAATCGAACCGAATTGTTGGAAGAAGTTTGGCTCCACTCTCCATGGGTATACTATATATGGACCATCGGCCCATTTTATAACCCCTCCCCCTTTGGCCCATTCCTTTGATCTGGCTGTTACTTGAAGGTTGAGATTACGTGACAACCTAACCTAAACTAAAACCAACTCTCATTCTCTCAAATACCTCGCTCTCTTTCTCATTTCATTCTCTAAATCTCTTTAGACTCTTCACCTTCTTCAACAAATATTTTTCTTCAACCTCAACCACCAGATATGAACCATGTCACATAGAGGTTTGTTTGAAAATATACAAGTGTATGTGATCACAATATATACGTACTAACATAAAACAATGTAACTAAAGATTCTTCAATTACGTAAATACGTGTTGCCCTTAAAACTGTTTCATCCTCCTGTATGTGATCTGGAATGAATTGAATGTTTTAGGAATACAGACAATTACCATCTTGTCAATGTAAAATAAGAAATACATTCCATGACAAATTAACTTATTTTGATTACCACAAATTAGTTGTTTTGCTTCAAAATTGTTAAGTGAAACTTTAGAAAGTATCACAAATATAAATTATTTAGCAAAATATGTATATACTTGGTAGTTTCGGTTTGTCAATTAATTTTTTCTTGTCCTTTTGATATCCTTACCATTTTCGTTTGAGTATCTTTTTAATTTCTCTCCAACCAAATAGGTAAGTTCTCGGTTCTGTTCAGTCGATTTTATCATTTTATTTAAAACGAACCGAAAATATTCTCAATCGATAGTGTATGTATGTGTGCGCATATATATAAAGCCTGTAGAACCATATAAAATTAAACTCTTTATATGCTTTAACATATTTAAGGGAAAGGTTCTCTCCTTCAACTCTTTTGTTTTAATTTTAATAATTTAGATAGATAAGTTGGCTTGTGTTTCGAAATGAATGAAGCTAGTAATATCATTCATATTTTATAGTAGTATTTTCATTGACAGTTTATAAATTAAAAAATGTAAACTTGAGCATATATTAGCATTATTATGTATTCATAATTTCTTGTATTGGTTACTTTAGAAGTCATTGCATGCACATGCATATAATGACCCACGTATTATAATTAATTTGAGGATCAGGAGGTACGGATAGTTAATAAATCAACTTAACTTATTTCATAAAATTTGGCTTCAGTTTATTTACGTTGCACCGCCTGCACGTTTAAATCATTGTCGGCGAGCTATAGTTGTGAGGAAAATAATGACTTGTCTTATTAAATGGGTCACGATTGTATTTTGATTTTAGTAAGTGAGATGAATGCATAAATATATAGTCGATGTAAGTGGCTAACGAGTGCATATTTGATGTTTAATTTAATACTCCCTCCATTTCATAATATATGACGTTTTCGTTTTTGTTTGTCCAATTTTAACCGTCAATTACCTATTATTCTTTAGTTCAAAAAATATAGGATAAATATCGATAAACTTATATCGAAGAGTACTTACATAAAAAAACTTTTTACAATTTTTTATATTGTAATTAATTAGTTATTGCTAATCAAAGTTAGACACGAAAAAACGAAAAAGTCTTATGTTTTGAAATAGAGGTAGTATATCCTTTAATTTTTAACGTTTTTCCAAAATTTTAAGCCAAAATTGAGGGGTTTACCCGATTTTAAGATATTTTTAGGGGTTTTATGTAATTTTAAGACTTTATTTGATTCCATGATTCTTTTTTTGCTTCAAGTGATCCCCATTTCACTAAATAAGTCTAATTTTTCACAAAAAATAAAGCTTCATTATGTTAATGTTTTTTACATGTATTTGTTTTCGGATTTGGTTTGAATGTTTTCTAGTTATTTGGATCGGATATTGGTTATATTAGTTCAATATTGAAGTTAATATTTGGATTCGATATTGGTTATATTAGTTCAATAATATTAGACTTTTTTATTAGCTATTAGGAGGACATTTTCAAGTACAAAATAATTAGTAGAGGTAGAAAATTCGAATCCACACCATTCATTATAATTTATGGTATCATTGTCAATTGAAAAATAATCTGTTTGTGTTCAATGTATGCCTAATTTGATGTTATTTTTCATCTGACATATATATATTTTTATTAGTTTTATCACTATAGCTAAATTTTAGTTTAATATTATTTTATTTTATTAATTATTAAGTAGTTATATTCATTTATAACTAATTAATAAAAATAAAGTAATAGTAAATGTTCAAATTAAATTAAATTAAATATAATAACATTAAATTGAAATTTAATTATAGTAATAGAATTAGTAAAATATAAGTTATTGACAATGATGCCATATATTGTGATGGAGGTTGCCGTTCAAATCCCCCACCTATATAATTTGTTTTGGTAAAAAACATTAACATAATAAGGAAGCTTTGTTTTTAAAGGAAATAGATTTATTTAGTAGAAATGGGATCACTTGTAGCCTAAAAGAATTATGACATCAAATCAAGTCTTAAAATTACATAACACCTCCTAAAATGTCTTAAAATCGCAGAAATCCCCTAATTTTGATTGAAAATTTCGTAAAAACGTTAAAAATTAACGAAAGTGTTAAATTAGGAACCAAATGTACCCCTTAGCCATTTACAGAGACCATGTGGACATTCGACTCACTTACTAAGACCAAAATACAACAATAACCTACTTACAAGGACCAAATCAACTATTTTCTCCGTTACTTACATATTTACTCATTAGCCATCACGACTATTAATTACTCCCATAACAATCATCAATTTAGTAGCTGGCTAGCTAAATGAACTCACACAAAAAGGGTTACAATATTAATTTATATCATATACTTCTTCCGTCCCTAAATGATTGTCATGTTTTGACTTTTCTTGATCAAACATAACAAAATTATATTAGTCTATTTGACTAAAGAGTTAGCAGACTTGTATAAATATGAACTACATATACCGAAATTATTGTACTGTAGTGATTTGAATATAATCCATATAAATCTATGCATCGGTGGCAGGTTGTCTTCCAGTTGGAAGAAATGTTTGGGTTAGAATATCATTTATTGCCTTTTATATACTAAGCAGGCAGGTGGGTGTTGAGTTATAATAAATTACAAAGTGCATGTAGTTATAATATTAGGCTCACAAGTCTCTCAACTAACACAATAGCTAAAGTTCCCATATCAATATTATATCAATATTTATATCAATATTCATATCAATATTTATATCGTCATGCATGTATCTATATATATATGTACTTTGAGCATTTCGTGATTTGCTTTAGCTTTCCATAGCATCATACCAAACATACCTAGTAGTTAGTAGCTAGCTTCTTCACTTCCAATAAATTCCTCTATTTATTTCCAGAGAACATCAACTGTTCAGGAACTATGACTTGTTATTTTCTACCAATTTTTGTCATTGCGTTTGTCCATTCGACGCTCTTTTGTTTCTCAGAAAAAGGTATGTACATTCAATCTATGTTTTGTTCTTCGTAAATTGAGGATAAAAGTATGATACAATAGTATTAAAAATTTCATGCAAATGTGATGGGTGCGTTCTTGTTACTTAACGAGGATATTTGTGAGCTATTTCTTGGAGATACTTAGTAAGCTTCAAGGCCATATGACCGATTTTTTAATGTGAAATTGATCTCGACAAGTGTGAATATATAGAGATGTTTTCGATTTAGTAAAAACCAAAAAGTTCGTCCCACTAGGTCGAATTGAATTTTAATCGATTTCTTTAGGAAAATAAGGCCGAACCGAAATAATTTTAGATTAAAACAGACAAGACTTAATCGGTTTCGACTTTTGGGTAAACGAAATTGAGAATAATCAAACCCAACCCTAACCGACTATATGTTGTTGAGAACACTTATATCTGTGATATTCTTTAATTTATCATTGAATTATGCTTTTTAGATTTTTAAACAATAAACCGAAAGCCCAGTGCCCGAAATCTTTGGAACCAAGGCCAACAATATATTTGTCACCGTGATTTGGTTGAAAACAAAGAAGTATTCACATTGAGAGACTTCGAGTATATTTGTGAAGGCTTGCTCGTTGGTTACATAAAGAAAGGGCAAAAATATCATTTTTTGGCATTTGATTGGTTTGACGGCAATTATGATGATAGTAATGAAATTAGCTTTTTAATAAAGTTAAGTCAGTGAATAAGTCCGTTTGATTTGTAAATAGGATTATAAATTTTGAGAAACATAAATGATGGTTCATGTCTTTTGTCCTATAAAAAGTCTAATAATACAGGTTCGATGATACTCATTAATACAAGCTACTTAATATATCTTATGCGAGATAGAAGAGTGTAGTGCACAAATTGCCTTCGTTAGTGTTACCAGCAGTTTAGTCCCAATAATGGGATCGTTGCAGTTTATTCCGAAAGTGACGAAAAAGTTGTAGATTTATCCTCATGCTCACTATTCAGTTAATTTGAAACATCAACATGCGATGAGAGGTTAAAGTTGTGGCAACAAATGACTTCTTAAAAGTTAAAACTAATTGTTGGTGACTAATAAAACTTCATTAGAAAGGTGAATTACAAAACCTCATTAATTTTTTACAGAAAAATTGAGTTTAAGGGTTCGTTTATCAAATCTATTAAGTACTTAAATTTAATGGATTTAATACTTATTTTATTAAGCTTCTTTGTTAATAAATTGTATTAAGTACTGAATAAATTAACATCTTATCATAATTCTTAAGAAAATAGTAAGTCAAAGTTCATAACTTAATTTTTTCCTCTTAACCAAAGCATAAGTGATGACTTTCAATTTTATATATTTTTCCTTTCATTATTTTCTCCACATCTCACATATTCTTCCAAATTGATGTATTATTGTTTGAATCAACTTCAAGTTTTTATTGTTATCATTTGTATGTTTATTATTCTTATTCTTATTATTCTAATCATCATTATTATTATTATTATTATTATTATTATTATTATCATTATTATCATTATTATAATAATTATTATTATCATTATGATCTTTATTATTTTTATTATTATGATTATGATTATTATTATCAATATTATTTTTCTCATTATTATTGTTATTATTATTATTTCTATTATTCTCATCATTATCATTATTGTTATGACTCTTATACTTCTTTTTTTTTTTTTTTATTAATATCCTCACTATTATATGTTACTATTATTATCATTTATAATATTCATATTCTTATTGTTATTCTTAATATTAATGTAGTTCTTATTACTATATTTATTAATACTACTATTTTCATTCTTATTTTTATTAATATTAATATTGTTTCCTTATTATTATTATTATTATTATTATTACTATTATTATTATTATGAGTATTATGATTATCTCTTATTACTATTATTAGCATTGTTATTATTATTAATGTTGTTGTGATTATTATTATTATTGTTATTACTAATAATAATAATATTGTTGTTGTTATTATTAAAAACGCTTTTATTATTCATTATTATTACTATTATTTTTAATCATATTAATTATATTTATACGATTTACTTCAATTAATAATATTTATAATTCGTGTAATATTATTTGTTATACATATTGTTTATGTATAAATGAACTAAAGTAGAGACAAAGTTGTCAATACAACCCGATTTTAGTTATTTTCTTTAAACTGCTATCAAACACCTAAAATATTTTTAATATTTAAATTGAGTTATAATTCAGTTTCAGACATTGAGTGTTCAATCACCTATAGTTAAACAATTTAGATTCAGTTTTTAGTTTTTAAATTTAACAAAAAGACATCAATCTTAAAAGGAATGATTTGCTTGTAGCCTCCTCAACTATAGCTATCTTGATGATATATCATGGAGACATAGACTCGCAAGAATATTCTCATATACATATTAGATGATGAAATAAGGTATATACATACGATGCACATTCAATTTGTGCTACGTTATGAGTATCTTACCATTTCTATTTGTGATTGGTAACGGAAAAAAGGTTATAAGTTTGTTTCTTTTTTCTTCTAAAAAAAGCGCAATAATAAGTGTAATATAGTATTGATTAAATTCTTTGATGTAATAATTTACAGCCCCTTACTCTACATTTGCCAAGGATGCTACATTGGCTCAGCCTTTGGAATACTATGATTACATAATTATTGGAGGAGGCACTTCAGGTTGTGCATTGGCGGCTACCCTTTCCGAAGGAGCCAAAGTGTTGTTACTTGAAAGGGGTGGTTTGCCATACAACTACCCTAACATCAACCGCATTCAAGGGTGGCTTTCCACTCTCCTCGACGTGTCTCCTTCGTCTCCTTCACAAACTTTCGTCTCCACGGATGGCGTGTTCAACCACCGTGCCCGAGTCTTGGGTGGTGGATCCGCGTTAAACGCGGGGTTTATCACTCGGGCGAATCCCGAATTTTTGAAAACTGTAGATTGGTATCAGAGACTAGTAAATGAATCGTATCAGTGGGTGGAAAATAAGGTGGCGTTTAAGCCATCTATGTTATCTTGGCAAAGTGGTGTTAGAGATGGATTGCTTGAGGCTGGGGTGTTACCTAACAATGGATTTACATATGAACATTTAATTGGGACTAAATTTGGTGGAACAATATTTGATGAAAATGGTCAAAGGCATACGGCAGCTGACTTGCTAGAGTATGCTGATTCAAAGCAAATCAATGTGCATTTGTATGCTACAGTACAACAAATTTTATTTCACAAGACCAAAGGTTAGTTATTTAGAAGCGTTTGCATTTACTATGTTATACTCAAACCTACAAAAGGTACTAATAATAGATGTGACAATTAATATCATTTGTTAACTGTACAAGTTTAGATTTAGCTATTAATTCCAATTTTAGCACTACGTAAGCAATTTTTTCATACGAATGACTGAGGAAGTATTTTATAACCATTTATAAGAGATAAGGACTAGTTTTCTAGTGATGGCATCTTGACGGTGTGGTAACATCATTATATTACAAACTCTTAAAGTAGTTTAGTAATGGTGTTTATTTAATATCCACAGATCATTAATTAATTAATTTATTAGGAGGCATCTGTATGCCAATATGGTCCAAGATAGTAGGTCATTGTCATCGTTCGATCATTAACAATTAAAAAGTACAGATTAATCATTGAAATTATCATAAGTTACAAATTGATCCAAAATTGATATAAACGTTATATTCTAAAAGAAAAGTCACTCACATAATAGTCATAAGATAGATTTCATTTTAAGATATAATAAATTCTTCAAGATTAAGGATTAGTTTGTAACTTTGTGATAATTTAGCAGGTCAAGCTGTAACTTTTAAATCATGAAAAATCAAATGATAATATAAGCCGACTATTTGAGACCAAAATGACAGTAATCACCTTAATTTTTTTTTATCATGAATGTCCATTATTACTTTGTCGGTGACAAAATATTTTTCCAAATGTAACTATTGTAGACATTGATTTGTAATCCATTTTAGTTTTCGAAACTCCTTTACTTGTCAAGAAACAAATTACATAACAACCTGATCAACATTGTTATTTCTTTTAACATTTATATCTCACATCACTATCCCCAAAATCATATAATAAAAAATTAATAGAAGTGTATTTTAAAACATTGTGAAGACAATTCTTATGACTGTTCAGACTTGGAGAACAAAAATACTCTTTTGTGGTTGTGAATTTTAAACATTCTATCAAACTGATGCAGGAACACCAAAGCCAAGAGCCAATGGAGTCATCTACAAAGACTCAAAGGGTCTAACACACAAGGCATATTTGAACAGACAAAACCCCAAAAATGAGATTATTTTATCAGCTGGGGCATTAGGAAGCCCACAATTGCTTATGTTGAGTGGTATTGGGCCAGCCCAACACTTGAAAGCCCACAAAATAAGAGTGTTATTGGACCAACCCATGGTGGGCCAAGGATTGGCTGATAACCCAATGAATATATTATTCATCCCTTCACCTATCAAGGTTGAGACATCTTTAATCCAAGCAGTTGGGATTACTGAGTTTGGAAGTTTTATTGAAGCTGCAAGTGGATTTGTCCAGTTCCCTACTACACTCCATCAGACTGTTCAACATTTCTGGAACCTAGCAGACCAGGTTTCTATTTTCATCATGCTACTTAATTAATACCATTGCATAGAACGAAAAACACTTTAACAATATTAACATACCTCAATGCATCTGAAAAATATAAGGCGTTTAACTAACCGCAGGAGAAGAAATAGTAATACATAACCTTAACTTGTGAAAACGGGAACATCATTAACATATTACAGTATGTTTGAAGAGGATAAGGCTCCCGTCTAAATGAGATAAAATGGAACAATGCATAACCTCAATTTGTAAAACTAGGAGACCGTTTTGAACCCAAAAGTGACTTGTACTAAGCTCTTGGTTTTTGCATTATAGTTTGGCTAGCATTGTATCTTTACTCCTAACTATTTAAGCTAGCTACCAAATACAATTGAAAATTTTCATTTTAAAGATTTTTTTTTATTCAGTAAATTTCATTTCCTCCTTTTAATCCATGTATTCTGCATGTTACTGCATTTTAATTCATCTTTTGATTAATACATGCTCTCCCATATCGTTTGCTCTTCATCTACTTTTGCGTCAATTAGAATAAGATTGCATATTATCCGATCCCCTTATCCTACACAGGCGTGAATCTCTTCAAGATGATGGGATATGTAAATGTTAATATAATATATGCTCCCCGAATATAAACAATCAGTTTTTTCATCAATGTAATCGTGTAATTATATATTAATTGAGGAACATATAAACATAATTATCAGGCAGGCTTTAAGTACAACAGAGTAAGAGACCTTCCAGGAGTCCTGGCAGCCCTGAATATAACAGAACAATCAGGAGTGATCTTGGAGAAAATCGATGGACCTTTTTCATCAGGCCATTTAGAGCTTAAAAATACTGATCCTAATCACAACCCCCTTGTTACATTCAACTACTTCAAAGATCCCAGGGACTTAGAGAAATGTGTCCAGGGCATGAACAAGGTTCTTCAAGTCATTGGCTCCAAATCATTCTCCAAGTTTCGCTACCCGTTTACGCCATTGCAGTTCTACATCGATCTAGTCCTGAAAGTTCCACTGAACTTGAGATTCAGACATCTTAGTTCAACTGTTTCGATGGAACAGTTTTGTAAGGATACTGTGATGACTATATGGCATTATCATGGAGGATGTCGAGTGAATGAGGTCGTCGATCGTGATTACAAAGTTGTTGGTGTTGATGCGTTGAGAGTCGTTGATGGATCGACGTTTCTTGCTTCCCCTGGTACTAATCCTCAAGCAACTGTTATGATGCTTGGCAGGTACAAAACTAATATTATCAAGAAAAATGCCAGGGAATAAAATTCATTTTTCTTGCTCATAATGTATTAATGTTCATGTTATAATGCAGGTATGCCGGGAAAATGATTCTTCAAGAAAGAGCTTAATTATCAATTGGAAAATGGATCACAAGAAGATGTTTATCAAACCTTAAATTGTTTGTTGGCTAAGATTATGTATGGTCTTTGAATAATTTACATGTACCTAATGTCGAAAAAATTCTTAATTGTAAACTCTACCACCTGATTATGCCCTTGTAATAATATATTTATTATGTTACCTATTCATTTCATATCATCATAATAACATAAAATTGAGGTGCTAAGATGATGATGATAGCTAGCAGCATATATCAAGGATATACCATATTGCATATCTGATTTGTGGTCCATGGAGAGACCAGAAACTTGCATAATTCACAAGCATCTTCTTCTTTTTTCCTGCTTTACGACACCTATGGCAACACGAAGAATCCATATATACTCGTCAAGGGACATCTACATATGGATTTTAATCTTCTAGTCGTGGAAAGGGGAAAATCGTCAAGGGATATGCTAAATGCTCTACTGGTTTATTCCATTTTCAAGCTAGTATAAAATGAAGTGAGCATAACAATTACTCAAGCAAGACGAATGAAGTAAGCGAAATAGTGATAGGGCTACACTCTATTGGCATGTCCGGTAGCGTCGTTGCTCTGATGATCTTCACTAACATGCCAAAGGAGAGTTGCCCTGTTACTGCTTCAGCTTAATGCATGCACTATATGCTAGAATTTTGACTGCATTCGAACAACTCAATCGAATAGACTCTGACTAAATCTTATCAACATCAGCATAGTCCTGTGCCTCGAAAAGGCTCCTGCCTCCTAAGGGGGTAAGAGGGGGCCATATAGCATGCAGTCTTGAACTATAACAACAGGGACGTCGCTTCCAAATTAGCCCAGGAAGTGCAAACACTATTTTCTACTCACGATAGATAAGAAGCGAAGGTAGTGTAATGAGACATTCTGCTTTATTTATTACATCTAAGAGTTCGAGAATATTGATATTAGTAAGAATTTTTATTGATTTGTTGTATGCAGGCGACTTGTAACCTACTATCCGAACTGAGGATGAGCTTTTGGAGTTAGCTCACCCCCGCGTTCGCCGGCCAAAAGGGTAGGGACATATATTTTCATAGACCAATCATCAGTTCAAGTCACACCTCCCACATAATCCATTTTTTCTATGGGTTGCAGGCTGCAATTCCTCTATATGAAGCCGGAATCACTAGTAATCGCCGGTCAGCCGTACGATAGAACAGGGATGAGACTAACTAAACCTCATTCGGCCTTAAGAAAAGTCCAGCTATTAATTCATTTTACAGCACTATGATTTTGAAAGTCAAAAGAAGATGGGAATCTGGTCTAGTGGCCACTGGCCTGCATGGTGCAACAAATGATGGCCTCATTACTTTATGGTAGACACATATATTCATTAGTTAACGATCTTCTTGGTTAAGACACTAATAAATCTTAGCTAAATTTATAATCGCAATACAAAAAGAGAAAAAGAAACCACAAGTTTGTCATTTTGCATTGTTGAGCATTAAAATTTCGAATAATAAAATCCTAGTCCTTTTGTTTTTTGCAAGAAATCTTGATGCCGGCTCACAGAGAGCCTTTTTCTTTTCCTCTTTCTCATTATATATGTTCCACAACCATTTTAGATTTGCATCCACCTAACCAACCCCTCTGCACTAAAATTACTTGGAACTATTAAGAAAATGGAATGGCCTACCCATCTTCGGTTCGATTACCATTCTGTAGAGTTTACATATCATTAAATTAGTCCTTTTATAAAAACTTAAAAGGAAAAAAGTTCAACACAATCGTAAATTTCAACACCAAACTTTTCCATTTTGGAAGAGATAATTAGATAGTTGATTCATTTATTAACTGAGTGGTTGATCTAGCGGTAGAATTCATGTAATTTCATTTTATATATCTCTAATACAAACATTACAAAAAAAAAAAAAAACACATTGAGAGTGAAATCCGGGCTTAAAAAGGCACTAGTATGGAGAAAAGGGATTTGCTTTTACTTTCCGTTTCACTTTCTAAAAGCACAAAGAAATTACATACTTTGGAAAGTATACAAAAGAGAAAAAAAGGAGCAACTTTGATCATCATGATGAATGAAATGGCCAATCCTCCAAATAACATTTCCTTTTAATCATAACTTTTCTTAAATTAAAAAATTCGACCCTTGTCATTGTAATAACTCGAACGAGAGACCTCGTCATTATAAGTAATATCTCGTGACAAGTGCTTCTTTCAAGCATAACTTTGACTCTATCAGCAATTGCTGTCATCAGTCTTTTATTAAGTTATCAGAAGAAGGCACCCTATTATCAAATTGAGCTGTTTTTTCAAAGAAAGCAACAAAGAGTCAAATAGAAGAAACAAGAAAATATGCAGTCACCTTGCCTGAGAGAAGCCAAGCAGTTTTTCCTTCATAGTTGCTGTTCAACTCCAATACTTGAAGCTCTTGATAGCAACAACACCGATTCCTTGCCTGGAAACACATCAGCCACTTGTCGCCGCAGTTTTACTGCTACAACGACGACATCTTTATTTCCCAATAGCCATTTTACAAACCATGAGTGTCTCCCTTCACCTGAAGAGTCATTCAAACAATTCATTAAAGCATACCCGCAATACTCACAGACTAATAAAGTTGATCAAATTCGAGCTCGGGAATATTATCATCTATGCAACCATGTTTGCCTTGATTACATAGGCGTCGGCCTCTTTTCCTACTCACAGGTCGAATCCCAATCCTCGAAGGAGAATTCTTCTGCATCAACAAATGGCACGGAGTTTCCCTACTTCAGCATATCTCACAAGTCAGTGAACCTCAAATCACAGCTACTCCAAGGCAGCCAAGGATCAGAAATAGAATGTGTTATGAGGAATAGAATTATGGATTTCCTTAAGATCTCTCAAAATGAATACTCTATGGTGTTTACTGCAAATAGATCATCAGCTTTCAAACTTGTGGCTGAATCATACCCTTTCAAGGCAAGCCGAAAGCTACTGACAGTTTACGATTGCAAAAATGAAGCACTGGAAACTATGGTCACTACATCTGAGAAGAGAGGAGCATGTATCATGTCAGCTGAATTTAAGTTTCCGCGGTTGCGAATCAATTCACTGAAACTGAGGAAAATGGTAATCAGGAAGAAAAAAAAGGCTAAAAAGAGAGGATTGTTTGTTTTCCCTCTTCAATCAAGAATGACTGGTGCCAACTACTCTTATCAATGGATGAGCATGGCACAGGAGAATGGATGGCATGTACTACTCGATGCCTGTGCGTTGGGACCGAAGGACATGGACAGTTTCGGACTTTCTCTAATTCGCCCTGACTTCCTTGTTTGCTCCTTCTACAAAGTCTTCGGAGAGAATCCAACCGGATTTGGTTGCCTATTTGTGAGGAAGTCTGTTATAACAGTTCTTGAAGGTTCAAACGTTGGGGGGATCCTTGAACTAATGCCTGCAAAGTCGTTGTTTCTGTTACCTGGAGATTCATCTGGAACTGATACAGAACATGATCAGATGTCTGCAGGATTGGTAAGAGAGGATGAACCGGATTCAATTATACCAGACACTCGAAATTCTACCAATGGTGAAACTGTTAAGGGGAGCATAAAGGAAGCCCTTTCAGATATTGTATCTGGCAAGTTCACCAGTACACTGCATGACAAAGCTTCAAAACAAGGTAACAAAGAAGGATTAGGCAATGAATGCTGCAGATGTCTGGAACATGTCGATTCACTGGGCTTAAGGCGGATTAGTAGTAGAAGGCGATACCTGATTAATTGGTTGGTTACTGCTATGATGAAACTTCAACATCCAAACAGGTTAGACAACGCGTCTCTAGTCCGAATATATGGACCAAAAATCAAATTCGATAGAGGTCCTGCATTGGCCTTCAATATATATGATTGGAAAGGGGAAAAGGTTGAACCAGTTCTTGTGCAGAAGCTAGCTGATAGGCACTACATATCTCTCAGCCTTGGGTTCTTACAGAACATATATTTCTCTGACAAGTATCAACAAGACATGGAACACTTCATAGAAATAGGAAAAAATGTAAAATCCAAGGAGGGGATACCAGTGGTTACTATAGCACTCAGTTTCCTTGCAAACTTCGACGACGTTTACAAACTCTGGGCATTCATAGCTCAATTCCTGGATGCAGATTACGTCGAGAAAGAGCGCTGGAGATACACGACCCTAAACCAAAAGACCATTGAACTGTGAGGATCACACTGTGTAGCATTGAATTCTCATTATTTCTGTAATACTTGTTGAAGACATGTATGTCACAAATTAAAATCATACTCAAATGCTAATAATACTCAAATTTTAAACATATAGTAACATATCTCATCAGCATTTCGTCGAACAATCAACGTCATATATTGATTAACAACCATATAGATTTATAAGAATTACAAATTCATTATTTATTATACTTACAATATTACCATACACAAAATAAGGCAAAAAATATTAAAAAACACTTTAAAGGACCAAGCGGTATCCCCTAATACTCTAACTTACACTCCTTAAGATCATGACACGTGTTTTATCTTTTATTTTACAGTTGCTTTTAAAAATGAACAATACACATGCCACAACTAAAATCTTTCACTTATCTATCTCCTTTTGCTTAAAACCCAAAGGTCTACAACACCAAACCTTTACCTAATCTACGAGATTATTCTGTAAACCTTGAAACGTCATCGTTTCACCTTCAATTGAGGTAATTCATGTTGTTTTCTACACTTACAATTCCATCTCTATGCTCAAGCTAAAACTGAACTGTTTTGAATTGTGATGATTGATTTTTTAATATTGAATTCAATTATAGTTATATATGTTGTATAATATTTGGTAAAAAAGTATATATCAAATGCTTATATTGCGATTTTGATTGAAATCGAAGTTATGCATATAAACTAAAGCTTTATAGTTTGTGAACTTTGACCTTTGAAACTCAAAATTAAGATTTTCTTGAATTGGAGGAAGTAGTGTTCCCAATATATAGTTTAATTGACATTTTCATTTCTCCGATACTGACATTTCACCATCAGTTAATTTTTATTGATCTTATTTTAAATAATATGGATTAGATATTATTGGATTGGTATTTAATATGTTTTCTCTTAATATTATTTTCTTATAGTTTTTCCATTATATTACTAAAAAATAATCGATGATCAAGATTCAAGATGTTACATGCAAAACGTCAATTGAAATGAACTAAAGGTAGTTTCATATATTGCTTTTGAGTCTTGATATCTGAAAATACTGTACTAATATTAACGTATAAGAATGTTAATTACCAGTTTATAATATTCAAGTGGAAGGTAAAATGGTGGAAAAAGATGGTAATTTAATGAACATTGTACCTAGTGGAAGTCTGCTTCAATGGAGTCAGTGGCAGTTACTTGATTCAATACTCCCAACTGGTGGTTTTGCTCATTCTTTTGGTCTGGAGGCATCGATTCAAGCTCGATTGGTCTGTGGTTCTGAAGATCTTAGACAGTATGTGATTCAGGTGTTAGATAACACTGGGAGCCTCCTCCTACCTTTCGTTTATTCGGCTGCTATGACGCCTGATCCTCAGACTTGGCATCGGCTTGATAAAACGTTGAATGCAATGTTAACCAATGAGGTTAGTCGAAAGGCTTCAACTGCGCAAGGGTCTGCTCTTATGAGGGTGGCAGCTTCTGTGTTCCATGAAATCCCAAGTCTTAAATCGATGAGGGATTCTTCATTGGGTAATGAGTATGTTCGGTTTCATCATGCACCGGTCTTTGGGCTTGTATGTGGTCTGCTTGGGATGGACGTTGAAGAATCACAGAGAGCCTACATGTTCATCACTATGAGAGATGTTATATCAGCTGCAAATAGGCTGAATGTGGTAGGACCTCTAGGAGCAGCTACATTGCAGCATCAGATTGCGCCGATTGCAGAACAATTGACTCAGAAATGGTTGAACCGCTCTGTTAACGAGGCCTGTCAGACGAATCCCTTGCTCGATACTGTACAGGGATGCCACGGCTACTTGTTTTCTAGACTCTTTTGCTCTTGATCACCACGGATCTTCTGATTAGTTGGGTTCTATCGCTTACAATGTGAATTAGGCAGAATTCATGAAGAAGGTACAGGTGATGCTGAAATAGTATTGAGCAACTATAGGTATACACACATGTATAGGCTTATAGCCTATATAATTGGTAATTGTAGTGGTGAAACTGTAAAAGTATTAAGTGTATAGCTCAGCTCCATATAAGGCTTTAATTATAAATTTATACAAGTGCAAAAAAAAAAAAGCTTCCTCAGTCCATACAATTATGGAGATATAAGTTGCATCTTCCTCAGTTGCCACGGCAAACCGAACTCGAGACTAAGGACATTTTAGGTCATCCAATAATCGAGTCATATGCTTAGCGTAACTCACTTGGTCAACGCCTCGTTTTAAACTCCGAATTGAATTCAACATGTATATCATTCGAATTAAAGCAGAGCTAGCACTGTAATGTGATAAAATAATGCAACATAATTCAAAAACATGGAGTACTATCATTATCAATTTGGCAGAATGTAAAGCTACAATGCTACATCCAAACAAGAACAAAACATACCATAAGATACCAGAAAGCTTGCGTTCTATTTTTCAAGATTTCTTATCGAATAATAAACAACATATTTTATTAATAAACAGAAGACTCCTCATTGGGACGAAAGAGGTGATCATCATTTACTTCCAACTATTTTGAGCCTTTAGTAGGGTTTGTTTCTATTGAACATGTACACAAATGAATTACTTCTTCTCTGAGGATGGGCACCATAAGAGCTAATACAAGAACACTAGTGTAACAGGGTCAAAATCAACTACAACGTAATCATGCAGGTAATTGGGTTAGTAGTTGCTCAACTGCCTCTTTTGTAGGTAGAGCAGGAATTGCTCCTCTCTCTGTAACTGTGATGGCACCACAGACATTTGCAAAACGAAGAGCCTCCTGTAATTCCTTCTCATCCTGTTAAAAGTCGAGATGTAAAATAATTCTAAATGCAGAGAAAAATGAAAAAACAAATGTAGCTGCTGCACGACTAATAATTAACGTATTCTTCTTTTAAGATGCATCACAAAACTCATCGATAAGGTTAAAAAGCACAACTACAAAATATCATGCGATTAGCTAAAGAAAAGAGCTCTCTGTTGATAATCTTTATAATGCACTATATCTAGGAATCACGCAACACAATATAAGATCCAAATAAATTTGCACGACATGGTTAAAGGGTAGACTGTCTGGATAGATGCATTTGATAAGAACTACTGTAACACTTTATGATGGGAGAAAGTCAATAGAGAACTGTAATATAAAAAGATAAAACCAACATCTACTCCACCTCAAGCACCTTGCCCTAATTATGAGTATGGTTGTTCAGTACTCCCTACGTATCAATATAAGTGACTAATTAGACTAAAAGTCGTGTTTCAAAATATTTGATTTTTTAATACAAAAATTATACTTTTTCACTATCTTAACACTTTTGTCCCTGTAAAGTTGCATTTATCGTCTTAAGATAATTGAAAATTTGCATATTTTAGGCTAAAACAATCACTCATACTGATACAGAGGGAGGAAGACACTAAAAAAGAAAGCTGAAAAAGCCAAAAGTACCTGCAAAATGTTCACATCTAAAGCTATTCTATAAAGCAGTCCACCAACAAACGCATCACCTGCTCCAGTTGTATCCACGGATTTGACTTTGGCACCGGACACTCGTCCCTTAAACTCCTTTACAAAATTTAGTAAATTTCAGAAATCAGGTCAATGAAATACTGTATTCAATTACGCAATCTACTAACTACCAAGGGTGTTTGTGATTACCATATAATCCTTCTAAGGTTGCCTTATTTTCGACAGATCATATCAGGTGGATGATCGCAATGTTCGGTGCAAGATGAAAAATCTAGCCTATGTAAAATAAATTCAGAATGATATCATAGCGATTTCGTTTTATGTTGAGAACCATACCTTAGTGTAATATCTGCAGCCCTTTGAACCTTCAGATACAACCAACAGCTTCAAGTTAGGATGGAAGAGCTTCTTCATAACTACATCATCATCATGATGGTCATCAATTCCGGTCAAGAATGTAATCTCGTCGTCACTAATCTGTTTGACCATAAATTCAAAAACATTTAGAAAAAGAAAGGAAGCCATATCCTTATTCACTATAATTCAAATAAACAAATGTCTCTTTCTGCTCAGGGGCTATAAATAAAATAAAGTAGCATACTACTTCACAAGGACAACTAGGCAACCTTATGATAAAATTTCCATCTGAAAGGTAATTTAATCTTCTACAACTTCACTTGTGGTACTCATATGGTTAGTGATACCTTAATAATATCTGCTTGGTCCCAAATACTCATTATGCCTGTACGAGCAGCATCTTCTGAAGGCCATAATGCCAATCTCAGGTTTGGGTCATAAGAAAGTAAGCATCCAGATCTTTTAGCAATACCCATAGCAGAAAGATGTGTTGATTTACATGGTTCTTCAATTAAACTGATGGAACCATAGTGGAATATTGTGGCCTGTGTGTAAGAAATGATTGCTTAACACACTCATAATACATATGATATAAATATTAAGAGAATGATTTGGAAGTTACCTTTTTAACAAGATCAACATCAAGTTCAGATTCACGTAGGAGCATATCAGCACTAGGGTGACGGTAAAACATGAATTCACGTTCCCCATCATCTCTTAGTGTAACAAATGCCAGTGCAGTCCTAGCATAAGGATCGAATCGCATGCCAGAGTTATCAACATTATGATCTTTCAGTATGTTCGACAACATATACCCAAACTCATCCTTGCCAACCTAAACAAATGCATTCATTTGACTATTAAATCATAATACTGCTAATGGTAATTTTCATAGCTGAAGCAGAGTCAATGAAATGCAGATTGTGGCGACAATATAGAAGCTAAAAGATGATGATCTCAATGATATAAAATCATTGCCAAGTTGTGAAACTTAGCATTACAGCTATCAACTAATTTAGCTAAATGCATATTCGGTAAACTTTGGCACCATTTGCTTATTAAACAAATTAATCTCGATACACATAGGGAGAGACCATTGACGACGTTGGCAAGAATATGGGGTATGCACAATAAGTCCCTACTAAGGGAAATCCAGCAATATCGTATATGGATAGCAGGACATGTCATCAAGGCTTAGCTATAACCAGCCGTTAACACTACTGAGGATGCAAAATACAAATATATATTTTAAGTTAAACATTCAACTAGTCTTCTTATACCTACTGGAGACTGGTAATTCCACAATATTTATCAAACATGCCAGGTTTCTATGGAGACAAGAAATTGGTCTGAGAACTTAATATTACACCTTGCCAATAAAAGCTGATGAACCTCCCAGCTTCGATATACAGACAGCAACATTAGCAGGTGCACCACCTGGAGCCTTTTTAAAGGCAGGAGCTTCAGCAAGAGAAACTCCACCAACAGTTGGGACAAAGTCGATCAACATCTCACCGAAACAAACGACCAGGGATTCCTTTGTTCCACCATCACCATTTGTATGCAGGGAAAGTTTGCCAACACCATCTAGCAAAGTTTCAGATTAGATCAGCATACATGCAAACAATTGACTTATTCGAACTACCAGAGATAGCACAAAGCTATTCAAAGGAAAGTTTTCCCTCCATTGACACAAGTCTCTACTCATGATCGAAACAGTATTACTAGCTGTGTAGCAAGAAATTAAGATGTTTCTCATGCTTATTCCGAATCCGAGGTATGGAGTCTAGCAGTTTATTACAACAAGATAACCCCATTTCTAACTTCTCCGAAACTCGAAGGCAAAATACATAGTCACCTTCATATATATTACAAACAAACTCAGTTTTCTTGTTGATACCATATAAGTAAAAACAAATCGCAAATCGTTAAAAACAACAACTTTTAGGGGGGTAGTTTTTATAAAACCCCCCGCCCTCGCCAGGTAAGAATCGAACTTGGTAGCTTAATATCACTACCTAGAAGCCTTAAACCACTAGGCCAATTTCATGTTCACACTACAATTTTCAATCTAGTATGACTTGTAATAAGAGCACAAAGATAGCATTTGCAAGTATAGTGTTAAAAACAGATGAGATTTACATTCATTTTTCATTCTTTATTCCTAATTCAGCTATAAATTAGTAAAACCATTCTTGAAAAAACACAATCTTTAATTAAAAACTCAATTAATAAATGATCAGATCACAACCCAACAAATAAATAAACACCCAGAAACATATGATCTGGAATATTCCACATGCATGATACTATGTAAAAGACTCTGATTTTAGGACCTCGTCATCACATAATATATCGTGTATATTGAAGAAAGCTAGAATTAATTGAGTACCTGAAATATGTTTATCTGCCATGTTGCAGAAGCAGAAGCAGAATCAACAAGAAAAAGACTTTATTTTGGAATCAAGAAAATAAAATCAAAGCTCACAAACAAAGTGCAGGGGGGCGAAGTGGTGCTGATGAAATCTAGGAGGGTACGTTCTTGGAGTTGACAAGAAATAATATTCAAAGGGGGTGCTTTTTGTGATGACTCTCTTCAATCGGTGCCTTAATTTTTATTTTTATTCTAATTGATTAATTGTGATTTAGAAAATATTACTCTCTTCATCCGTAAATAATTGGTACATTTTGACTTTTATTGACCTTGAATTCTCATTTAACGATAATAAATAATACAATCTTATGGTATCTTGTTAGGTTCGTATATATTTTTGAAACATCAATTTTTTATAATTTTTTGAATGTACAATAAGAGATATTTACATTTCAAATCGTGTTTTGTTGACTATGAAAAATCAAAATGTACCAATCTTTTAAGTATAGATAGAGTAATATAATAGATGGCTTAACAACCGGTTGCATATGATCGAGTTTCTACTGCTAGATTTAAGTATTGCTAGAAGCATATTATTTCATGTTGACTTTAGCAGTTACTTTACTTAGAATACGAACTTATTATTATTTGTATTGTTTACTTGTTTTATATTCGTTAGTTGTAATTATTATCGTTAATTAACAGAGATAAAATAATATAATATTTTTATTTATTTTAATTGATATTTTTATTTTTTATAAATTGTTTTAATAATATAATTGAATTTCAGGAATTATATCTAAGGTGTGATGGACACACCAAAATAATGTTTTTTAGAAGTAAAATAATTATTATATGTGTTTCCTATTTGAAGGAAGTTTTACTAAAAGAAAGGTTTTTTATTTGGTTATTTGAGTGTGTATACGTATAGTTCAATGCATTTTTATATATTCGTTATTGAATTGAGGATCAGGTAACGCATCAAATATTCTTGTTTAATATAAATTCTTGAAGAGTTAATTTAAATAGTCTAGTAAAACATGCTCTTGCTAGTAACCAAAAGCAACTGGATTCGGAACTTACCTCATCACTAATTAACATTTATAAATCCTTAAATAATTTGGTAATTTGGTAATTCTTTAATATTTAACACAATTCGTCGTTGGTCTTACATAGACTACTATTTTGTACCCAAAAAAAGGACCACAAAAAGAGGACCAAGGGACACATCAAACTATCTTTGACATATTGGTAGTAATTAATTGAGGTAGACGTTCAAGATTAAAGACATCAATCATCACTCATGTTTCATTGAATTCATTATTCACTCACTCATATTTTATATTGACTCACTCATTTTCCAAAAACGGTTCCAAGTGGTTATTACATCAAATTTTTCGGTCAATCAATGGTTAGTCAACTTTTTTTTGTCTCCCGCTGAATTTTTTTGAAGGGCAAAATAGTTATTTCACATCTATTATGTTATGTCCCATATTTGTAAGTGTAGTAGTTAAGGAAGTTTTAAGGAGGGGCAAGATAATCATTTGAAAATTTTATATAAAAAAATAGATGTGAAATAACTAGTTTGCCATAAAAAAAAGTCAAGGGTAACCAAAATAATTGACTAACCAATTGGAACCGGTTTTGGAACATGAGTGAGTGAATCGAACCATACAAAACATGAGTAAGTAAATAGCGAAAAGAGTAAAACATAGGTGATGGTTAATGCCTTTTGCCGTTTTGCTCTAAAATGTTTATGTTTGGTATATGGCTGAAGTAATAGAATAATACTCTTCCATCTCTTTTTTAAGGGAATTTAAATTCATCGTCGCGCAACACAGTTTTTTCTCTACTGCTTTATATAATCTGATAAAAAAAAATTCTATTTTAAAAAACAATAACTAATTTAACAAAGAAAATATATACTATCAAGATTGAAGAGTGAGAGTTTTGAAAGGTCATATCTAGGCTAGAGTAGGTTAGAATAATTTGAAGGTGGGCTAAAAATCATCACGTAATTTCAGATTAGCCTCAAATGTTTTTGTCAAGTTGAGTGTCATCTTGTTAGAAATAGAAAGAGAAAACATATCAAAACCCTAGCCCACTTCCGTATCTCCATAACAGGACATTACAAATTCTGTGAACCATTTTCCTTATTTAATTGGCTTATTTTCATTTTGCACCCTCAACTATTGGTGATTTTTCAAATTGCACCCTAATACTTTTCTAAGCCTCAAATTGCACCCTAAACTTCATTTTTTTTCATTTTGCACAATCGATTTTTCAGCCAAATATGATGGAGATTTCATTTTAAAATAAGGGTCAAATCGGGATACCACATATACTAAACTTTTGGGGCATAATTCATAAATAGCAAAACTTGTTAAATTATAAATAAATCCCACCACTTCATCTTCTTCATCAAACCCCCACCCTCTTCATCTTTTTCATCAAACCCCCACCACCACCACCACCACCACCACTCAAACCTTCTTCTTCCTCCAACCTCAACCACCTCCGACGACCAATAATTTGCCGGAAAAACACAACACCCCTCAACCACTCTGTTTAAGAATCAAGATCCAATTTTTTGAATCAAGTGCATGCTTCAGATCTGAGGCTACTAGGTCAATTCGTTTCGGAATGAAAGGTAACGATTTTCAGATTTCATGATTTCAAAATGGGAGCAAATCATGATCTCTGCAAGGGGAGTCGCGATTTGGTCAATTCATCACAGATTTCATCAAACCCCTGCCCTACCCAATGCCCCTTGGATCTGGTCAATTCATCACATATTTCATCAGAAACTCCACAAATCATGAGACCATTGCAAAGGTTTACATTGAAACCATTAAATAATTCCTCAAAACATAAACAAAAACAAAATCATAAGAAAGATTTCTCTAGAAACCAACCCCAATCAACCAAACAAATCTTAATTTTACTTGAAACCCAACCGAAAGTTGAAGAACAAAATCTAATGGAAAACAATTGAAGAAGATACCAAATTATGACCTTTTCACCTAGAGAATTTTGGTGTTGAATCTCCATTACAAATATCAAGAAGATGGTCAAATTATTGGGTGAAGAACAAGAAAGTGTTAAATAATGTGTTCTGCAATGTTAGGCTCCAACAACAACAACAACAACCTTCACCTAAACAACCAATTCAACTACAACCTTAGAATCAAAAATCAATTTCTACGAGTCCCCAGAAGCCGCATAAAGATGAAGGCTTTATCAACCCATTAGTTGTAATTGACAAGACTTCGCTGATCAAATACTGCTCCAGATTTTATTTAAGCTACGAAAGTCTCAAAAGTGTTAAATAATGTGTTGTGCAATGGGTTCTTGCCGGAGTTTGAAGGGGTGATAGGGGTGATGAGGTAGGGTGTGGTTTTACTGAAGAAGTTAAAGGGATGGGGTTAATTTATAATTTATAAGTTTAGTTATTTGTAAAAAAATGCCCCAAAAGTTAATATATGTGATATCTCAAATTTACCCTTTTTAAAAACGAAATTACATTTAAATTGGCACTTAAGGGTGTAAAATGAAAAAAAAATAAAGTTTAGGATGCAATTTGAGGCTTAGTAAAGTATTAGGGTGCAATTTGAAAATTCGCTAATAATTGAGAGTACAAAATAAAAATAAACCTATTTAATTTCCATCTTTACTTTTCTTCTCAACTTACACTCTTAGTGTATCACCTCAAAGCTCAAGCCAATATCATATTATAAGCATTATCATATTACGATTATTAGGCATAAAAGGTTAGGTTATTAATCAACTATAAGTTTATGATTTCTATTTTTTTAGTTTTGGATATATGTTTAACTCAAGTTTCAAAATCTGTGTTGAGTTTGATTATAATTTATAAATTTAAATATTAGATTTGGTTTTGTTTAATTTGGTTATTAATTTTTACATAATTTCAAATATTTGTTCGATTTTTGGAATTTCGAATATCTATTTGAAGCCTGAGCCAAAATTTTGCGATTTAAAGTCAAAATTAAATTCAAAAATCAATAAATCGGACCAAACACAGCTTAAAAGTTGGCACATAAAGAGGTCAATTAATTTGGGCCCATGAACACCTGCCCATTTGTGAGAGGCCATTTACACCGGCCCATAACCGAAAATTACGGATCAAATTTTTTTAAGGGTGAAAAAAGGAAAAATCGGTTCCGACTTCATCCTATGTTAGACTATCCAAGTAGAGAATACTTTAAAAAATACGCCCTCCGTTCCTAAATAATTGGTATATTTTGATTTTCATCGTCAACAAAACACGATTTAAAACATAAATATCTCTCGTTCTACCTGCAAAAAAATTATAAAAAGGTGATATTTCAAAAATATATATTGAGACGAATCTAACAAGATCCCACATAAATATATTATTTCTTGTAGTTTAATGATAATTCTTGATCAAATTTTTAAAATTTGACCACAAAAATCAAAATGTAACAATCATTTAGAAACGGAGGGAGTAATAACCTATTGCCATAGTATATTATTTTTATGCTACATATCTATAACAAAAAATAATTGAAACTTAATTCTATTTTCTCTTTCATCAATATTAGTATAATATATACATCAATACGAGGGGTTGGACCTACAATACAACAATGGTATTCACATGAATACCCTACATAAAAATAAATAGTACAAATGGTTAAGTTTTCGTTTTATTTATAGAAGGTCTCAAGTTCAAATCTCCTCAAAAACATTTATTTTTCTTTTGTTTACTCTTCTTCTCTCTAAAATGATTATCCATATTAATTTTTTCTATACTAGATGGTGAAACGAATACCCCATATTAAATTTCTAGGTCCGTCCCTAAATTCAATATACATAATCTAGGAGGATACAAAAGAAAAATATTGTTCAAATAAGACAAACTTAATTTCAAATTAAAGATCTTAAAAAATAAATATTTTGATGAATTTTGGTTTTCTAAATTTTATCAAAATATTAATGAAAATGTGAAAATAAAAAAAGGTGGATTGAAATTTTGTACTTTCTACAACATAGGAGAATAGAAAGCTTATGTGACTTTTGTATAGGAATAACTAAAAATAAATCCCACAAAATATGACATGACTTTGTCTTAGACCATCTCCAATAGCAAGTAATTGAGGTGATAATCTTTTCCAATAGTCCTCTAATAGGAAGTAATTGAAGAGGGTATCTTTTTTCTCAATTCTTGAAAATTATTCAATAATTCTAAAATTATTCTGACAAAAGTGAAAAGAGTGGGGTAGGATTTTAGGAGTTGAATGGTGAAAAAGATAACCACCTGTGTGGCAACAATTGATTGGTCCATTTGGTTTTTTTTCCTCCTCTTTCTTACTTCACGTTTTTTACATATAAATTTTTGAAATTTGAATTTTTTTTTCATCAAAAGTTTTTATTTTTTAAAATCTATATATAGAGACTACGTTTGTTTTATTTGAAAAAAAAAGTATTTGAATTATTATATGAGTAAGATAATTGATGTGGTACAGTGGAAGTAAGATAATGTGAAATAACTTTTCTAAATATCTCTTACCGTAAAGTGTGAAAATATTTGAAAGACAATTGGGTATATTTGATTATGTGGAGAAGGAAAAAGCTGACGTGGCATGACATATTAGAGAGATGAATTGTCTTCTATTGGAAATGGTCTTACAAATGTCCCCTATTGTAGTGGCTTTTGGGTGTATTTATTTCTCAAGTCACCTTGTTGAGGATGGTCTTATTGTTTTAAAAAAAAGGTTGTGTGTGATCTATTGAGTTTGGCTTTACCACTTTAATTAATGTTGTAAATATTATTATTATCAAATATATGATGTCTCAAGAGGATGATGTATGTTCTAGGTTAACACATTTAATCATATTTAATTTAACATGTACAAAATAAAAAGTGCTTTAATTTTTAAACTCTAAAATAATAATTATATTTCATTTTCTTAATTTTATCCTTTAATTACTCTATAAAAATTTATAAAAAGTGATAAAGTAAAATGTGATTATCACAAAATTTGAAAATGAAAACCTAATTGAAAATGCATGACAAAATAAACATGCATTACGATTTTATTTCCATAGTTAAAGGAATTTAAGCATGTTTGGATGACCTACAAAGCTTGCAAGTTGCAACTGTGGTTTTAGTTCAAAAGAAATAGCGTAAGAGCATTCGTAATAAATGTCTTAAATATTTTTTTATTTCACACTTAAAATAGGGAAAAGCATAAAAAACAAAAAAAATATTAAATATTGGATTTTCAATCTCTAAAACTTTTCTCATAGGGAGTGCCTTATATTTACACCTTTCCCAAACCACTTTTGTTCTTTATATTAAGTGTTGTAAGTTATAAGTAGGAAATTTGAATTTGTGTAAAAGTTAAAACATACTTCCTAAATTTGACAAAATAGTATAAGAAGTTAATCTTAGAAAATTATTTTGAGGAATCTATTACAAATGCTTTAAGATGTAGGAATATATCGTATAAGCGTATATATGTCCAAACAATATAGTAGAGAAAGGTAGAAAATAAAGGCGAAACAGGCCTTGCACAACGATGTAAGGGCCTGATGCAACCCCAAAGCGGCACAACCCCTCTTAACAGAAGCCTTAAAAGTTCAATAAATTATTAAACCTATATGGAGACTCTCACAACCCCTCTTAACAGAAGCCTTAAAAGTTTAATAAATTGTTAAACCTATATGGAGATTCATGGAGAGTAATATATATTTTAGGGTTAATAATGGATAGGGATATCATTTACCTATTTTTTAATATCACCAGTTGATCACTTACCTTTTAAAGGGTTTCAGTTGATCATTCACTCTTTAAAATTTGTCCCAATTGCTCTATTGACCATTTTTCCGGCTGGTCAACTCCTGTGAATTGTGATGACCATGGTCGGGGGCAAAACAGATCGAATATATGCCAGGGTCGATACATGCCGAAAATATGGTCCCGTGTCAAAAAAATATTGTCGGGTCGAAAATATGTTACTGCAACGAAATGGGTCGAAAATATGGGCTTAGGGACGAAACGCATCGATAATATGGTCTCCAGTCTAGGGCTGTAAATGAACCTGGAAGCTCGGCTCGGCTCGGGGTATTTGGATCGAAAAGTTCGGTTCGTTGCTCGATTCGGAATAGCTAACGTAGAGCCAAATCTTGAAAACCAATAGTTGGCTCGATTCGCAAAAAGCTCGGCTCGACTCACCATGTGAAATTATGTAATAATATTGTAATATAGATTTGTATGAGATCGATTAATCGTCCCTTTCTTTGATAGATCTAGCATATTTGGTTGAATTTTGAGGTAAAGATATATATAATTACATATTTTTATTTTATCTTTTATTTATAAATTATGTCGAGAAACTTTATTGCTCATAAGAAAGCCCAGTATTTAATTTTAGCAGAGAGCCCTCGAAATGTTAATGACGTAGTGATCCACTAGTCGTGTTATATCAAATGTTAAAATAACCGGTTTAACGGATAGGAATAACAGTAAATGTATCCAACACAGAAACTTGGTAACCCAGTTCAGTGCACAAGCACCTACGTCTTGGGGCAACCTGTCCACGGGAACAATCCACTATATGAAAAGAATCTTACAAGGAGGGACTTACTAATATGCCTACATACTCTCTATTGCCCTAGTTATGCTTTTCAATAGGTTCCCTATAAGTCAATTATATCACTTTCCCAGTGACTAACAGTTTACAATTTGTTTCAATGTAAGAAAACCTCACTGTTGTTGAAAGAGCAACAACTGTACAATCAGTGTAGAAGCTTGAAGAATAAAAAGGCTTCTACACAATATGACCTAGTTGCAACTTACAACAGATAACACAAAGTGCTATAAAGCTTCTTGTGTGAAATAGATAAAAGGTGTAAATGTGTGTTCTCTTGTGTAACTTCGTACTCCTTTTATACTAGGTCATTGGTCTTTGACATTATTGTGGTCAACCATGAATCATTACTCCATTATTATCAAGGACCGAGTAAATGTCTCCTTCTTACTCGTCTTCAAACGCGTCTCTTGACCGCAGCACAAATCTCGTTCATCAGCATTTATTGTCGTTGACTCTTCTAGAAGGAGATGATTGATTGATCACGTGGCACAATTCTCCATTGATTAACCTCTTTTAATGCATTGTTATTAACACTTGGTGTATGAAAAACTTCATCCAACCTCATGCGCTAACAGTTAGGATCGGTTGTGATTGTGGAGCTCTTACATACCTGTGACAACCTTAAGTTGATTTAAAGCAATCTTAACAAGTATCTTCCTGTGTTAATCATCACCATCGATAACAACAAATCTTCGCTGGTTGCAGACGGCTAATTTTTCATATGGGGTTGTCCCTTGCGCTCATTGGTTGAGTTTACATCAACAACTTTTTCGCTCAGGACAATCATGGCCATATGTACGTTTATGAAGACCAGTTGGTAATAATGAAGGAGTTGGCATTCAATAACACCAAAAGAGATAGAATATAGTATAGTTTTCCCACCTCTTAATGTCTCTCAAATGGTTGGTAATCTGTGGTTGAAGTTATGTACTTGCAACTGTAGTTCTTTACTTTCGGTCCTTTCTCTGGATTCTATGGTTTGATCTCAGTGTCTTGTTGGGGCCACACAGGTTTTGTAGTTAGCGGACAAAGATGCATCATAGTATTTGAAATTGTGAATGGCAATGAGAGTCAACTGTTTGTTGCCAAACTGTGTACAAAAGCCAAAGATAGTTGACACAAAGTACTTACGTCTGGAGGCAACTTGACCAGAAAATAATTTATTATGGTATGAAAAGATATTGTAAGAAGGACTTATATCAGTGACTTATTTTCAATCGCCTTTAACTAGACTCTTTAACAACTATTGAATTCTAATACCATGTCACTATCATCCCGACGTGTGAGTGTGTGACTAATACAAAGATATAATGTAAATAGGTTGGAGTTGTAACTCATAGTGAATCAACAACTTGACAAATAATCTAAAAATAGAACAATATCTCCTAAACAAGCAACTAGTCTAGTTTTTGTAAGTGTCCAGAATAAGTGATGTATTGCTTCGTGTAATTCTTAATAAACTCAAGATTTGTTCAGCTTCATATATATAGGGTAGTGACTCAGATAAACATAGGCTCCTCTTCATCAATACGGATCCCTAATATATAGGTGCCTTCTAGTAATATTTTTTCATAGTGAATTCTCTATAATAATGACGGGATGATGAAAATTGATTTGAGGAACTTTCTATAGTTAGTTTGAGATTTGAATTTCGAATGCTTCGTCAAATTTCCATAACACACGGCCTTAGACATATTCCATATCAATCAACATAGCTCCGAGATTTGCTCAGCTTGAATAGGTACATAACACATACTTTATTTTAACACTTATTTTTCAAACTGTAACTTTAGGACATAACAAGAGCACGCCGTTATAACATTTGGTCTCGAAAAAATCTTCACCCAATTTCATTTTTTAACAGTATTATATAGTTTTCGATTATTTGAAAATAGTCACATAGTTCGATGCAACACCAACTACATGTAGTTTTCTAACTTTCGATAATTAATAAGATGAATTTTAGATTCAAATTGCATGCAATTATTACTCGACTTTTCCAGTAGTTGAAGTGAAACGGATGTAGTATAACTGTATAAACTCGTCTTGTCAAATTAAAGTTTGTAGTTTGTAGTTTGTGCATGTGGTGGAAGACAACCAAGGTGTAAGTAGTCATTTCAATTGTCTACCCCCTCTTTATTCTAATGCACTATCGAAATTCACAAAACAACTTGGCCCTTGAAGAATTTTTCATTTTCCAGTGCTTTGTGACTCATGTCAATTCTTTTACTTATATATAGTTGATTATATATCATTCATCTAATTAAGTTATTATCATCACCAAATATTAAGACCACACCAAACGACTTATCCAACAAACTTATTAACATATCAAGTAAAGAATATAGATACTTCAGACCATCTATCGAAAATTCGAAACTCTTAATAATTAACATTATTGTAGAATTAATTATTTAATGTTGACTACTGTATGCTACAACTCATGACTCATGAGGACCTATAGCAGGCCCTCGCACTTACGCAGATATGATGGGCCGGATTATTGGGCCTTCTATCTACCATTGCTGATTTTGTTAACGAGTTATCGGTAATTGTCATTTTGATCACATTGAGTATAAATTGAATCAAGTTCCGGCTTGGTCTCAATTAGTGGTAATATTACGAGTAAATTGTTGAAATTGTCTCCTATATTGTTATTCTAGATGCAGTTTAGTCTTTGATAATGACACTGCTACATTTTAGTCCTCGATAGTAAGCAAAAAGGTTGCAGGTTGGTCCTCCACTTAGCTTTCTCTAAAAATACTCACTAATTGTATGTTTCCGCAATATAAATGGAGAAGTTAAGTTGGGGACCAATATGCAAACGGTTTGCCAATCTCGGAAACTAAACTGCAATGATGTCATTATTGAAGACTAAACTGCAATGATGAAACTATTGAGAACTAAAAACTGCAACTTGCTGATGACACTATCAAAGACTATTTTAATAATTTGCTCTAACATTCACGATTGTATATATGATGTTGTAATCTGGTCTCCCACACCTCCAAATGTATAAAACAGAATTACAAGTGAATATAAATACTCAAATATTTAAGTATTTGATAGAAGTTATAAGAGAAACGATAGAAATAAAATTATTTGACAAATTTGCCCTTCTTTAGTCATTTACATATAAGTAATATATACATAACAAAACCATATCACACAACACAAATAAATTAATAATATCAATTAAATTTTAAATAGATAAATATAACAAATATGATTAAGTAAATAACAATAATAATATCAAAAATAATAATAAGAAGAAGGGGTAATGGCGAGATGCATCACCTATGCTTGGCATGTGTTTCGAGTCCATCACTTGTGTTTTAAAGTTACCTAGTTCATCACTTGTGTTAACGAGCAGGGTTTGAGCGAGTAACGGATTACCCGATCGGGTTTTAAATTTACAGAGCCGATAATTACCAGGTTCTAACGAGCCGAGTACTAAATAGTCTACTCGAGACTGGTCCGGGTTCGAGCCCGCGTAACCCGGCTCTGCGTTACCGGATTTTCGAGCCGTGTTTTACCTGACTAGGTATATGTTTAGGTTTTAACAGTTAACTTTACCTGGTTCGTTACACTTTTAAATTTTAAAATGTAATTTAGACACCCGATTTAAATAATTATCCATATGGAGCAGACATAATTCGATGTGATGGCTAGTGCTGTTAATGGACCGGATAAACCGGAAACCGATCTGGAACCGATCTGTTTTATCCAATCCGATAATCCATCCAATGATAAACCGGGTCCGGTCGGTTCTAAACTTTGTGATCCGGAATTCGAAACCGGATCCGGTCCGAAAACCAATACGGATTATATTTATCCGAGCCGAAAATCCATCCAATAGTTTTATATATCTTATTTGTTTTTTGGTATTTATACTAACAATAAATTAATGGTCAAAATAATTATGATTCATTTTATTTCTTGATTTAAAAATTAATATTAATTAATTGTGATAGATTTTGTTTCTTGGTTTAAAAAATTTAATAAAAATATGAAATCAAATTAATTAATTTTGGTATTCGGATACAATTTTGGATTTCGGATATAATTTCGGATATCGGATATAATTTCGAATTTCGGTCTATCCGGAACCGGACCGAAACTATATTTCGGTAGCAATTCAAAACCGGTCCCGGATTGGTTGAAAACCGGTGCGAACCCGACCTATAACAGCATTAGTGATGGCCTTAATTTGACTCCATATGCATCCAACATCTATTTAAATTGCCAGCTTATATATGGGGTCTGACTTCTAGTTAAGTTGAAGACAACAACTTAAAGACAACGACAACTTCAATTGTGGATAACATATGTTTCATTATATCTTAAAAGGAAACTCACAAATATCTAATTGTAGTTATGGATCTACAACCCCACCAAGTTATATACTCCATGGCATGGTAGTCCCATCGAGACCCAAACGGATTAACATTGTGGCTTATGACTCAATCGCAACATAGGACTAGATTTCCATATATATTTTTGTATCACTTAGGGGGATCAATAGTTCCCCTCCAAACAGTAATTACATCATGTTCTTCATCATCTGCATGACCCATCTCCACGAGGCACCCACACGGGCATATTGAAATCTTTATGGATGGTTTATATGTCTACAAAATAATATCTAGCACTGTCCACACATGTCGCTATATGCCTATATTTTAAAGCTATTTTGGTTTCGCCTTCCAGGAAACCGAACCTACATGGGATAACTGATTAAAAATCAAACCGAGCTGATGTTTAAATTTTTTTGAAAAAAGTACAGTATACTATAATTGTTGAGAGGATGTAAGTTAGTACAATCTCGACTCCTTAAAACACAACAAATAAATAAAAATTTACATGAGCGGGTCGAGCTCGGGTTTTTTTTAATCTCAATTCTCTCCTTAATCGAGCCATTAACTCGGCTAACCTCAGTAAGCCTTTACCTAACTGGACTAAACCTGAGCAGAACCACATGGTATATATAGCTCACTTGAGCCATTCTCTCCTTAATAGAAAACTATCTTCATCATTGAAATCATATTAGTTTTAACATGTTAATAATTTGAAAAAGTCAAGAGTTAAAGACTCGACTCACTAAGCTAGAACAATTAGTACAGTGGTGGATTTAGGGGTATAAAAGTGCTTATTTGAAATTGTCTTAATTTTTAAAGTGTCTGTTCAAAACACTTAAATATATTCAAATATAATATTAAATACTAATTTTACATTAATTTTTCCTTTATACATATATAATTCCTTCTTTCTAAAAAAATAGATTTTTCAAGTGGAGAGTGGTGAACCTATTAAGATCCGCAATTGAGCACAATGTGAGCCGGAAAGACACTTGAAGCTCCCCACATTAAAACTGACCCAAATTTTATTTGACGCTGGACATTCAAGATTAATTGAAATAGTTGTTCGGGCTAACTTTATTAATGCATAACTCTACATATAAATGATACGCTCATTTAAGGCGCCCCCGCTTGGCTAGCCCATCGCCCAACAGAGGAGGTGAATTCGGCATGTGCCGAAAGCGGCTCGGTACTCTACCTCAAGAGTGCCCAGAGTAGGCTGGGTAACCACCCACAAGCGGATCCTCCCTTGGATAAATGCAAAATTACTCATGCACCTGCCGTGGATCGAACCCACACACTTATGGAGAAGCACACTCTTATAGTAAAGTCTCTTACCATTTGAGCTATGCCCTGCGGGCAACATAACTCTACATATATATATATATATTAATAGTATAAGTAATTGTTTTGCGCTAAAAATTCTTTATAAAGATGTGTGCATTTCTTTTTTTAGCCTAGTTATTTAGTGGTAATCATTACATTTTAAAATAAAAAATCTCTTGTATTAACTAAAGTGCACAAGCAATAAAATTATACATTTATTATAAACAATCAAATACTTTCTTACAAGTCGTTTCTATCGAGTTACGTATATTGATAAAGAGGTCTAATATGTCATAATTTTTTATCAAATGTATTACAGAATTTAAAATTGTATTACAAGATATATTGAATTAATTAATGGCCCGCTTTTTTTAAAATCGTTCCTGTGGGGATCTCTAAGTAGTGTGAAGGACCAAGTGCTTTTTCTGAACTGGGGTGGATCCTTAGTTTGTCTTGTGGAGATGCTTTCTTTTTTAGGCACAAGAATGTACCTTGGGAGCCAGCTGAAATCCAAAGTTAAGGTTACGATGCACTTGAGCATGGTCAAAAGCCGACCACAGATATTCTAATATTTAAGTCAATAAGGATCCAAAGAATCTTAAAAATTAAGAAATGTAAGAGAAAATCAGGAATCAACTACCTCAAAATGAAAAGGGGCATCCTCTATATACAAGCGTAGAGACAAAAGATGTATCTTGTCCTCTTGAGATGATGACGTGTGTACGGATTTTAGAAGAATTTCGTACCTATCCTTCATGAGTTAGCCCACTGGTGTATTGGCTCATGAAGCTAATGGACGAGGCCCTTGAAGGTAGGGTGCAATGTTTCTTGGACAATATAGACAAATCCCATGCTTGAAATTATTAAGAAGCCAAACACGCCCCAAGACAAGATACAACTGTTGGGAAGGGGATAATGATCAATAGAACCTGGCTGGATCCGGGCTGGGATAGTGGCGCCCATTCAAATTTACCCCGCCGAACCTGGGGTTTTTGATGCATACAAGTGTTTTTGTTGGAACGTTGATAAATAACTAATGAAATGCTTAGAGTATCTCCATTACCTGATAAAAGAACCTTGTCAGTATCAGTAGAAATGACTTTTCCCTCGACTTCGGCTATAGCAAGAGCCCCTGAATCTAGAGCTGTCGGTCGTTCTAACCCAATTCCAACAATGCATTTCTCGGACTGAGAAAGAGGAACTGCTTGACGTTGCATATTAGAACTCATTAAAACTCGATTCGCATCACCGCCTGTCCAGGGTTGATCCCTGGGATTTGACGGCGGACTTAAAAAGCCACCTACATACGCTTTACGCCCAATCATTCCGGATAAAGCTTGCATCCTCTGTATTACCGCGGCTGTTGGCACAGAGTTAGCCGATGCTTATTCCCCAGATACAGTCATTGCTTCTTCTCAGGGAAAAGAAGTTCACGACCCGTAGGCCTTCCACCTCCACACGGCATTGCTTTGTCAGGCTTTCGCCCATTGCGGAAATATCAATTTTGTCCCAAATTGCACTCACATAGTTACAAATTACAGTCACATTGTTATTTTATAAGACCAAACAATAACTTTTAAATTACTAGTAATTAAAATACAATTCGATCCCACTATTTGAGATCAAATTAACCGTTAATTCGGTAAATTGGATTTAGATGACGGGTCAAGAAAGAAGCCAACAGGCAGTTTTGGTAACATTATCAAGGTAAACGCCAAAACGCCATCGGGAATTGCTTTCGTGTCGGAACCACAAAAGACAACATACTCTATATGCCAAGCATTTACCATATCTTAATTCTATCTACTTCTAATATGTAATTAAGTTATATTCTAAGTCCTCCTTTGCAAATACCCAACCCCTCCATGCGTTACTATATATATCATGCTTCATCACTTCTTTTTCTCACAACGAGATATCAAACCTACAAAAACAAGTCCTACTTAATTACCAAATTAAAAAGAACACCCCCCCCTCCCCCCTCCCCTCCATGCAATTATGGCTATAGATCACTTCATGATCAAAACTACTAGCACTAGTAATAATAAATCCTCAACTCCAAAGGCTGAAAATGATGATAATGGCCCAAAAGATGAACAAAAATCACTAGTTTTTGATTCATCCGTTTTGCGTTTTGAGCAAAACATTCCAACACAATTTATATGGCCAGATCATGAGAAGCCATGTAAGAATGCAAGAGAGCTAAATGTTCCACTTATTGATTTAAGGGGTTTTCTTTCAGGGAACCATATTGAGGCTATGGAAGCTTCTCAATTAGTTGGTGAAGCTTGTTCAAAACATGGATTTTTTTTAGTAGTCAATCATGGTGTTGATGCTAATCTAATCCGCGACGCTCATCGTTATATGGATATGTTCTTTCAACTTCCTCTTCAAGAGAAGCAAAAGGTTCGAAGAAAGATGGGTGAGTCTTGTGGCTATGCTAGTAGCTTCACCGAAAGGTTCTCTTCCAAGTTGCCATGGAAAGAAACACTTTCTATTCAATACTCTAATGATGATAACTCATCAAATAATGTTCAAGAGTATTTTCAAGATACAATGGGCCAAGATTTTTCAACTCTTGGGTAGGTATTTCTTGCCTTGTTCATATATTCATATCTAGCTAGACTTACACCTCACGCACGAAACCAATAGGGGTAGGGGCATGTACATGTACAATATGTGGCCTCTCTAGATTCTTGAGAATTATGGATATAACATATAAGTTTTCCACTATTTGTTGTTGTTTCTTCATTCTCATTTTTCATTTTTTAAATCGTGCCTACTCTATTGAGATTTTTTAGATTTTATCCCTTCCAAATTTCATCTTGGTTTCGCCCCGGTTAATACCCTCGCTCTATATCTTCATAGTAACTGTGACTAACCAGTACACTAAACTCCACACTCCCTTCACATATATACTCAAATTTAACCTAAATTTCTTATTTTGGATGCTAATTAATTTTTTTTTTTATGTATGTAGTGAGGTTTACCAAGAATATTGCCATGCTATGAGTGGATTGTCACTACGGATCATGGAGCTTCTTGGGATGAGTCTAGGGACAACTAAAAGGGGTCATTTCAAAGAGTTTTTCGAAGGGAATGAATCAATTATGAGAATGAATTATTACCCACCATGTCAAAAACCGGAGCAAGCATTAGGAACCGGTCCACATTGTGATCCAACATCTTTGACTATTCTCCACCAGGATACTGTAGGTGGCCTTCAAGTGTTTGTTGACAACGAATGGCGTTCAATAACTCCAAATGTTAATGCTTTTGTTGTTAACATAGGCGACACTTTCATGGTACGTATAACATTATGAAAGAGTTGACATATAAATTCAGAAGCATCACTACAACATAATTGTCTTTTACCCAAGCATATATATCTTTTTTATATTTAAGTTAAACTATAATGTATATATAAATTCATTTTGTCAAAAATAATTAATTAAATTTAGAAATTAAAAGGTGCATGGGCTTTCATTACTTTGGATAGAAATAATTAAAAACAATTTTATTGCAGGCTCTATCAAATGGAAGATACAAAAGTTGCTTACATAGAGCAGTGGTGAACAACAAGACTCCAAGAAAATCATTAGCTTTTTTTCTATGTCCAAAGAGAGGCAAGGTGGTTAGCCCACCTAATGAACTAGTGGATGAAGATAACCCTAGGACATATCCTGATTTTACATGGGAAACCCTACTTGAATTCACTCAGAAACATTATAGGGCTGATATGAACACACTTCAAAACTTCTCCCAGTGGCTTCAACTTCATCAGCAACCACAAAAAGGGGCATGCATGTAGCTGATTTCCAGACAAAATCTAGCTTATAATTAATTAAGAAATCATTACTATGGTTGCTAGTCTAAAGTTGAAGATAATTAAGCTACTTTACCCCGTAAGTAGCATGTTGGTGGAGTAAGTGAGTTTGTAAACCACGAGATCATGAGTTCGAGTCTCATAAGTAACATATTCTTGGTCTAGTATGTCACACGGGTTTTATTCAGGCTAGCGTAATTTGCTGGCTATCGAGTCACCAGTCTGAATCTATCTAGTACACGCACTCTATGAGTAACGGCTGTCGTTACAAAACATTAAGCTATTTCAAATTTATTTTAAACTATGTCGTCAAGCTTGTAATTATTAATTAAAATGATAATAATTCAGAAATATATAAATGCGAACTAGTTTGCTTTTATTTGTAGTAAACTCAATCAAACCAAAACAAATTTATCCCATTATTACCTCAATTCCCATTAACCTTGTGTTAGATCATTGAATAATAATAATACCTCTATTAAGTTTGAATAATTCTTCAGTTTGTAAAGAGTGAAAATGATTTAAGTATCAAAAATAGAATTATATTCTTTTAAAAGAATACAGAATTAAAGTTATTTTGTCGTATTTGGAAGAGTCTCTAGAAGAAGTTAAGAAAAATTGAGTAGAGATAAACAAGATAGATCTGCTTCCCAAGGATCTACTGGTACTGGTGATCAGAAGTACAGGACAATTATAGCTTATAAATTGTTCAGAAAAATCCAAAACAAGGAATATGGCCCACTTAATGAATCATTCAGACAAGTGGGAAACTAAAATCCATGTTGGGGATGGCCAGAGCATATATAGCGGATCTCTTCGCCAAGTCTTTTGGTTTTACTCTTGGCATTTCTTACTCATTCTTTTAAATAATTAAAAATGAGATTTAGAATATGGTTCAACTAATATAATACTAGTCCAATATATAAATAATATATTTTCACTTCATATTAATTAGTTTGGTGTTTTTATTTTTTATAATAACAATTCGCTAATAGTTATTTTTTATAAATATAACATTATTGTTCATCAAAGTTTAATTCTGAAAAGTGAAAATGACAATAAAAATAAACTAAAACTAGCATTAAGTGTTAATATTATTATTACATTAACCACAAAGAATCCGCAAAAAATAGGAATTTATACTTATTTTGGTACACACATCTATTTTTTTTTCTTTTCTTTTGATACACACATCTATAACAGCAAAGCCAATATTTTTGAACCTTGTAAGCTGGTCAAATCGGTGAAAAGATTGGGTGCATCAATACTTCCATGCATCAGGTGCATCAGGTACCCATTTAAATGTTTTATGTGGGTACTGTACCTACTTGAAACTTCATCATTAGTACTTGTACCCAAATTGTACTATAACAATGGTACAATACCACATATTTATCAATCCAAAATAAATATGTGGTATTGTATCATTGTTATAGTACAATTTGGGTACAAGTACCAATGATGAAGTTTCAAGTGGGTACAGTACCCACGTAAAACCTTTAAATGGGTACCTGATGCACCTGATGCACCGAATTATTGATGCACCGAAACTGGACTCGTCAAATCGATATGGTAGGTGAACTTGTGATGTTATAAATGGTATGCATTTTTACTTATTGGTACACACATCTCTGATAATATGTGCAAGTACATTGAAATGTTATAAAAACAAAAATTTGAATTTAAATATTACCTCCGTTCCTAAATAATTGATAATATGTGCAAGTACATTGTCGAATAAGAAATATTTACATTTCAAGTCGTGTTTTGTTGACCATGAAAATTAAAATGTATCAATCATTTAGGGACGAAGGGAGTAATAATTTAGAAAACGAACGGAGTATTAGTTACTCAATCTAAAACGAAAAGCATTAAACATATTTAAAAGATGGAGTATTAGTAAAACACCAAGTTAAAAACAAGGATTTATTAGTCCTCCGTTTTGTCTTGGCATGCCAGCAACATTCTTTTCCTACAGTGGTGATGAAGTATACATAGTGGTCTTGACCACATACACTGCTATTTTATGTACTTAAAACCCAACTGATAGAATTAATGTATTGTACTTTGAATCTGTCAATTTTAGGTCCTTAATCGATGCATATTTTTAACTGTAAAAGATTAAATTTCATAACTTGGCGTGGAGTGGTCTAACACCCATAGTCATATATTTCTATCAATACTCTATGTGAAATGTCACTATATTCGTAATTTGATGTTCGATAATGTCACAAATATGATACATATCATATCCGTCCTTAAGTTGTGATAAATATTATATATTCGTTTGTAATTATATGATAAATGTTGCACATATGTCCATATTTTGGATGTTAAAAATTGGAATGAGTGTGGAATATTTGTCATTTTCTAGAGAGCACGCATAACAAATATGTCTGTCTTTTTTAACATATTATATATATAGCGATAACTTACTGTTATTAATAAGCATATATAAAAAAAAATATTTTACTCAAACTTATGTTTTGAAAAGTGATCTCTTGTTCAAATAATGGTAAATTTATTCTTGGAGTTCTCATTGATTACGCTTTGAAATTTAAAAGTTGTGTTGAAAAATCAATAAATTTCATAAGAGTCTACTATTTTATTAAAGATAAAATATTAAAAATGATGAAAAAACACATTTAAATATTAAACAATAGAGCAAAAGTCATTGCTCAACACCGACGCTTGCACCTAGTTCCAGTTCATCAACAATGTTTAAAAATATCTCTGTTGATCAATCATCTTTCAAATACCTTATTTTTTCTGTTAAATAAATAATATTTGGGTATTTTGATTATTTAAAAAAAACATTTAAAAACATTAACCATTTTCTTACTTTTAACATATAATGTTTGAAAAAAGCATTGTTCATAAATCATAACACATGTTTGCAACTAGATTCTAACTAGTTCATCACTAGCTAGTATTTCAAAATGTCTTTTCTCATCATTTATGATTCAAAAGTGGGCAAACATGGTAAAAAATGATCTTCTCAACTTGCCATAACCTTTTCCGTTCAATGGCTATTTTAAGAGGTTATTTGCAACAAAGACATTTTTCATATTAGTGATGAACTGGAACCCAGTTTTTAACATGTGTGATGACTGATGAGCAGTGACTTTTATCCTAAACAATATGATATTAAAATACTCAAAACCTCTAACCTAAATAATACGTTCAAAAAGACATAATGCATTATCTAGTAATATTACTGAAACTAAAAAGTTTCATTGACACTATCAAAGGCCATATTACAAATAGTTGTTAAAGTTGTCCCATATAATATGTGGAAGTTGTATCTTAGTCTTTGTAAATGTTCGGTTTGTGCAAATAATGGTCCTTGATATTAGATTAAAATGTGCACTTTAGTCCTTCTTTTAATTTGAGGGAGCCGTTAAATGTTGACGGAAAGGGGGACTAAAGTATTTTTTTTCGATCAATATCAGGGACTAAGGTACATAATTTCAAGAAACATTTAAGTTTTAAAAATTCAATTCTATTTTGACCATATCTTCGTCAAAATTTAACATCTTAATCGAAAGACTATTTTGACCATTTCTTCGTCAAAAGATCTACTAAACTACATCTTTTATATCAACATCAAAAATTATTTATGTTATGACTAAAGTGCAGGTTACACATACTATATGAGACAGTTTTTACAATTTTCTCACCAAATTAAAACAATATAATATATATATCTGCCAACTTCATATAATTCAAGTTCCGAAAAATTGATCCGACAGGCTTACGATAATATAGTAATATATATACGTAGAGTTGGATTTATATATATCACAACACAATCTCCCATCGTGCTAACATAAATCAATAAATTAAACAATGGATGCATATTCAGGTGTATGATTTTCTCGAGACTTTGAGGATTCTCTTGATAATTTTTAATATGTTATCACTGCCTCTTCAACTGATCAAACAAACGAGATTCTAATACGCACTCGAGTTGCTACTGCTTCCCTCTGCATTTGCCTCCTCTAATCACGGTATAACTTTCCAAGGGCCACTAGTTAATTGTCGAAAATGGCAAATTAATATTGTATATATAGTCATGTTTTAATTATTTCTTGTTATTAAAAATGCAAACTATTTTATCTTTAACGAATATATCCCGAGCAAATTGATGAAATGGTTTTCAAAAGTAGGTTCAGGTCGTCTTTTAATCCCCGAAAGTATAAAAGTTACAAATCAGTTCATGATATTGGTCAACACTTGCAAATTGGTCCAAAATTTAACGGCGTTGTTAAATGTTAATGGTCCACGCTCCTCGTGAGTTACACGCGTTACTAATAAGTTCGAACGGTAACAATAGAATTATTAGCTTAGAAGTGAACTACAATCGTCATTGAGACATTAAAAGTTAAAACATTAAAATTAAATGTTGAACCAATCTGCGACCTTTGGCCAATATCGTGGACTGAATTGCAATATTTATATTTTTTATGACCAAAAGACAACCTAAATCCGTTTTCATGGATCATTTTAACAATTTGTTCAATATATATTCTTACTAAGAACTGAACCAAAGATCTCCTAATTAAAAATTTAAGTAAAAAACGTTATACTAGGCTAATGAGCAATCGGATCATCACCAGTTTTGATACTACCTCTAGAATCATGTTGGTAGAAGGCAAAAAGGGCCAAGAGTGAGGACAATTGTAGTCTCATCCCATTAAGTTGGTTCCGAAAGGCCCGCCTTCACGTGGCAACCTTTGTTCTTTCTTATGTCATTTTGTTAGCTAGATAGCTACATATATCGATATATGTTCCTATCTATTCACTATTTTATTATTATTTCCTGATTGTATTTCTTATCGAAGCAGCTGGTAAATTAACATGAAAATTATTGAGCCCGTGAGAGGTACTGAAACGTATAGCTATTCACTTCCAAGTAATATAGAAAAGGAAATAAAAAACAAAACATGGAGAAATCAAAACCAAAAGCAATACGGAACCCTAAAAAACAAAGTAAAAATTAATACTCCATATAATAAAAAAAACAAAAGATGGATAAGCGTGATCTGCATTGTAAGTGAGTTGATCAAGTGTGCATAGTGTCAAGTGTAGATCGAAAGAGACCAAATTCACGTCGTCATGCATACTACCCAATAATTTCCAAATCAGTACATTTATTTTATAATATAATAAATTAATAATATTGTCTTCATCTTTATCAATCTTCATGCTATTAATAAACTCATGTAATGGACTTGATTGGCCTAGATGTGTTGGCGGTGTTGGCTGTTGCTAACGACATTCAAATTCAAATTTTGATTTTTCACTAGTTTTCAGTATCTTATCAAGAGTAGGTAGGTGATATTTAAGAACTATTCTCTCTCAAATTGATAATAGTTTATGGGTTCCACTCTAAAATTAATTGGTAATAAACGGAGTAGCCCAAGATCTTATATATTGACCTTGGAGGACATCAACTTACGATGTAAGATGTGCATCTTAACATAAATGATTGATACACTTTGACTTTACACAGTCAAATTTTAAAAATTTTGATCAATAATTGTCATTAATCAATAAGAAATAATATAGTCATACGATATCTTGTAAGATTCGTCTCAATATATATTTTTCGAACTATCGACTTATTATAATTTTTTCATAAATTAGAATAGGAGATATTTATGTTTGAAATCATAATTTATTGATTATGAAAAGTCAAAATGTATTGATCATTTAGGAATAAAGGGAGTACTATTTTAATTAAGCTTCGGAAAAATTGTCCAAGTGTTAAAGAGCCCATGTTCCATCAAGTATCTTAATTGTTGTTGGCGTTTATTTGAAAAATTGGAGAACAGCATTTGAGAGGATGTGTAAAATGTATGCTATTTGTTGAGCAAATGGCTTCATCGATCACTCACGTTTATTAAAAAACACTAGTCGATCATCCTAGTATGACTTTGTATACTTTCGATCACTCATGTTGGGTATTATGTATACTTTTAGTCACTCACATGTTTTTTTGGTACAACTCTTAATTTTTTTGAAAATTTTAACATTTTTGTAAGGGTATTTTAGTCATTTTTCCATAATTTTTTAACTTACCTCAACTAACTTTCATTAACTTCCATTGCACTCTACATTTTCAGGACAAAATTATGAGAGATTGACTAAAATATCCTTACCAAAATGTTACAAATTTCGGAAAATCAAGAGGTGTACCAAAAAAACGTGTGAGTGACCAAAAGTATACATAATACCTAACATGAGTGATCGAAAGTATACAAAGTCATACTAGAATGATCGACTAGTATTTTTTAATAAACGTGAGTGATCGATGATGCCATTTGCTCTTGTTTTATTTTCTCGAAATTACAATTCCTTGTTGCTGAATGGATACAATAAAACATTGCATAACTGTTGACTAATGTTAACGTCCAAGCCCATCAAATCTTTGACCCACTAATACATTTTAGAGGTCCATCTAAGGACCACTTTGCAGAATTGCAGTATGCCAATGTGGGCGTAAATGGACAATGAGATGAACCCTTACAAAACGGGCTGTCAAATGCTAGCTCAATCAAGTACTAATTAAAAAGAGTGTTATGCTTGGCTCACACACGGAATCCGTAGGGGCACGTGCTCCCTCTAAATTTTTTATAATTAAATATATATGATATAAGTTTTTTATTTTCAGAAACTTATGGTGTGAAATTACTAAAATGCCCATCATTAGTGACCACTAATCATTATAAGTGACGAATCTACTAAATGGGAACGATTTAGAAAGTAAAGTGAGCATCTAGGCACCTTTGATAGTTAGGTGATCATCTGGGACCCTACCCCAAAGATAGGTGATCATTCCGGCCGTTTGCCGTAAGTTTTACATGAATTATCAATATACATTATAATAGAATTGGCAAAATTGTAGGCCTTTTGTTAAATATACCAAAGTTCAATTCCCATGTACGTGATCATTTGCCTGCAATCGTATTCTTTTTCTTTTTTTAATGAGGTTTATTCCTCCACCTGTTCAGAGTAACATGCGAACCTGGAATTAGGTAAATCCTCCATCATAAATGTGTGCATGCTTAACAAATAATTCAACCATCACTTTGAGATATTTTGTAATAGTATAAGTGTTTAAGAGTGTAAGAACTTTAAATAAAATGAAGATAAAATATACAAGAGAAGTGGTTAAATAGAGTAGAAATCTGGAGGAAAATTATGAGTTAATAGAATGGAGGAAAAATTTTGGTGAGAAATTAGATGGGGTGTAAATATTAAGTCTTAAAATTTTGGCTTTGTCACAACATTGAGGTGTAATTACGTTTTTTTCTAGACTTAACGCTTAAAATTTGATGTTATCACAAAATTTAGGTCTAATCACACCTTTTTGTCTAATTTTAATGTCAACTTTAATTTAAGAATGAAATTGTACATTTTGTACCAAGTACACGGACAAATTCTACATAATGATCAATTAATGAAAATAAAATGCAATTTACACATATTATTTAAGACCACTTTTCTCACTAAATCCGACTAGACAAAAGTCTATCAAATTCACATTTATTGAAATTATTTGGACACACACAAATGTAGCAATAACACAAATGTTTACCAATAACCCTTGACTATTTTTAATTGCACTAGTTTCTTTTCCGTTGAATTTCGGTTGTTATCGGGGTGAAAATTTCAGTGTCAAAGGCTTCATCCCTTGAATTAATACTTGTAGACTCAACCTCTATTGTTTCTTCTTCTGAATATTCTTTCACTAATTTACTACCACTACTAAATACAATTTTCTTACAACTACTACTCTCTAATGTCCCACCTTGTAGCCAATCCACCACTTCAAACATACTTGGCCTATTTTCAGGGCTTGCATCTGTACATTTTACTGCAATTGCTACTAAATGTTTCAACTGGCCATGATCAAACTTACCCCTCAACCTTGGATCCGCAATTCGATCAAAATCACCCCTAGTGATGTGAGGCGTCGCCCATTGCACAATGTCGCGCTTGATTCCGCCCGAGAGTTTCTCTAGGGGCTTCCTACCACTAATCGTTTCGAAAAGGAGTATTCCAAAACTGAAAACGTCACAACTTTCTGATACCTTGCCCCACATCGCGTACTCGGGTGCCAAGTAGCCTAGAGTTCCCTTCACTCTTGTGGTCAATTGTGTTACACCTTCGGGGATTAACTTCGCGAACCCGAAATCAGCAACCTTTGCATTGAAATCAGAATCCAGGAGGACATTGCTTGTCTTGATGTCTCTATGAATAATGTGAGGGTCGCATTGTTGGTGCAAATAACTTCAAACACAAGACATGTTACGTTGAGAAAGAGTTAGAAAATAGATTTTTCGTTTTGAATATAATTGATAATAATAAATTCACCGTATGTATACTCCAATTTACATTCAACGAATAATTTCAGAGAAAATTAGTGAAATGGTCTCCGAAAATAGGTTCAGGTTGTCTTTTGGTCTCGGAAAGTACAAAAGTTATAAATCAGTCCACGATATTGGCTAACGGTTGCAGATTGGTCCAAAATTTAATGGCGCTGTTAAATGTTAACGGCCCACACGCGTCATGAGTTATACGCATTGTTAATAAGTTAGAACGATAATAATAGAATTAGCTTAGGAGCGAACTACAATCATCATTGGGGCGTTAAAAATTAACGTCTTATTAAATTTTTGACCAATCCGTAATCGTATGCCAATATCATGGACTAAGTTGCAATTTTTGTACTTTCGAGGACCAAAAGACAGCATAAATCCATTTTTTAGGACTATTTTAGCAATTTAGTCTATACTCTCATATGTTGAATAATTTTTGTAATTGTGATACAACATGTAGGCATTTACATGAATACAAAATTGAAGGACACTTCAACTAGGATAAAGGATAAACATAAAAATCCAAATCGAAATATATAATGATGATAATAATAATAAGCCGGCAAGTATAAATTTCTCTTGGATAAAATTGTAAAGCGGAAAAAAGGCATGGCCGGCCCTATGTCTATACATTCTTCCCTTTGTATTTATCATGGCTTAATTATCAATAAACCTTAAAAACATCACATCTTTACAAGTTAATAATGTACTAGTATTTACTAGACGAAAGCGCTAGTATGGAGATCAAACTGCAATAATTGTGTAATAATATCAAGGACTCATCAATCTCACGTTGAAATTATTGAGTGTCAAGATGCAACGTAAACAGTATTTGTGAGCATTTTAGCACAACTACTTCTATTATATAATGAAATGCTAAAAAAACCATCCAATCTTATTGGGAGCCTGGTCGATGAAATGCAAGGGTATAAACCTTTTAGAGAAAAACTAGAAGTTATGAATATATAATTTATGACTATTGAAAACAAGTTAAGTAATATATATTTTGTTGAAAATGCTAAAATTGATTAATGTATTTGTGTATAGGAGTATTAACTTACTCAATTCCTTGGGCGGCGCCGATGACTATATTCACACGGGTTTGCCAGTCCAAGAGACTATCGGCGGCGAGTTTTCCATGGAGATGTGATAGCAAGCTATGATTAGGCATATAATCATACACTATTAGCCTTTCATCTTCACCAGCATAGAATCCTCTCAAACCTAACAAATTCTTATGCCTCACCCTCCCCAACATCTCCACTTCAATAGCAAACTCCATTTCGGCTTTAGGACTTATCGTTTTTAGACGTTTCACCGCAATCTGTAATAACATGCATAAGATTAATTCCAAGTCAAAATAAGTCGATCTTTGCTATTAAATTTGTAATATGCATATAATAAATTAGTTTAGAGTTAAAATATCGACCTTTCTAATAGATTCATCAAGATTTTCTACAAATGTGAATATGATAAAAGTGAAAAATAGAGAATCGAAGTAATAATTGCCTCAATGCCTTTACTTGTCCGACCCCGATAAACACTTCCGAATCCTCCTTCTCCTATCTTATTATCATCATGAAAATTGTTAGTTGCACGAATAAGCTCTTTCAGAGTGTACACATCCCATGGATAGTCTTTGCTCTTGTTTTTGCTGCAAGAAAAAACATTCTTAATAAACAAACATACAAAATTTAAATAAAATAACTCATCAAAATATAGAAGTAACAAGTTATTACCTCTTTCCAAAAAAATTATTCGTGAATAAGCTACAAAAAGAACATGTACACAACATATTTTTAAAATCTGGAATACAAAATTGAAGCAAATGAAGGAGATTGTGTGGTGGGTAGGTTGGAAATTTTCTATAACAATACAAGCTAGGGCAAATATCGTGATTACATCAAAGTTAAAAAAAGGAACAAGTCTTAAATAATGCATAATGCATCACTACAAGTCAACAACCCCTAATTCTATATTCATTTGGAAAATGATTGGCCGATCGAGTAGGATCCAACGACTTTTCCCTGTTAGCTTCTCCTGATTTGTTATTTACTTGAATTTTATTCTAAATGATATGCTCATTTAAGGCGTCCTCGCTTGGCTAGCCCATCGCCCAACAAAGGAGGTGAATTCGGGATGTGCCTCTAGCGGCTTGGTACTCCATCTCAAGAGTGCCCAGATCAGGCTGGGTAACCACCCACAAGCAGATTCTCCCTTGAACAAATGCAGAGTTACTCATGCACTTGCCGTGGATCGAACCCACGCACTTGTGGAGAAGCACACTCTTATATTATAGTGAAGCCCCTATTGAGCTATACCCCGTAGGCACTTGGGTTTTATTCTCTTTCGATTATCTAGGGGTCGTTTTCATCTACATATTTTTCTTCCTTGTGTGTTTTTAATCCAAAAATGAAATTATTAACGATAGTTGTAATGTAACATTACTACAATGGACAATCAACATGTCCTCCACGAGTCACGATGAGCATGTCAGGTTACATTCGAAATCGATGATAAAACTACTCATACTTAATGGTAATATAAATAATAACAATGACAAATATATAAAATCGAAATAAATACCATTTATTTAAATTTAGAGTAAGTTCAAGCATGTCAACCAAAATGGGAAAAGGCCAGTATATGCCCTTCATCACTATATCAACAATCACACTTAATCCAAGGAGGTTAGTTTGGAATAATACAATTCGATGATGATGTCTTTACCACTAGATTATGCTCGTGCGAGCACATCCTCGCTCGTATTACCAACCAGTTGAACCAACTCCTCACCAGCAGTGTCCGAATTCCTAAAGGACCTCTCTGCTTTCCAAAACACAGCATGTACCAAAACAAGTGGAATAGTCCCAGCCAGAGAAGCAAGAAGATGAATCCCGGCATGAGTAAAAATCAGTTCGAAAACAGTGATCATAATGATCGAATGCAAAACAATTCTTTTGTCAAGAATCTTGTGAAGCAGAACTGCGTTAGGAAAAGCCCTCAGCAACACTAAGTACTTGAGAGTGATCTCCTTCATTATCACCAAATAAACCAGTGAAACTTTTCGCTTCGGTATAAGGGTTATGAAGAGAACAAGCCACATGAATTGAGCATAGTACAAGCCGAAATTGTGAATGTTTTTAATGATTCTTGATATGGCTGCTTCAGGGGTTGGGGGGATATTGAAAGGCCATTTGAACTTTAAGCTGAAAAGCAAATCTTCTTCTTCTTCTTCTTCTCTAGTTGAGTTTATTGGTTTATTTTCGATGGAAATTGAAGAAGAGGGTGATCGATTATGAAGTAAGTTTTTGTTTTCCATGTCTTTGCTCTGTTTTTATTTTAATTTTTCAGTTTGTTTGAGTGAATGTTTTAGTGATAAATGTATTTATTTAACTTTGAAGCACGTAAGTGGAGAAGATTACAAGTCAAGTCAACGCAATAAGACTAAAAGTCTATAGCCCTCGGATTTGAATGGGTCTCACCGTGCTACTTCGTTCACATTATTGGAATATAGGAATTAAGTGACGCACTTTGGGAGGGTTACGTACGTTGTATATTCTTCGTGATCCACGATAATTAAAAGGCTAAAATTATCTTCTCAACATAGTTTAATTAGTAAAAATTAGAGCATAAAATACCAGCAACTTTGTCTCTTCATGCAATGTAGGTTGGATTTTCATTGGAAGCGGACCTTGTGTTTCGAGTAATTAACAGGCAAGCTCTAGTCCCCTAATCAGATGAGTCACATCTCGCGATTTACCTCCTCCATGTACTCCAGTGCAAGGGTGCGTAGGAGTGGTTAGTGTGACTGATGTTCGTTAGTGTGACTGACGATTTCACACTTCTAAAAGGCTACAATTCATTTCTCCCTTAACTTAGACAATTTGGTCAGTTTGTCCTCTGAACTTTTAAAATTGATTTACTTATCCCCTAAACTACCCACACTGATCATAATTATCGAGACTCGTTTTAAAATGTATATATATTTCATATGACTATATTATACTATTTCTTATCGGCTATTATAAATTAATTGTCAAAATTTTCAAAGCATAACTCTCAAAATATATAAAGTTATCAAACAACTTGAGATGGAGGAAAAGGGAATACTTCAA
>CM016563.1:20403664-20501035 GCA_003412495.2 Echium plantagineum | reverse complement strand
TTATATGTCAATAATACTTTTATTAGGATGTATTTGTTTTTTTGTGAATGAAATCGGAGGAATCTCTATATAAATCTATCAAATATTTGTATGGAGTTTTATACAATTTTGTTTAAAATTCAGTTTTATTTCCTTTAGATAAATTTAAAAAAATATATATCCTTACAGTAATAATTAATGGTGTATGTCTCTCAGCAATAATACTTGTTTGAGTAATTGAGTTAAAGGTCGAGTCAAGCTGGGCGAGCTAGCCCATAATGAAATGAGGCCTTACCAAAACTGATGCATGGCAAGCTCTATGATCTATATCAGCCGAGCAACCAGATGATGCAATTAATGAAGACCTCAAAATAAAATGTTACTATAGTACAACACTTTATGTAGGTTTATAATAAGCCCATCGAAAAATACTGTACCACTTAACTTTCTAATAATGAAAAGATTTACGACTATAAATCTCAACTAGTCAACTTGTTCATCATTCACAACCAATATGCCAATATATGTATATGTAAATAAATAATAGGACATACAAAAATATGCCAATATATATATATAAATAAATTATAGGACATACAAGTAATAGTCTTGTTACTCTCTAATTGTGACTTCATATTTAGATTCAATAACATGAGTAAAAAATAATTAATTTTTTTTAAGTGATAAAAATTGAACTTAATACGTACGTAAGATATTTGTTGAGCCAATTTCCAAATTGTTAAGAGATCATGGATTTGATTTTAAAATTAATTGGTGATAACATATTATAGAATCGAAATAATTGTTGAAATGGTCTCATATAATATGTGCAAGTTACACTTTAGTCCCAATAAATGGTCCTCGCAATTGATACTAAAAGTGTAGTTAGTCCCTAAGACAATATTGGTATTAACATTAGAAGGAAAACGTGATCATGAATTTTGGGCAATCAATTTTTTAGTGTTAAATCGAGGCAAAAACACAAGAGACCTCAATTTTTGGAGCAAACCAAAATTTTAATACCTATAAATTTAAGTGTTGAAAGTTGAGGTCTAATCCATATTTCTGTTAGACTTAACTTTAAGAATTTGATTTTGTCCCAAAATTCAAGTTTTTTTCGTCAAATTTTAACGTTAATATTAATTTAGGGACTAAAGTAATAATTTTTGTACCAATTATAGAGACAATTTCTACAAATCAATTATCTAGGACTAAAATGCAACTTACACATATTAATTATTTGTAATCATTTCAACAATTTTCAATTATAATAAATTCACTCGCATTTTTCAAATCTTTAATTATCACAGTTTTACACACACCATTTCAACCATATACATTTTGGACATATTGTCTGATGAGTTGCACATGTCAAATTTGTTTAATGTTATGTCATATGTGATTGGATATGGGCATATGGCACTCTTTTTTAAATTCATCAAATTTAATTTTATCCTAAAGTCAATTAGAGTTGAGTAATGGTGGATCACTGTAAACTAAAGTCCCGGCCCGACCCGAAACGATGTACAAGTATTTTTAATCAAATAACAATATAAGTTATGTATCAATAATATCCCTTCTAGGATCCAATTTATTAACACAATCCAAATTAAAATGAATGAAATGGTTTACCTCTTAAGCATGAACTGTTCTGTAGGAGAATATTCTCAAGCTAATGATTCTCACAAACTTCATTTTCTACCTGAAGAGGCTTAAGAGACTCTTTGATTTGTTTCACATACAGTACTAATGTCATAATTGTTTTTCCAATTATACAGTAGTATCTGATATTGACTTAAAACCTACAATTTGACCACGTGCCTAATTATATAAAAATTAAATTTGTAATAAATAGTTCATACATGATACAACCAAGATCAAAATTAAATTATTACTCATCAAGTACTTAATAAAGATATACATACAGAAATATGCCAACAATAATCTAATTTTCTCAAATATGATATAATATTAGTAGTATATGAGCTAACATGTAATAATGTCATCTTGCGGTGATAATACACACCACTGATCCTTAGCCCAACGTTTTGGAAAGTCAATTAAATTAATCTAAACTCAATTATGGAGTTACGCTAATTATCTCATCATTACAATTACAAGTAATACATGTAATAATTGACCGTGCAAAACTAACACTTCAACACATAATCTGATAATAATCACACTGACGATGTTAAACCTAATCTACATTTCACACAGTTATTATCTACCCATCTTGATAAGTATTTATTTAAAGCTAACAAGGAGGATGAAGAACAAACTGACCTTGACCTTCTCCCTCTCCGATCAAGAACACATCCAAATCAGATTAATGCCATGCATACTACATACATAATTGCATTGTTCTCCTCCTCATCACAAAACCACGGAGATGATCTACTTTTGAACCACTAGGTGTAGTAGCTTGGTCTCGATCTCATATTACTCGCTATCTACATACTCGGTTTGAATTTGAGCTCTTGCAATGACAAGATTAGAACTTTTAACGAGAAAAAAATAGATAAATCTATTGAAGTGTGGTTTCTTCTATATAATAATTAATTTGGGACTATATTACTTCACAACAAAGGAGATGGGAAAACAAAGGAAGTTTATGTGATAGGAGATACTTAAATTGGAAAAAATACCAGCTACTTGTATTATATACTCGTAGATTTATCCTACTTGATAGAATCATAACAATTGGATAAGGTTTGGGAGCAAGTTGCATGTATCCTACTTAAATAGTGATGAAAGTTTGCCAACACGCTCAAATGTGACTATATTTTGAGAAATGCAATAAATATTTCCATAAATCCAAAAAGTTTATTGTATTTGACTTTCCAAGTTGGCTTCCTTGAGAGTGGGTCCCGTTCGGACAAGATAGTATTTGTAACTAAACACGTAAACAACACGGGTAGTTGGTCAAGCTGTCTGATTGTTGGAAGCAGTTTTCATTTAACTGCCAAGCGCGTTTGTCTACCTAGCTACTTGATGATGATTGATGATAGACGATTTTTATAAGAGTTACGACTTACCAGGTTGGATAGTAGTTTAATTTTAGTAGTCGTTTTAGCTTTTTGTACGTTGATTATGAAACAGTGATATTATATATATATGCCTTTATTAATAAAATAATTAACAATTACATTTATATATTCATACTATATATTAATTACACTTTAAATATAATATTAAATATGGACTTAGGCAAAGGTGGATCCAGGAAAATCTTTTAGAATAGTCCTCAATCTCTCATAGAAATTTTCTTTTAAGAGGGTGAAAACACAACTATCGAATGATTTATATTATTTTTAATGTGTAAAGCTAGACATTTAAGGAAAATATATAATTATAAATTCAATAATTTCAAAAGATAAAAGAGGTATGTATCTTCTAAAATCAATTGTTGCCTTCATCAACCATTCAATTACTTCTATTAACTAGAACGCAGAACAAAAAAAGAAATTAATCGAATAAAAGCCATTACAATAAACTAAAATTGAGTCATTAAAATAACGTTAGTGAAAATTATTTAGGTCATTCAACAATAACAAACTAAAGCTTAGAAGTAAAACAATTTTTTGTAAGTACACATAATAAAAACAGTTAATGAATAATGACTAATATTAAATGCGTAATTATCTAAATAATAAAATTGTAGAAAAAGAATTAGAAAAATTAAATCACATCATAAAGCTAGTTGAAAGTAAAAAATTTAATGTTCAATCCGTAATAAATTGTAAATGAAGACTAAGAAAAGTTTAATCATATAGAAGCTAGATTGTTATCATTCATGATCTGGATCGATTTGTTAGTATTGAATCGAAATTGTATATGGAAACTTTGGGAGAAAATAGAGAGATATTTAGGAGATATTTTGGAGGAATGAAAAATGATTGTATTGATTATTGTGATGATTACAAACTAATATACAACCACTCATTCTCTCTCTTAGTTGGCATACTCTCTCTCCTATCATAAATATCTTGGCCAACTAACTTGAATAACTAACTATCTCAACTAACTTCGACTAACTAACTCGTGTTAGTCAACATAGATGAAAGTGAAAATAATAATTGTAAAAATTAATTGAACAATCTATTAAATTATAAAATTATAGTAATATAATTAAATAAATATAAATAATTGAATGAGATATTAAGCTATCAATATAGTTATAATCGACTATTTTGAATAAATGAGCTTAGCTTCAATGTGGATGAACATTTGCAAAGCAACAAAAGTAACATAAAGGAGCTTTAATGTGGATGGACATTTGCAAAACAACAACAGTGAGCCCTCAGAATCCAACCCAGACAGACCATATGAACTAAGTAAGGGCTACCAATTGAGACTTGGACAAATTAAAAGTAAACTTGTAATATGGTGTATTAGGTTTTATATCAATTTTTTTGGGTGGTCCTCTGTTGGATCCACAAGTGGACTTTAATGTAGAAAGACTCATCAAATATAATTTTAAATATATAAAACGTCCATACAAAAATAATTTTTGAAATTAAATAAATGATAACTTTTTTCATTAACGTTACATGTTAAAGACCAAGGGGCGATAACTAAAGAAAGAAAAGTTGTTTGTCTGTAGATTGACAAATTAATTAATTAATTAATTAATTAGTCTCATAATGACAATTAAAGTATCGGTTTAATAACCTCTGGTTAAATTCTAACATCTGAAAATTGTTACGGTTCCCCATATTTAGCCCATGTGGCCATGTGAATGACAATATGACATTTAATTTAGTAAACGATCGAACTGCCAAAGTCGCCTTTTACATTAAAAGGACATCCATAACTCATCAACAAGGATGTCCATCTAAATTTGGCACTGTAGTCTGTAGTGATCCAGTCCAACCACAATGGAGCACAATGGAGCAAGTTGTTAATGATTTCAACCAAACAATATCTAAATCGTTATCGTACATATTCGATTTCTCTAATATAATTACGTACCCACTCTCAATAGATATAACGAATTCCAGACCGACTCGGCTCAATAACATACTTAAATTACTTACATAAGAGAAGTTATTTCATAAGCGTTCATAATTAAATGTTAGCTCGAGTCGAATTTCAAAATGAATTACCCGTCTCAATTTCAAGTCGAGTCCCAAATAACTTGTCCTCGAATAGCACTACCCACCCTTTCTCAATTTTATGACTCATGAATTGGGGAAAGATAATAATCAATAGTAATTTAGTTGGTGTTTGTACTTTTGTGTTTTATAGTTATGTCATACGTCTCGAAACTTCACAGTCAATCTCAGTCTCCCACGCGTCACTCACACAGGGCTACTGAAAATTCTTTAGCCTACACAAGCAGCTTCCTTCAAGGCCCACTTCCTCAAGAGTCGTGAGCCCTGACTTAGTCATGGAGTAAAACCAATAAAAATATGTGGATTTGCACTCTAAAATAATGAATCATTGAATTGCATAGGTTTTAGTAATGGATTTGTAAGAAAAATGACTTATTTTTAATTGGTGTTTATGTAAGTATATTACTGAATTTACATAATTAACTAATTTATATTTTAATTGATTTTTAAAAGTAACTACAATATAAAAATGCAAAATAAAAAAACTAAACCTTAGTTACCAATTAGCAACTAATTTGTGTATGATGAAGTGTATGTATATGTGTAGTTAAAATAAAATAGGAGAGAACATGCAAGGGATTCAAATGGAGGTGGTTATTATGAACATAGTTGAACTAGTCGGGTTTCAATTTCTTCCATATATTATCTCTAATAAATTAGCAAAATTCAGGATGGGCCATGCTCCCTCGTTTCGCCCCTATTCTTTATTGCATAAGCTTTAGATAAGAGTTTGTGGGCGAAATCCCCAATGAATATTATAATTCACAATTTATTAGATTTTGAGGTGAAATCCTGAAGGTAAAATTAAAGATCGATGATATATAAGAATAGGATAATTTTGAAGACGGCATATCTTATTGTTGTAACAAAATTCCTCTTAACTTGTTGATTAAGTTTAACACAAAAAATTAATGAAAAAGGTAAGTTGAAGATAGTCCACTTGAAAAAAATAGAAATTATTGAAAGGTCTTACCAAAATAAACCATTTATATATCATAGATGACATTTGTACCATTTTAATTTTCACTTATTTTTTAAAATTAAAGCAAGTGGATATATGAACTAATAATACTTAGTTGTTGTTGCCAGCCACAACATGAAGAATCAACCCAGGTAATTTTTTATTATTCTAAGAATCTTACCAGTCAAGCACTTGATGATGACCAATTTCATTAAATTAGTTGGACAATAATTCTATGTTTACACCACAAATTCATAGTTTAATTCCTCTTTAAGCCTAACTCCACACACATACACCCTCCAACTCTCCAATCAAAACACAACAAGTGTTCGAAAAAGACAATTATAGTAAGAATTGATAACCTCTTGCCACCTGTCCCTCAGACATCAATTGTAAAGCACACGTGTTATACTCACACACTGAATACACACATCTTTTATGTCACTTTCGGACCCACAAAAATAAACTAATTGGCCTTTGAAAACAGCTGGACCTCCTCTTTTTTATTTTCTTCTCAACTTGTATCCTTAGAAGCTAGCTGTGACCTTCTCAATATATCTTGCGCGTATAATCATAATAAAAACCTTATCTTAATATTATATATTATGATATGATTATTATCTTTTATTATTAAAAGATTCCGTGTACTATATATATAAACCTCAAGCTCCTCATTGTTCTCCAAAAACAGAACCAACCATCTAGATATTTTATAACACACTTTCAATTCCTACTTCACTCGAAATTTCAACACTTGAATTTGATCAAATTTCAAGAAATATATATTTACTTACATTGAATTAGCATGAAAATGGGAGTGTTGAGAAATTATTATCCAAAACAAGATTTGGGCATGTGGAACTTGTTGACGTGTGATATCGGTGATGAGTGTTCATCAACTTCAGACAATGGGAGTGTTTCAAATTGTTTGTCCAGTTTCTCGGACGATGAGCATAGGTTAGCTTCGAATAATCCGAAGAAGAGGGCGGGGAGGAAGAAGTTTAGGGAGACAAGGCACCCAATATACAGGGGAGTTAGGAGGAGGAATTCAGGGAAGTGGGTGTGTGAGATGAGGGAACCAAACAAGAAATCAAGAATATGGCTTGGGACTTTTCCGACAGTTGAAATGGCGGCTAGAGCTCATGATGTTGCTGCGATTGCTCTTAGAGGAAGGTCTGCTTGCTTGAATTTTGCAGACTCTGCATGGAAGTTACCCATTCCTGCTTCCGGAAGGACTGAAGATATTCAGAAGGCCGCGGCCCAGGCTGCAGAGGCTTTCAGGCCTTCGATGGAGGTTACTTCGTCGCCCATGTATAAAATTTCTGGTTCCGTTACTGCACGTACAAGTGAGGATGTCAATGTGAAGGAAGAAAGGGTGGCCTTGGAAGAAGATAATAATATGTTGTTTATTGATGAAGATGAGATATTTAGTATGCCTTGGTTGATTACAAGTATGGCTGAGGGATTGATGTTACCACCTCCCTTTCATTCTGTAGATGATGAAGCTCAAGAACATCATCTTCAATTATGGAGTTATTCAGTTTGATTTATTTATTACTTTTTTCTTTTTGGAATTATTTCATCTGTACTTATTTTTGTTTAGTACGGATGGAATTTGGGAGTGTGATTTTTTTTTTTTTTTGAAGTGAAGAGGCAGGGGATCAAATAAAGGTGTGGGAATATAGAAATAGGAAGCATTTAGAAATATGTAAAAATAGAAATAGGTAAATAATCCCATGGGGTAATTGTATAATACTCCCTCCGTTTCTTTTTATTTGATTGTTTGGGGAAAAAGTACTTTATTAAGAGATTGTGAAAAATTACATTGGGATTGTAAAAAGGTGTATTGAAATTGTAAAAAGGTGCATTAGAATTGTAAAAAAGTGCATTGGGATTGTAAAAAGTGCATTGAAATTGTAAACAATCAAATAAAAAGAAACATGGAAAAAATGCTCAAACAATCAAATAAAAAGAAACGGAGGGAGTATTATGAATCATATATTTCAACGTGTTATAAATAATTATCTGATTCATGATGCAGTTGTGAACATGTGCAGGTGTAATATTCCTCTGTTTTGGGGAATATGCCTAAGTCTAAACTTGTCCAAAATAAAACATACAATAATTCTTTTGAAAATCGACTCATTCTATGTAAGAGCAGAATTTCTCATTTCTCCAATTACGTCTCAAACTAAAAACCTTAAACGGTCGATCCAACCTAACAATTCGTAAGAAAATTAGTTTAGACTAAACTCGATTTTAACCCTCATAATAAATATGCTCGTTCTCAATTTATCATGTCGTATTTTTAATTTGTTATTGTTCGGATTTGAACTATTAAATGGCTCGTTTTTATCGTTGACCGGTCGTAATATTCACGCTAAGCTTCATACTCGAGACATAAGTACAGTAACATACCCGAGTTATTTCCTTAATTAAATGAAGACATCATAAACCAAATCGAAATTCTTTTCTTGACTTCAAAAATAAACATTTCTCCAAGTACTACAGTCTACAGTATGTAGAGTATATCCTCCTTGTTTATTCCTCTCTTTTCTTTTCATCACGATCTTCAATTGAAATTAGCTTACAAAATCCAACCTAATTTATACCCTTGTTTTTCAATCAGAGCTACTAAATTCGATTTTGAGGGTAATCACATCAACCCATCAAAAAGCTCATCTTATTCACCATCGGATTATTATTTATTGAATTCTTGTTTATATAAGGATTCAATTTTGGATTTTTATTGATTTTGTGTAGTTATATAATGGATATGGATGGAAGCAAACGGATTTTTCAAAGGCTAGGTCCTTCAACTAGTAATGATAATGGGTTTAAGCAGCAGAAAGTATGCTTCCATTGGAGACAAGGGAGGTGTAATAGAGGGAGTCAATGTATGTATCTTCATCAAGAGGTTATGAATAATGGTGGGTTTTCGTCAAATTCGAGGAGGGCACAAGAGGGAATGAATAATGGTGGATTTTCGTCGAAGAGGGCACACGGGTTTTCTGAGGATGATAGTGCTCGGTCTGGTTTGAGAAGAAACACAACTTTCAATAATAAATGGGGAAAGCAACAACCCCAGAATAATAGTAGAGGGGTTGTGAAGATTGATAAGGTGTGCAAGTATTGGTTGCAGGGGAGTTGTTCCTTTGGGGATCAATGTAGGTTTTCGCATTCGTGGTCAACTGGTGATTGTTTCTCATTGTTGACTCAACTTGAAGGACACAAAAAGGTAGATACTCCGATAAAGATGAGTAATCGGTGACATGTTTTGTTTCTTAAGGTTTGATCAGTTTTAAGTATGCAATTTCGAAGTAGTTTAGACACTTTCATTGTCTGTAGTATGTGTATAAGACAATTTGCTAATTGAGTTGTAACTTGTAAAAATGAGTGTTTTTGGTGTATGCTGGCTATGTTGAAGATATCATTGCAGACCCTGACTGGATATGCTATCTGTGTTTATAGTTACTTGCTATTGAATAAGTTTTTCTACAATTTAAATTATGATTCTTTTGGTAGGATATTACAGGTATTGCTCTGCCAAGTGGTTCTGATAAGCTGTACACTGGGAGCAAAGACGAGACAGTGAGAGTTTGGGATTGTCAATCTGGGCAGGTAGTTCTTCTTTTTCATTTTTTTGTTGTTCTCAATTTTCTTTAGTTTTGTTTTGTTTCGTGACATTATTAGATAACAATTTGATAGAAATTAATCTTAAGATTTGATTTTTGTTTGCAACTATCGCTATGAAGCCTTATTGGGTGTTCATATGTTGTCAAATAAAAGAATAATTAGTAAAGCAGATCTTTGTTGTAGTAAGTGTACCATATAAAGAACCGTTATATGATGTTGGCTCCAAAGCAGATAGCATAGGTGGTTCAGTTCATGTCTTAACATGTACGGAGTATTTTACAACAGTTCCCATTGTTTCTTATATTTTTTACTAAATTTGTTCTCAAATTGTGGAATCCTGTAGTGTGCTGGAGCCATCAGTGTAGGTGCTGAAATTGGCTGTATGATTAGTGAAGGACCCTGGGTGTTTGTGGGTTTAATGAATCTTGTCAAGGTAACTTTCACCCTTCAGTTTTTAGTGTGACATCTATCTCTCGCATGCTAACAAAAAAGCTTAAGAGGTGCCTTGTTTTGTACTCGTGAACTTCACTGCCGAACAAATATTTGATCAGTACTTCGTGGTGCCATTTTGACAATACCAATTATTCCTTTTCTTGTTTTAGGCGTGGAACACTCAAACGAACACTGAACTTAGTTTAACTGGACCTGTAGGACAAGTCTATTCTCTTGTTGTGGGCAATGATTTGCTCATGGCTGGTACACAGGTATTATTGATATTTTGGCTATATTAATTTTACATTTGTCACTTCAGCATTGTTGTACATGTCAGTTTTCAATGTCTGGTCTTTCTTTACTATGTCCATGTCGTCTGAATGTTTGTCAATGGTTCATGAGCCACTAATATTGTAATCATATTTTGTTGCAGGATGGAACGATATTGGTTTGGAAATTCAATATTACCACGAACAACTTTGAACCTGCTGCATCACTCAAAGGACATACACTCGCTGTGGTTACCATGGTTGTCGGAGCAAATAGACTCTACTCTGGTTCTATGGATAGTACTATTAGGGTAATTTTCTATTCTTTTAGGTGCTGGTCTTCACGTTTTGTTTAATGCCTTTGAGAATGATCAAAGATGTTCTTTTTTCAATTGAAGGTTTTTTTACTTGTTTGACTTACAGGTATGGAGTCTTGAAACATTGCAGTGTCTGCAGACATTGTCTGAGCATAGTAATGTGGTTATGTCTGTTTTATGTTGGGATCAGTTTCTCCTGAGTTGTTCATTGGATAAAACTATAAAGGTATGGATTTATTGCTATTGTAGTTTTGATGTTTCTTAAACTGCCAGCAAAGACATATTCATTGATTTCTTTTATCTTGGCAGGTCTGGGCTGCTACTGATAGTGGAAATCTCGAAGTAACATATACTCACAACGAACAACATGTATGTACTGAGAATCAATTGTGCTAGTCGTGTCTTAATAATATTATTGATTTTGATGAGCTAAACAGTATATCTCCTCTCGACAGGGATTGCTTACCCTTTCTGGGATGCATGACACAGAAGCCAAGCCAGTACTGCTCTGCTCTTGTAATGATAGCGTTGAGAACTGCATAAGAGTATACGACTTACCATCGTAAGCTTATTACTTTCTGCAGTTTTTTTGTTGGGTTTTAGTTGTTTTCATTTCAGTTTCTCAGATTTCTGCTTGATTTTAAAGGTTTTCAGAGAGGGGGAAGATCTATTCAAAACAGCATGTCTTATCCATACAGACTGGGCCTCCCGGTCTCTTCTTTACTGGGGATGGAACTGGCTTAGTTAGAGTGTGGCAATGGCTTGCTCAACAGCAACAAACCCCTTCCGCGTAAACAAGACGAGGCAGCATATATGGTCATATTCTTATTTTGACGTGGTGTCATTTTGTTCGTTTTCCCCTTGTTGTTCGGTTCTCTTGGTTGGCCATGAGTTTCATGACAGGGTTGATCATTCATCAGTGCTAGATAATTTGGCATTTTTTGTTGTTGAGGCCTCTTGTAACACACTTTTCTGTGTACCGAAAATGTAGTTTAGCACTTCAACATTTGTGAGCAATAAAGTTCGATGTGGATGTGGTCTTCTCTCTTCTTGTAGTAGTAAGGAGTGAGTTGTAACTTCAGGAACAACAAAGAGAAATTAGAATTGCTTGTCTTGCAATCTGCTTTTTTTCTGTATCCCACAAGAAGGCATGTAAATGGATATTTGGGTTTTGCAGTTCTTAGATAGGTATCATAAGAAAAACAAATTCATTATTTGGAAACATGAGTACTATTATGTTTGTTGGACCGACTGTCCCCTAATTTTCTCGAAAATAAATGTTTTCTGTCGAAAATTAAAATTTTACTAATACATTATTACATTTTCCCAAAAGCTATTCGCCCCCTCCCTAAATTTTACAATTTTCCTTGTTTATGATGAGGTCTTATTTAGCACGAATGGATCTCCTCCAACCTTAAATTTTCGTTATTTGTGATGAGGTTTATCTGGCACAAATGGAACTCCAACCGAAAGGTCTCTGCACATCAACCACCTTTATCCTGTCTCGAAAGTTTGATGCATCATCCCATCTCTCTGCACAGGCATAGGCGCTTGACGAGAGAACTATATCCCCACCATTACAAGGATCCAACTTAAGAAGATTGTCAGCTGCAATCTTAGCAAGCGGAAAATCTTTATGAATATTGCAAGCACTAAGCAATATTCTCCAGACAGCAACACTGGGATCTACTGGCATATTCTGTATAAACTCATATGCCCTTTGTAGATTACCAGAGCGGCCTAAGAGATCAACCACACAACCATAATGCTTCTGTTCTGGTACCAGTCCATAGTTCCCTTCCATACTCTCAAAATACTCTAGGCCTTTCTCCACAAAACCTCCATGAGCACACGCTAGCAGAACACCGATAAAGGTTCCCTTCGAAGGCCTAACACCTAATATCAACATTTGAGCAAAGAGCTCAAGGGATTTATCAGCAAAACCACTCACAGCAAGACCAGAGATGATCGACGTCCAAGTCACATTATCCTTCCTTTTCATTTCATGAAACACATCCAATGCCTTCATCGGTTCTCCACACTTGCAGTACATATCTACCAGACTATTCTCCACATATATATCCATTTGGAGATTATGCACACGAATGTAATCATGTACCGCCTTGCCCACATCAATTGCGCCTAAACGTGCACAAGCAGAAAGAATACTAGCAACAGTTATCTCATCAGGTTTAACATTAGCCTCCATCATCCTATAAAAAAGCCTAATAGCATCTGGAAACATACTAGCTTGACAATAACCAGTAATCATAGATGTCCAAGATATCACATCCCTTGTTTTCATCTCATCGAACATCTTTCTAGCCATACCCAAATCCCCTGCTTTTGCATAACACCTAATCATAGTATTCCATGAAACCAAGTTTCTCTCCTCCAACTTATCAAAAACCTCCCTCGCCATTTCAACCGAGCCTCTTCGACCATACAAATCAATCAACGTGTTTCCCAAATAAACATCAACATCTAAGCCTTTATTTTCAATATACACAATCATACTATCAACTACTTCCTCTTCCCCTAAATAACTAGAAGCCAACAACACTTTCATCATAATAGTTGCATCAATTTCTACGTTGGCATCCCGAATTTGGCCAAATAAACTCAAAACCTCCTTAAAATTATTATTCTGAAAATACCCACAAATCAAAGAACTCCAAGAAACCAAATCCTTATCATGCATCCCATAAAAAACTCCCTCTGCAGAATTCAAATCGCCCCAAGAAGCATACATATGAATCAATGCATTATTTACGTAAAGATAATACTCATAACCAAGCTTCATTACACTAACATGCAACCTATATCCACGCGTCCTATCACAAACACGAGCACATGCTTTTGATGTGTAGACTATAGTAAGATTGTTACCATGCAATCCTTGTTCAAGCATTTTGTCAAACACTTGGACAGCTTTATTTGGATTATTACTATGTGAGAAGGCACGTATGATTATGTTATAAATGGGCAACGAGGGTGTCTCTAATTGGTCGAAAGCATAATAGGCTTGTGACAAATAAGGAGATAGGGCGTAGAATTTGATAATTTCGAACATTTTTAATGAGTTAGTGTGTTGGTTTGTTATGAATAATTTTGCATGGAGCTTTTTTATGGAATCAAGATTAGGTGTATGGATTCTTGAAGAGGTGTTGTAGATTTGGAAAATTGGCCTTGTGAGCTTCATGGTATATTGGAAGGATTCAATTCTCACTACAGATTTTAACAACTCTACTCAATTTTTACGTACTGGTGAGATAAGTGGGAAGAATTAGTTTATAAAGAGTTAATTGTTAACTTGGTTCCATTTGACGATTAAGTTGTACTTTAGTTTGAAATAATTTTAATATATGCACAATATATCATGAAAGTGACACAAATGTTTTGGTATGATTTTCGAACTAACTGAAACAAATCAAAATATAATTAGATGTTGCTTTAATTTCGACATAAATTTTATCATATTATTACATATTAGTTCACGAAATTGATATACATATAGTAATATATGGTTCCCTAAATTAAAAGTGTCATATACCTATGTTTCTCCATTAAAATCGAAAGTTTTTATTACTGGGGATCATATAGTATACTTTATTACTTTAGTGACTAAATTGTGATTTTGTTGAATATGTGAGATCGAATCGACAATTAGCTTTATTTAGAACAAATGATATCTTTAGGTACAAAGTTTTGACTTTTGCCAAACTTTGAGATAGTTTGTCCAATTATCAAGTTTATACCTCGACTCGATAAATACTGATGCTTAGAATAACTTGATCAACTCGCCAGCCGATATTTTACGAGATTCAAGCGAGGCAACTAGCCCAAAAGCTTGGTCAAATACTTTTAGTTGAACACATTATTAAATCAAGTTGGGCAAGACTTAGATATGTACTAGAATAACACAGCTAAATATATTACATCAAGTCGTTAGCAATGCCATTCCAGTTGTTTGTTATTTAATTTGTAGGTCTTCAAGTAACAACTATTCATTTAAAAAAGTCGTGAACATTTATTGATCAATACACCTGTAATAACAAGTTTTTGCTATTAAAAAACATTATTGATGATGTAAATTTTGGCATAAACAAGTACTATAGAACATTAAAAGCCTTTCGTAAGAAAGCAAAAGAAGGAAAACTTTCGGTGAACGACGGCTGAAAATGCATGTAGGAAGATAAGATAAGTCCGAATGGTAACTACCTCAATTAAATGGACCAATTTGGGACATTCGTCATCAAAAGTGGGGACTCATCAAAAATTGAAACTTTTAGACCATTGAGGAAGATACATTATTATTCATACACAATAGCATTTCATTATTAGAAGATGTCATTTGTAGCAGTGACGATGAGATCGTTAAGGTTGAAGTTCAATCTTTTTTTTCTTATTAGGAGCATGTGACTAATTATTTAGAAAATTTGTTTTTTAATAATTAAATTAGTTTTATTCAATCATCTTTTTTTAGATTATGAGATATAAAAATGTTTGATGGGCTGTATTATCTAATGTTATGAAACATTATTATGATGTAAAGATGCATTACTTGATTATCTTGTTTATTTGATAGACCGATTAAATGTAATTGAGACGTCGTTAATTGAAAAAGGAGAACCAATCATGTGGTTGGTTACGATAAGGGCGTCCACGCGTCAGGTTTCGAAGCATTAGGAAACTCAAATTATCTACTTTGCTTCTGCTTATTGATCACCTAATATAATAATACTCCATCATATATCCTCATATAGTCATATCACACAAATCTCAGGATTAATATGTATCATCCATATGTGATCGCAATATACGATTAGATACATTGTAAACTAAAGGATGTGTTTTAATAGTAATCATATAAAAAAGAGAGGATTAAAAGTTGGATTAGTTGTTGCGATAATCAACAAAATACTGTTTCTATATAGATTCATATATATACTCAAAATGTCGAAATGTCATTAGTCTAATCTTTTTGTCATTTATTAGTAATTACTAAATTATGTCAGTGAATATCTTTATTATCTTTTTAGAAAACAAACAGAAATGTTTAAACTAACACCTCCCTAACCGTGAATATCATTATTATCCTTTTCCGTTGTTTGAACATTTTCGTAAGTACTGGTTCTGAAAAACGTAAAATGATGTAGTCAACCAGAAAACCAAAAGTATGTTAGAGACGAATTGGTCCAACTTTTGACAAAATTAAAATTCAGCAAGAAAATAAAAAAATTACCTCCCATACTTTCCTTGTTTTGCACCAACACCATACGAAAAACAAAGCCTCCATTTATGAATCATATTAATACCTTCAATTTCTTCTCATTTTTTTTCAAATGTTTCTATAATTTCGCATTCTTCCAAGACATATGTTTGGGCCAAATTTGGCCGGGCTTAGTCCCAATTATTTTACGTTGTAGCATATTAAGTTTTACTCTATGGAGCTTTATAAATGTAAGCTAATTAATTCCTATGAAAAAATTAATGTTGCTTTTATATCGGTCCACCCTCTAATTAATTTGTTCGTGGCTTCTTTAATAACTCTTAATCCTCGTTTCATTCATAAAATGTGAAATCGTCACACTAACGACAACACATATCCTCGATAAAGGAGATAACCTGATGAATAATACATAATTATATATACTACTTCTTTACCAATTAATCTATACTCTGAATGTTAAGATGCACATTATTCTATATCGAAAGTCGATATTTTCCGATCAATATATAAGATCTTTAACTACTCCCTTTATTATAAATTAATTTTAGAGTGGAATCATAAACTCTAAACACTGAACGTCCCATTTCATTCATAAATCCATCAATAGTTTCAAAAATCTTAATCATGAAGGTGAGTCATGTACTCACGTTATTAAATTAATACTAGAAGAAAAATAGTCCCTTATATTTTGGACTCTTCAAACTAACTTTAACCCCCCCCCCCCCCCCACCCCACCCCACCCCCAACAAAATACGTCAAAGCCGCCCATATCTACTTCTATTATTAAATCAATCTATCATTCAATATATTTTCCTGGGTCACTATATATAAAGGCATAAGTTCTCTCATATATTATTGTACACTAGTCAAAAATGATTTTTAAGAGCAAATCAAAGTTACCATCTTCCATGAAAACATGGTCACTAATAACCGTGGCTGATGCAGCTTCATGGTATTGTGTTTTTGTGATGTTGGCTTTTCTCTTGTTAAGTTCAGCCAAAGAAGATAATAACCCTTTAAGTAATACTGAAGAAGAAGCTTCAATTAATCTTCATCAATTCAAAGGAAATCAGCTTCAAGAAAGGCCATGTGAGGAGATATATGTTGTAGGAGAAGGTGAAACTCTTCATACCATAAGTGATAAGTGTGGTGATCCTTTTATTGTTGAGAACAATCCTCATATTCATGATCCTGATGATGTTTTCCCTGGTCTTGTTATTAAGATCATCCCGCATATCTATAGGAGGAATTAAATTTGCTCGAGGTAATATTCCAGTACACGTTCCATATATGAGTAGCGATCGTGGGTTCATATTTATAGAATGAGGAAGTGAATTTTAATTACTTGTTTCTTTTCTTTTGGTTAAGATTAAGCAATCCTCATATTCTTGAGAGATGTTATATATTTGGTTTTGGATATTTGTTTTAGAAGTATTATATATATATTTGCAACATACACAATATATATATATGTATATTTATAAAGGAATTTGATATATTATATAGATCTTTATCTTTACGTACAAGTATTACACAATTTAATTAATAACTTGTATATATTAACATAATAATGTTTTGTATATGAGTTTAGTAAGTAAGCCGTTGCTAAAGAATAGATAGAACCTTCATTATTTAGTGGCTCACTGACTTTCTTATGACATGGAAGGATTGAACCAAATTAATTAAAGATTTGGTTAACACAAGAAATATGATATTTTGGTAAGCTACTATCTAGAAAAAAAAAACCCAGACATGTGTATGATATAAATATGATGGTCAAACTATTTTGGTCAGCTAGCTACTATCTGAGATGTGATAATTCGTTCGGATAAAACCTGGTCTGAATGACAAGTAATTCAAATGTAAAATTGAAACGACCAACTCCTAAATGATAGGTACGATTAGGGCTGTTATTGGTCCGGAAAACCGAGATTCACTCGGTATGTGATTCGAAATTCCCGATTTATTTATCCATCCGGTAAGATAACGGTCCGGGAATGGGTTAAAAAAAAACCCGGTACCCGATAAAATACTCGATAGAGTATCCGATAACAGATCGTATGTTAATTTTTAGATATTATATTATTGATTTTAGTTTTTTTTAAAGATTTTTGTATTGAATTTATTTTTTTGTCGGAAACGGTAACCTAACGGTCCGAATCCCGGGAGAGTGGATACCCGGTCAGGACCAGACCGATAACAACACTACCTACGATATAATGACAAGACTTTCGATGAAAAACACCTCACTGCCCAAATCAGTAACATAAACTTTTTTGTATTCTACTAATTAGCGATGAGGTAAGTTTCGAATCCAGGGCCTTCTGATTACTAATAAGAGCCTTTTTCATTAGTCTATTCGATTACTTCAAATCAGTACCATAAACTTGACGAGGTGAATGTGTATTTTTGCTTATTTAGAGTGTCCAAGATGGACTTGTCCTCATAACGGGCTTGACTTTTGAGTTGGACAAATGTTCACAAGATTGAATTTGATGGGAGATGCTTCCATTGGTTGCTTCTACTGCCGTTAAAGGATTGGATAATTCGGACCCGTTCGTTATCCGATTCGAAAAAGTTGGCTCCATTACCTGCTTGTATTCTTATCGAGCGATAATTGAGTAATTTTTTTTGCTCCATACCCGATTTGAAAAACTCGGGGCCGCTCTATTACCCGCTCGTTTACTTATTATATTTATATAATATATATGTTATACTTTAACCATAATTTATTTTATTGAACAATATAAGACTAGTATTGAAAAGAATTTACAGGGTTGCATTTCGACAATTAAATCTTGTTGCAGATAACTTAAAATATTTTATTTAAAATAAAATTTAGGGGTAACCCAGCACCCGCTCGTCGCCCGGCTCAAAAGACCTGACTCGATACCCGCTCATGTCCTTATCGAGCGATAAGAGGGTGATATGTTTGCTACCCGGCTCGTTAGTACCGGATAATTACCCGACTCGGTAAAATTGAAATCCGGCTTGGTACCCGTTACCCGCTCGAACCGGCTCATCTGCAGCTCTAATATAAAATAGGTCTCAGGTTCAAACCCCCCTTTCACCACTTATTTTTAATCCTCACAACTCCTAGTAGTATCAATAATATAAGACATGTCAAATTCTCACAAATCACAACTCCTTAACCCACTTTCATCAATTTCACAATCGATTCACACCAATTTATTTGATGATCGAGATATTATCAACCGGTTTCAAGCAATGAAAAAGAGAAGAATACGAATAAATTTGAAGTAGTTTCAATTGTCATTACTTTTTACTAATGTAATGTTTATAGCTTTTGAAAAACCTTCGAACCATCATGAATTTCTAACTAATAGAGTCTTTGAGTATAATATGAGACAAATTTGTCTCTAATAGGGTTCGACCCCATGACCTCTTACATGAAAAGTTGAGTTGGATGCCATTAGGCTATTGAGCCATCGGCAAAACCACTTATATTGAGAAACTCTATGCACCTTGAACATCATCCAAAAACACTATATATTGAGAAACTCTATGCACCTTGAACATCATCCAAAAACACTTAGGGCATTTAGCTATTGTGTCTTTTTTAAAGAAAATAGACTTGTCATGTCAAGAGTTCTAGCTATATACTCTTCACGGAATGAAAGGTTGTTACATCATCTTGGTATTACAACCTTGAGTTCATATTAAATTTTTCATACTCTTACTGAGATAAAATTTCCATTAAATTGTAAAGTAAAGTCTAGCCGTCTAGGGCGTTAATGTGTAAGTCCTTATTTGTAAAACTTTATATATTACCCTAGAGTAGGTGTTCTTTTCGCACTAAACTGAATTACACATCTTGTGTCATTTACACTATTGGTTTTGATTGTTATAGAATAGGTTGATCATTTGGATTAACAATTTGGGTATAATCATCTAGTTCAGTTTTTCATCATAAGTGATCCATTTATTGGGATCACTTTAACAATTACCTCGATTTTGTGGCAACTAAGTATATATTGGAGATGTAAGAGATGAAAACAGGCGGCTGTCGAGAATTACCCCAATCGTATGCTCGCATCGTATATCACATCTCAAAGGAGGACATTTCAATCGTAGATTATTTTCATTTATGCGTCCGTCGACTACAATAAAAAATTATTGATTAACATCATCGCATTTTGTACCTTAAATAATTCAAAATGACACTAACTGCTAGCTATACCGTTTATTATCTGTTCGCTTAATGTTTGCTGATATTTATAGTAGGGCTAGAATTGAACTCGATAGCTTGACTAGACTCGAATTGTCCAATCAAAGTAGTTCAGCTTGAGGTTTAATTTGAGATTTCAAAAGTAGAGTCGAACCTTGAAATTCAATATAAGGCGAGGCGAGCCGAATCGAACCGTTGAAAGAAGTTCGGCTCCACTCTCCATGGGTATACTATATATGGACCATCGGCCCATTTTATAACCCCTCCCCCTTTGGCCCATTCCTTTGATCTGGTCATCTCGCTGTTACTTGAAGGTTGAGACTTGAGATTACGTGACAACCTAACCTAGAGAAAATTGCTGAAATGGTCTCAGTAAATATGTGTAAGTTGCACTTTGGTCCCAGTTAATAGTTGGTTTGTGAAAATGGTCCCAGTAATTGGTACAAATGGTGCAATTTAGTCCCTAATTTAAGTTGGACGTTAAAAATAGATGGAAATCTCTTAAAGTTGATGGATTTTGGGGCAAAATTGAATATATAGCTTTAGGTAAAAATGGGATTTTCAATGATTTTTGGCTCAATTATAATGATTTCTGGTTAATTGTATTAATGTTTTGTTCAATTGATTTGTTAACATTTTCTGAGATACCATCCACAATAAACTTGTCAAGATTCGTCAAAACTGTGGTTTATGGTTTTAGTTGATTGGGATTTTGATATTTTAATTGTATTTAAATTTCTGGATTTCAAATTAGTTTGGGTATCAATGAATTGCAGTTTATGTTCTATTTGAGTGTAATTTTATGGTTTATTAGAATTGATTTTTAAACTAGATTAAGATTTTTTATTTAATTATAAAATTTGGATCGAATCCGAATATAAATTGAATATAGGACGCAGATTGAACACTAGGAACCGAATATCGAATATAATAAAACGGACCGAATATCCAATATGAACGGAATAATCATAAACGGGCCGAAAAATGAATATATTTACAAACACGAATACAGATTCGTCGAATTCGAACCCGAATAGTTCGACAAAGGTTTGGTACATATTCATGCGTAAGTGAAATGTAGATATTAGTGTTTGAGTTAATGTTTTGGTCCCAAATTAATTTGTAATTGCATTTTTAACTAAAGTAATGACTAAATTTATGTTTTTGCCCCAAAATTCAGCTCCAAGCACTATTTTCCATCCATTTTTAACGTTAACAATAAATTGGGGACCAAAGTGCACCATTTGTACTAATTACTGGGACCATACCCGCAGACCAATAATTTATTGAGACTAAAGTGCAACTTGCACATATTTACTGGGACCATTTCAACAATTTTCTCGCCTAACCTAAACTAAAACCAACTCTCATTCTCTCAAATACCTCTCTCTCTCATTTCATTCTCTAAATCTCTGTAGACTCTTCACCTTCTTCAAACTCACCACCCGATATGAACCATGTGTCACATAAAGGTTTGTTTGAAAATATACAAGTGTATGTAATCACAATATATACGTACTGACATAAAACAATGTAACTAAAACTTAATTCTTCAATTACGTAAGTAGGTGTTGCCCTTAAAACTGTTTCGTCCTCCTGTATGTCCTACTGTAGTTGTTTTGCCTCAAAATTGTTAAGTGAAACTGTAGAAAGTATAACAAATATAAATTATTTAGAAAAATATGTATATACTTGGTTAGTTTCGGTTTGTCAATTAATATTTTTCTTGTCCTTTTGATATCCTTACCATTTTCGTTTGAGTATCTTTTTCTCTCCAACCAAATAGGTAATAAGTTCTCGGTTCTGTTCAGTTGATTTTATCATTTTATTTAAAACGAACCGAAATATTCTCAATCGATAGTGTATGTATGTGTGCGCATATATATAAAGCCTGTAGAACCATATAAAATTAAACTCTTTATATGCTTTAACATATTTAGGGGAAAGGTTCTCTCTTCATCAACTCTTTTGTTTTAATTCTAATAATTTTAAATAGATAAGTTGGCTTGTGTTTTGAAATGAATAATGAAGCTAGTAATATCATTCATATTTTATACTATTTTCATTGACAGTTTATAAATTAAAAAATGTAAACTTGAGCATATATTAGCATAATTATTATGTATTCTTAATTTCTTGTATTGGTTACTTTAGAAGTCATTGCAGGCACATGCATATAATGACCCACGTATAAGTAATTTGAGGATCAGGAGGTACGGATAGTTAATAAATCAACTTAACTTATTTCATAAAATTTGGCTTCAGTTTATTTACGCTGCACCGCCTGCACGTTTAAATCATTGTCTGCGAGCTATATATATAGTTGTGAGGAAAATAATGAGTTGTCTTATTAAATGGGTCACTGTTGTATTTTGATTTTAGTAAGTGAGATGAATGCACAAATAGTCTCTGTAAGTGGCTAACGAGTGCGTATTTAGTGTCTAATTTAATACTCTCTCCATTTCATAATATATGACGTTTTCGTTTTTGTTTGCCCAATTTTGACCGTCAATTACCTATTATTCTTTAGTTCAAAAAATATATAATTAATATCGATAAACATACTATCGAAGAGTACTTTCATAAAAGTAACTTCTTACAATTTTTATATTGTAATTAATTAGTTATTGTTAATCAAAGTTAGACACGAAAAAACGAAAAAGTCTTATGTTTTGAAATGGAGGTAATAAATCCTTTAATTTTTAACGTTTTTCCGAAATTTTCAGCCAAAATTGAGGGGTTTACACGATTTAAAGATATTTTTAAGGGTGTTATGTAATTTTAAGACTTTATTTAATCCCATGATTCTTTTTTTGCTCCAAATGATCCCCATTTCACTAAATAAGTCTAATCTCTCACAAAAAATAAAACTTCCTTATGTTAATATTTTTTACATGTATTTGTTTTCGGATTTGGTTTGAATGTTTTCTAGTTATTTGGATTCGATATTGATTATATTAGTTCAATATTGAAGTTAATATTTGGATTCGATATTGGTTATATTAGTTCAATATTAGACTTTGTTAGCTATTAGGAGGACATTTTCAAGTCCAAAATAATTAGTAGAGGTAGAAAATTCGAACTCATAACATTCATCACAATATATGATATCATTGTCAATTGAAAAACAATATGTTTGTGTTCAATATATGTCCAATTTGATGTTATTTTTCATCTGATTTACATATATTTTTATTAGTTTCTATCACTATAGCTAAATTTTAGTTTAGAATTATTTTATTTTATTAATTATTAAGTAGTTATATTCATTTATAACTAATTAATAAAAATAAAGTAATAGTAAATGTTTAAATTAAATTAGATTAAATATAATAATATTAAATTAAAATTTAATTATAGTAATAGAATTAGTAAAATATAAGTTATTGGCAATGATGCCATATGTTGCGGTGGAGGTTGCCGTTCCAATCCCCCACCTATACAATTTGTTTTGGTAAAAAACATTAACATAATAAGGAAGCTTTGTTTTTAAAGGAAATAAATCTATTTAGTGGAAATGGGACCACTTGTAGCTCAAAAGAATTATGGGATCAAACCAAGTCTTAAAATTACATAATATCCTCAAAATATCTTAAAATCGCATAAAACCCCTAATTTTGGTTGAAAATTTCGTACAAACGTTCAAAATTAACGAATGTGTTAAATTAGGAACCAAATGTGCACTCGTTAACCATTTACAGAGACCATTTGAACATTCGACTCACTTACTAAGACCAAAATATAACAATGATTACTTACTACTAGGACCAAATCAACTAGTTTCTCCGCTACTTGCTTATATACTCATTAGCCATCACAACTATTAATTACTCCCATAACAATCATCAATTTAGTAGCTGGCTAGCTAAATGAACTCACACAAAAAGGGTTACAATATTAATTTATATCATATACTCCCTCTGTCCCTAACAAAATTATATTTGTCTATTTGACTAAAGAGTTAGCAGACTTGTATAAATATGAACTACATGTACCGAAATTATTGTACTGTAGTGATTTGAATATAATCCATATAAAACTATGCATCGGTGGCAGGTTGTCTTCCAGTTGGAAGAAATGTTTGGGTTAGAATATCATTTATTGCCTTTTATATACTAAGCAGGCAGGTGGGTGTTGAGTTATAATAAATTACAAAGTGCATGTAGTTATAATATTAGGCTCACAAGTCTCTCAACTAACATAATAGCTAAAGTTCCCATATCAATATTTATATCAATATTCATATCAATATTTATATCGTCATGCATGTATCTATATATATATATATGTACTTTGAGCATTTCGTGATTTGCTTTAGCTTTCCATAGCATCATACCAAACATACCTAGTAGTTAGTAGCTAGCTTCTTCACTTCCAATAAATTCCTCTATTTATTTCCATAGAACATCAACCGTTCAGGAACTATGACTTGTTATTTTCTACCAATTTTTGTCATTGCGTTTGTCCATTCGACGCTCTTTTGTTTCTCAGAAAAAGGTATGTACATTCAATCTATGTTTCGTTCTTCGTAAATTGAGGATGAAAGTATGATACAATAGTATTACAAATTTCATGCAAATGTGATGGGTGCGTTCTTGTTACTTAATAACGAGGATATTTGTGAGCTATTTCTTGGAGATACTTAGTAAGCTTCAAGGCCATATGACCGATTTTTTTATATATGTGAAATTGATCTCGACAAGTGTGAATATATAGAGATGTTTTCGATTTAGTAAAAACCAAAAAGTTCGTCCCACTAGGTCGAATTGAATTTTAATCGATTTCTTTAGGAAAATAAGGCCGAACCGAAATAATTTTAGATTAAAACAGACAAGACTTAATCGGTTTCGACTTTTGGGTAAACGAAATTGAGAATAATTAAACCCAACCCTAACCGACTATATGTTGTTGAGAACACTTATATCTGTGATATTCTTTAATTTATCATTGAATTATGCTTTTTAGATTTTTAAACAATAAACCGAAAGCCCAGTGCCCGAAATCTTTGGAACCAAGGCCAACAATATATTTGTCACCGTGATTTGGTTGAAAACAAAGAAGTATTCACATTGAGAGACTTCGAGTATATTTGTGAAGGCTTGCTCGTTGGTTACATAAAGAAAGGGTAAAAATATCATGTTTTTGGCATTTGATTGGTTTGACGGCAATTATGATGATAGTAATGAAATTAGGTTTTTAATAAAGTTAAGTCAGTGAATAAGTTGCGAAACATAAGTGATGGTCCATGTCTTTTGCCCTATAAAAGAGTCTAATACAGGTTCAATAATACTCATTAATACAAGCTACTTAATATTATCTTATGCGAGATAGAAGAGCGTAGTGCACAAATTGCCTTCGTTAGTGTTACCAACACTTTAGTCCCAATAATGGGATCGTTGCAGTTTATTTCCGAAAGTGACGAAAAAGTTGTAGATTTATCCTCATGCTCACTATTCAATTAATTTGAAACATCAAAATGCGATGAGAGGTTAAAGTTGTGGCAACAAATGACTTTTTAAAAGTTAAAACTAATTTTTGGTGACTAATGAAACTTCATTAGAAAGGTGAATTACAAAACTTCATTAATTTTTTACAGAAATATTGAGTTTAAGGGTCTGTTTATCAAATCTATTAAGTACTTAAACTTAATGGATTTAATACTTATTTTATTAAGCTTCTTTGTTAATAAATTGTATTAAGTACTGAATAAATTATCATCTTATCATAATCCTTAAGAAAATAGTAAGTCAAAGTTCTCAACTTAATTTTTTCCTCTTAACCAAAGCAGAAGTGATGACTTTCAATTTTATATATTTTTCCTTTCATTATTTTCTCCACATCTCACATATTCTTCCAAATTGATGTATTATTGTTTGAATCAACTTACAATTTTTATTGTTATCATTTGTATGTTTATTATTTTTATTCTTATTATTCTAATCATCATCATCATCATCATCATCATCATCATTATTATTATTTTAATTATTATTATTGTTATTATCATAATCATTATTATAATAATTATTATTATCATTATGATCTTTATTATTGTCATTATTATCATTATTATTATTATTATTATTATTATCAATATTATTTTTCTCATTATTATTATTATTATTATTTCTATTATTCTCATCATTATCATTCTTGTTATGACTCTTATACTTCTTATTATTATTATTTTATTATTAATATCCTCACTATTATATGTTACTATTATTATCATTTATAATATTCATATTCTTATTATTATTCTTAATATTAATGTAGTTCTTATTACTATCTTTATTAATACTACTATTGTCATTCTTATTTTTATTAATATTAATATTGTTTCCTTATTATTATTATTATTATTATTATTGTTATTATTATTTTATTATGAGTATTATGATTATCTCTTATTACTATTATTATCATTGTTATTATTATTAATGTTGTTGTGATCATTATTATTATTGTTATTAATAATAATAATAATAATATTGTTGTTGTTATTATTATTAAAAACGCTATTATTCATTATTATTACTATTATTTTTTAATCATATTAATTATATTTATACGATTTACTTCAATTAATAATATTTATAATTCGTGTAATATTATTTGTTATACATATTGTTTATGTATAAATGAACTAAAGTAGAGACAAAGTTGTCAATACAACCCGATTTCAGTTACTTTCTTTAAACTGCTATCAAACACCTAAAATACTTTTAGTATTTAAATTGAGTTATAATTCAGTTTCAGACATTGAGTGTTCAACCACCTATAGTTAAACTTCAGATTGATTTTTTAATTTTCAAATTTAACAAAAAAAAGCGTCAATCTTAAAAGGAATGATTTTGTTGTAGCCTACTCAACTATAGCTATCTTGAATTCTTGATGATATATATATCATGGAGACATAGACTCTCAAGAATATTCTCATATACATATTAGATGATGAAATAAGGTATATACATACGATGCACATTCAATTTGTGCTACATTATGAGTATCTTACTTTTTCTATTTGTGATTGGTAACGGAAAAAAGGTTATACAGTAAGTTTGTTTCTTTTTTCTTCTATAAAAAGCGCAATAAGTGTATAATATAGTATTGATTAAATTCTTTGATATAATGATTTACAGCCCCTTACTCTACATTTGCCAAGGATGCTACATTGGCTCAGCCTTTGGAATATTATGATTACATAATTATTGGAGGAGGCACTTCAGGTTGTGCATTGGCTGCTACCCTTTCCGAAGGAGCCAAAGTGTTGTTACTTGAAAGGGGTGGTTTGCCATACAACTACCCTAACATCAACCGCATTCAAGGGTGGCTCTCCACTCTCCTCGACGTGTCTCCTTCGTCTCCTTCACAAACGTTCGTCTCTACAGATGGCGTGTTCAACCACCGTGCCCGAGTCTTGGGTGGTGGCTCCGCATTAAACGCGGGGTTTGTCACTCGGGCGAATCCCGAATTTTTAAAAACTGTAAATTGGTATCAGAGACTAGTAAATGAATCGTATCAGTGGGTGGAAAATAAGGTGGCGTTTAAGCCATCTATGCTATCTTGGCAAAGTGGTGTTAGAGATGGATTGCTTGAGGCTGGGGTGTTACCTAACAATGGATTTACATATGAACATTTAATTGGGACTAAATTTGGTGGAACAATATTTGATGAAAATGGTCAAAGGCATACGGCAGCTGACTTGCTAGAGTATGCTGATTCAAAGCAAATCAATGTGCATTTGTATGCTACAGTACAACAAATTTTATTTCACAAGACCAAAGGTTAGTTATTTACAAGTGTTTGCATTTATTATGTTATACTCAAACCTATAAAAGTACTAATAATAAAGGGTTAATGGCACCAAAGATCACTGAAAATATATAATATTTTCAAATAGATCACCCTCATTTTAAATGGACCATGGTAGACCACTCAAGTGTATTTTTTCAGGCAAACTTGGTCATTGGGCCGTTTTGAAAGATTTTGGGTGGATTTTGTAAGTTTTTAGAAAGGGTAATTTTGTCCGTTCATATTTATAGACATTTAATCCACGTTTTTTTTAGCTTTTTTTTCAATTTTTTTTAACTTTTTTCTAAAACTTTTTTAAAAAAATTATATATTTTTATAAAACTTTTTTTTAAATTTACTTTTTTAATTTTTTTTAAAAAAATTATTAAATAAAAACAAAAAAAATTAAAAAAAAAACGAGGATTAAATGTCTATAAATATGAACGAACAAAATTACCCTCACTAAAAACTTACAAAATGTACCTAAAATATTTCAAAATGGCCCAGTGACCAAGTTTACCCAAAAAAATGGGGTTGAGTGATCTACCATGGTCCATTTAAAATGAGGGTAATCTACCTGGAAATATTAGATACTTTCAGTGATCTTTGGTGCCATTAACCCAATAATAAATGTGACAATTAATATCATTTGTTAACTGTACAAGTTTATATTTAGCTATTAATTCCAATTTTAGCACTACGTAAGCAATTTTTTCATACGAGTGACTGATGAAGTATTTTATAACCATTTATAAGAGATAAGGACTAGTTTCATAGTGATGGCATCTTGACAGTGTGGTAACGTCATTATATTACAAACTCTTACAAAGTAGTTTAGTAATGGTGTTTATTTAATATCCACAGATTATTAGTAATTTATTAGGAGGCATATGTATGTCAATATGGTCCAAAAATAGTAGGTCATTCTTACCGTTTGGTGGTCGATAATTTAAAATTGCAGATTAATCATTGAAATAATTGATATAAGTATTATATTTTAGAGGAAAAGTCACTTACATAATAATCATAATATTTCCTTTTAATAAGGTCAATGAATTCTTTAAGATTGGATTGATTTGTAATTTTGTGATAATTTAGCAGGTCAAGCTATAACTTTTAAATCATCAAAAATCAAATGATAATATAAATCTACTATTTGGGACCAAAACAACAATTACCTCATTTTTTTTAAATCATGAATGTCCATTATTACTCTGTCGGTGATAAAAGAATTTTCCAAAATGTAACTATATATTGTAGACATTGATTTGTAATCCATTTTATTTTTCAAACTCCTTTACTTATCAAGAAACAAATAAGATAGCAACCTGATCAACATTGTTATTTCTTTAACAAATAAATCTCACATCACTACCTTCAAACTCATATAATAAGGAATTAATTCACTAAAAATATAAAAGCGTTATTTTTTCAGCTCTCCTAAAATAAGCCGACCCTCTAAATAATCATTCACTCTCTTCTTGGTCCCCTAATCTTATACGCTCCTCATCTTGCGGTTACATTTTCTTTCTCTCCTTTTATCACCTCGTCCGACCAAATCTGTTCAGCTCATGTTCCCGCAAAAAATCTCATCTTTTCATCTCATGTTGCCGCAAAAAATTTCATCTTTTGTATAATATTTAATGCAAATATATCAAAATAGCATTCTTTTCATTAATTTTACATTCAATATGATATCTTCTTTCCGTAAAATATTATTAGTGATTAAATTCTTCTTAAAATATTGATGCTATACAAATTATTGAATTTGATGGTGAAAAGTAATTTCGTTAGAATAAAAAAGTAAAAATAATGAAATTTATTACCAACTTATTTAAGTCACACGGGTAATTTGAAAAATATAGTTGTTGGAAATTCAAAAAAAATAAAAGCATTGATATATTTGAAAATTAAAATTTTCTGGTTAGTGTGAATAATAAGGAAACTGCTAAAGTATATATAGGTCAAAAGTGAACCTCAAAAATAAAAAAGTGACGGATAAAAATGTATATTATGAAAAAGTGAACACTTGTACTATTATCTACCTAATATTTTTGGTTATGAAACAAGTTTGGAGTTGTTCTAGCTATTTTTATTAGGTAATAGGAATATACTACAAACTCTACAATCAACTTATGATTAACATTTTTATTTTCACTGGACAAACTCATATTTCAAATCCCTTAGAGATCTTATTAGTTAGTGTTAAAGTTTACATTTCGGAACATAGATAAACTGGTAAAAATATATTGTTAAGTACCTACAATCTTTTTCATTGAAGCATTGTGTCGAAGTTGTTGAAAGATAGGGGTGCACAAAGACAGTCATTATGACAGTACGGAGGACGGAGATACCCTTTTTTTTATAGAAGTGTATTTTAAAACATTGTGAAGACAATTCTTATGACTGTTCAGACTTGGAGAACAAAAATACTCTTTTGTGGTAGTGACTTTTAAACATTCTATCAAACTGCAGGAACACCAAAGCCAAGAGCCAATGGAGTCATCTACAAAGACTCAAAGGGTCTAACACACAAGGCATATTTGAACAGACAAAACCCCAAAAATGAGATTATTTTATCAGCTGGGGCATTAGGAAGCCCACAACTGCTTATGTTGAGTGGTATTGGGCCATCTCAACACTTGAAAGCCCACAAAATAAGAGTGTTATTGGACCAACCCATGGTGGGCCAAGGATTGGCTGATAACCCAATGAATATATTATTCATTCCTTCACCTATCAAGGTTGAGACATCTTTAATCCAAGCAGTTGGCATTACTGAGTTTGGAAGTTTTATTGAAGCTGCAAGTGGATTTGTCCAGTTCCCTACTACACTCCATCAGACTGTTCAACATTTCTGGAACCTAGCAGACCAGGTTTTTATTTTCATCATGCTACTTAATTAATGCCATTGCATAGTTCGAAAAACACTTTAACAATATTAACATACCTCAATGCATCTGAAAAGTATAAGGCGTTTGATTAAGTGCGGGAAAAGAAATAATACATAATTTAACTTGTGAAAACGGGAACATCATTAACATGCCCAATATGTTTGAAGAGGATAAGACTTCCGTCTAAATAGAATAAAAGATAGAATAATACATAATCTCAACTTGTAAAATTAGGAGATTGTTTTCGGATTTGACCCAAAAGTGACTTGTACTAAGCTCTTTCTTTTTGCATTATAATTTGGCTAACATTGTATCTTTACTCCTACCTATTTAAGCTAGCTACCAAATACAATTGAAAATTTCATTTTAAAGATTTTTTTTTATTCAGTAAATTTCATTTCCTCCTTTTTATCCATGTTACTCTATTTTAATTTATCTTCTGATTAATACATGCTCTCCCATATTGTTTGCTCTTCATCTACTTTTGCGTCAACTAGAATAAGATTGCATATTATCCGATCCCCTTATCTTACACAAGCGTGAATCTCTTCAAGATGATGGGATATGTAAATGTTAATATAATATATGCTCCCCGAATATAAACAATCAATTTTTTCATCAATGTAATCGTGTAATTATATATTAATTGAGGAACATATAAACATAATTATCAGGCAGGCTTTAAGTACAACAGAGTAAGAGACCTTCCAGGAGTCCTGGCAGCCCTGAATATAACAGAACAATCAGGAGTGATCTTGGAGAAAATCGATGGACCTTTTTCATCTGGCCATTTAGAGCTTAAAAATACTGATCCTAATCACAACCCCCTTGTTACATTCAACTACTTCAAAGATCCCAGGGACTTAGAGAAATGTGTCCAGGGCATGAACAAGGTTCTTCAAGTCATTGGCTCCAAATCATTCTCCAAGTTTCGGTACCCGTTTACGCCATTGCAGTTCTACATCGATCTAGTCCTCAAAGTTCCACTGAACTTGAGATTCAGACATCTTAGTTCAACCGTTTCGATGGAACAGTTTTGTAAAGATACTGTGATGACTATATGGCATTATCATGGAGGATGTCGAGTGAATGAGGTCGTCGATCGTGATTACAAAGTTGTTGGTGTTGATGCGTTGAGAGTCGTTGATGGATCGACGTTTCTTGCTTCCCCTGGTACTAATCCTCAAGCAACTGTTATGATGCTTGGCAGGTAACTAATATTTTCAAGAAAAATGCCAGGGAATAAAATTCATTTTTCTTGCTCATAATGTTCATGTTATAATGCAGGTATGTTGGGAAAATGATTCTTCAAGAAAGAGCTTAATTATCAATTTGAAAATGGATCACAAGAAGCTCTTTATCAAACCTTAAATTGTTTGTTGGATAAGATTATGTATGGTCTTCGAATAATTTACATGTAACTAATGTCGAAAAAATTCTCAATTGTAAACTCTACCACCTGATCATGCCCTTGTAATAATATATTTATTATGTTACCTATTCATTTCATATCATCATAATAACATAAAATTGAGGTGCTAAGATGATGATGATAGCTAGCAGCATATATCAAGGATATACCATATTGCATATCTGATTTGTGGTCCATGGAGAGCCAGAAACTTGCATAATTCACAAGCATCTTCTTCTTTTTTCTTGCTTTACGACACCTATGGCAACACGAAGAATCCATATATACTCGTCAAGGGACATCTACATATGGATTTTAATCTTCTAGTCGTGGAAAGGGGAAAATTGTCAAGGGATATGCTAAATGCTCTACTGGTTTATTCCATTTTCAAGCTAGTATAAAATGAAGTGAGCATAACAATTACTCAAGCAAGACGAATGAAGTAAGCGAAATAGTGATAGGGCTACACTCTATTGGCATGTCCGGTAGCGTCATTGCTCTGATGATCTTCACTAACATGCCAAAGGAGAGTTGCCCTGTTACTGCTTCAGCTTAATGCATGCACTATATGCTAGAATTTTGACTGCAGATAACACCACCTTAGGTGTATTTTCGAACAACTCAATCGAATAGACTCTGACTAAATCTTATCAACATCAGCATAGTCCTGTGCCTCGAAAAGGCTCCTGCCTCCTAAGGGGGTAAGAGGGGGCCAGATAGCATGCAGTCGGGGACACTGCATCCAAATTAGCCCAGGAAGTGTAAACACTATTTTCTACTCACAATAGATAAGAAGCAAAGGTAGTGTAATGAGACATTCTGCTTTATTTTATTACATCTAAGAGTTCGAGAATATTGATATTTGTAGTTAGAATTTTTATTGATTTGTTTAGGCGACTTGCAACCTACTATCCGAACTGAGGATGAACTTTTGGAGTCAGCTCACCACGCGTTGGCCGGCCAAAAGGGTAGGGACATATATTTTCATAGACCAATCATTAGTTCAAGTCACACGCTCCCACATCATCCATTTTCTCTATGAGTTGCAGGCTGCAACTCCCCTATATGGCTACATGAAGCCGGAATCACTAGTAATCGCCCTTCAGCCGTACGACAGAACAGGGATGAGACTAACTAAACCTCATTCGGCCTTAAGAAAAGTCCAGCTATAAATTCATTTTACAGCACTATGATTTTGAAAGTCAAAAGAAGATGGGAATCTGGTCTAGTGGCCACTGGCCTGCATGGTGCAACAAATGATGGCCTCATTACTTTATGGTAGACTCATATATTCATTATTTAAAGATCTTCTTGGTTAAGACACTAATAAATCTTAGCTAAATTCATAACTGCAATACAAAAAGAGAAAAAGAAACCACAAGTTTGTCATTTTGCATTGTTGAGCATTAAAATTTCGAATAATAAAATCCTAGTCCTTTTCTTTTTTGCAAGAAATCTTGATGCCGGCTAATAGAGAGCCTTTTTCTTTTCCTCTTTCTCATTATATATGTTCCACAACCATTTTAGATTTGCATCCACCTAACCAACCCCTTTTCACTAAAATTACTTAGAACTATTAAGAAAATGGAATGGCCTACCCATCTTCGATTCGATTACGATTCTGTGGAGTTTACATATCGTTAAATTAGTCCTTTTAAAAAAAACTTAAAAGGAAAAAATTTTCAACACAATCGTAAATTTCTACACCAACCTTTTTCATTTCGGAAGAAATAATTAGATAGTGGATCCATTTATTAAGTGAGTGGTCATCAACGTTGATCTAGCGGTAGAACTCATGTAATTTCATTTTATATATCTCTAATACAAACATTACAAAAAAAAAAAACACATTGAGAGTGAAATCCGGGCTTAAAAAAGGCACTAGTATGGAGAAAAGGGATTTGCTTTTACTTTCCGTTTCACTTTCTAAAAGCACAAAGAAATTACATATTTTGGAAAGAATACAAAAGAGAAAAAAAGAGCAACTTTGATCATCATGATGAATGAAATGGCCAATCCTCCAAATAACATTTCCTTTTAATCATAACTTTTCTTAAATTAAAAAATTCGACTCTTGTCATTGCAATGACTCGAACGAAAGACCTCGTCATTATAGGTAATATCTCGTGACAAGTGCTTCTTTTAAGCATAACTTTGACTCTATCAGCAATTGCTGTCATCAGTCTTTTATTAAGTTATCAGAAGAAGGCACCCTATTATAAAATTGAGCTGTTTTTTCAAAGAAAGCAACAAAGAGTCAAATACAAGAAACAAGAAAATATGCAGTCACCTTGCCTGAGAGAAGCCAAGCAGTTTTTCCTTCATAGTTGCTGTTCAACTCCAATACTTGAAGCTCTCGATAGCAACAACACCCATTCCCCGCCTGGAAACACATCAGCCACTTGTCGCCGCAGTTTTACCGCCACAACGACCACATCTTTATTTCCCAATAGCCATTTTACAAACCATGAGTGTCTCCCTTCACCTGAAGAGTCATTCAAACAATTCATTAAAGCATACCCGCAATACTCACAGACTAATAAAGTTGATGAAATTCGAGCTCGGGAATATTATCATCTATGCAACCATGTTTGCCTTGATTACATAGGCGTCGGCCTCTTTTCCTACTCACAGGTCGAATCCCAATCCTCGAAGGAGAATTCTTCTGCATCAACAAATGGCACAGAGTTTCCCTACTTCAGCATATCTCACAAGTCAGTGAACCTCAAATCACAGCTACTCCAAGGCAGCCAAGGATCAGAAATAGAATGTGTTATGAGGAATAGAATTATGGATTTCCTTAAGATCTCTCAAAATGAATACTCTATGGTGTTTACTGCAAATAGATCATCAGCTTTCAAACTTGTGGCTGAATCATACCCTTTCAAGGCAAGCCGAAAGCTACTGACAGTTTACGATTGCAAAAATGAAGCACTGGAAACTATGGTCAATACATCTGAGAAGAGAGGAGCATGTATCATGTCAGCTGAATTTAAGTTTCCGCGGTTGCGAATCAATTCACCGAAACTGAGGAAAATGGTAATCAGGAAGAAAAAAAAGGCTAAAAAGAGAGGATTGTTTGTTTTCCCTCTTCAATCAAGAATGACTGGTGCCAACTACTCTTATCAATGGATGAGCATGGCACAGGAGAATGGATGGCATGTAGTACTCGATGCCTGTGCGTTGGGACCGAAGGACATGGACAGTTTCGGACTTTCTCTAATTCGCCCTGACTTCCTTGTTTGCTCCTTCTACAAAGTCTTCGGAGAGAATCCTACTGGATTTGGTTGCCTATTTGTGAGGAAGTCTGTTATAACAATTCTTGAAGATTCTAACTTTGGGGGGATCCTTGAACTAATGCCTGCAAAGCCGTTGTTTCTGTTACATGGAGATTCGTCTGGAACTGATACAGAACATGATCAGACGTCTGCAGGATTGGTAAGAGAGGATGAACCGGATTCAATTATACCAGACACTCGAAATTCTACCAAATGTGTAACTGTTAAGGGGAGCATAAAGGAAGCCCTTTCAGATAATATATCTGGCAAGTTCACCAGTACACTGCATGACAAAGCTTCAAAACAAAGTAACAAAGAAGGATTAGGCAATGAATGCTGCAGATGTCTAGAACATGTCGATTCACTGGGCTTAAGGCGGATTAGTAGTAGAAGGCGATACCTGATTAATTGGTTGGTTACTGCTATGATGAAACTTCAACATCCAAACAGGTTAGCCAACGCGTCTCTAGTCCGAATATATGGACCAAAAATCAAATTCGATAGAGGTCCCGCATTGGCCTTCAATATGTATGATTGGAAAGGGGAAATGGTTGAACCAGTTCTTGTGCAGAAGCTAGCTGATAGGCACTACATATCTCTCAGCCTTGGGTTCTTACAGAACATATATTTCTCTGACAAGTATCAACAAGACATGGAACACTTCATAGAAATAGGAAAAAATGTAAAATCCAAGGAGGGGATACCAGTGGTTACTATAGCACTCAGTTTCCTTGCAAACTTCGACGATGTTTACAAACTCTGGGCATTCATAGCTCAATTCCTGGATGCAGATTACGTCGAGAAAGAGCGCTGGAGATACACGACCCTAAACCAAAAGACCATTGAACTGTGAGGATCACACTGTGTAGCATTGAATTCTCATTATTTCTGTAATACTTGTTGAAGACATGTATGTCACAAATTAAAATCATACTCAAATGCTAATAATACTCAAATTTTAAACATATAGTAACATATCTCATCAGCATTTCGTCGAACAATCAACGTCATATATTGATTAATAACCATATAGATTTATAAGAATTACAAATTCATTCTTTATTATACTTACAATATTACCATACACAAAAAAAAAGGCAAAAAATATTAAAAAACACTCTTTAGAGCATTCGCAACAGATGCCCTATAACACCTCCTATTTCATATTTAGAATAGGTAAAAGCAAAAAGACTAAAAAAGTACTAAATATCAGATGTCCTATCTCTAAAAATTTCCTCAAATATTATAGGGAATGCCTCATATTTACACCTTCCCCAAACCACTTTTGTTCTTCACATAAAGTGTTGTAAGTAATAAATAGGGAATCTGAATTTGTGCAAAAGAACATACTTCCTAAATTTGATAAAGTAGTATAAGGAGTTGATTTTAAAAAAAAAATTTAGGTAATCTGCTGCGAATGCTCTTAACCCTAATACTCTAACTTACACTCCTTAAGATCATGACACGTGTTTTATCTTTTATTTTACAGTTGCTTTAAAAACGAACAATACACATGCCACAACTAAAATCTTTCACTTATCTATCTCCTTTTGCTTAAAACCCAAAGGTCTTCAACACCAAACCTTTACCTAATCTACGAGATTATTCTGTAAACCTTGAAACGTCATCGTTTCACCTTCAATTGAGGTAATTCATGTTGTTTTCTACACTTACAATTCCATCTCTATGCTCAAGCTAAAACTGAACTGTTTTGAATTGTGATGATTGATTTTTTAATATTGAATTCAATTATAGTTATATATGTTGTATAATATTTGGTAAAAAAGTATATATCAAATGCTTATATTGCGATTTTGATTGAAATCGAAGTTATGCATATCAACTAAAGCTTTATAGTTTGTGAACTTTGACCTTTGAAACTCAAAATTAAGATTTTCTTGAATTGGAGGAAGTAGTGTTCCCAATATATAGTTTAATTGACATTTTCATTTCTCCGATACTGACATTTCACCATCAGTTAATTTTTATTGATCTTATTTTAAATAATATGGATTAGATATTATTGGATTGGTATTTAATATGTTTTCTCTTAATATTATTTTCTTATAAGTTTTTCCATTATATTACTAAAAAATAATCGATGATCAAGATTCAAGATGTTACATGCAAAACGTCAATTAAAATGAAGTAAAGGTAGTTTCATATATTGCTCTTGAGTCTTGATATCTGAAAATACTGTACTAATATTAACGTATAAGAATGTTAATTACCAGTTTATAATATTCAAGTGGAAGGTAAAATGGTGGAAAAAGATGGTAATTTAATGAACATTGTACCTACTGGAAGTCTGCTTCAATGGAGTCAGTGGCAGTTACTTGATTCAATACTCCCAACTGGTGGTTTTGCTCATTCTTTTGGTCTGGAGGCATCGATTCAAGCTCGATTGGTCTGTGGTTCTGAAGATCTTAGACAGTATGTGATTCAGGTGTTAGATAACACTGGGAGCCTACTCCTACCTTTCGTTTATTCGGCTGCTATGACGCCTGATCCTCAGACTTGGCATCGGCTTGATAAAACGTTGAATGCAATGTTAACCAATGAGGTTAGTCGAAAGGCTTCAACTGCGCAAGGGTCAGCTCTTATGAGGGTGGCAGCTTCTGTGTTCCATGAAATCCCAAGTCTTAAATCGATGAGGGATTCTTCATTGGGTAATGAGTATGTTCGGTTTCATCATGCACCGGTCTTTGGGCTTGTATGTGGTCTGCTTGGGATGGACGTTGAAGAATCACAGAGAGCCTACATGTTCATCACTATGAGAGATGTTATATCAGCTGCAAATAGGCTGAATGTGGTAGGACCTCTAGGAGCAGCTACATTGCAGCATCAGATTGCGCCTATTGCAGAACAATTGACTCAGAAATGGTTGAACCGCTCTGTTAATGAGGCCTGTCAGACGAATCCTTTGCTCGATACTGTACAGGGATGCCACGGCTATTTGTTTTCTAGACTCTTTTGCTCTTGATCACCACGGATCTTCTGATTAGTTTGGTTTTATCGCTTGCATTGTGAATTAGGCAGAATTTATGAAGAAGGTATTGGTGATGCTGAAATAGTATTGAGCAACTATACGTATACACACATGTATAGGCTTATAGCCTATATGATTGGTAATTGTAGTGGTGAAACTGTAAAAGTATTTTTTTTTTTTTTGAAAATTAGCGATGAATTTTATAAATTGATAAAATGATACAAGCTTGAGCCCAAAATAGGCTAGATACACAAAGCTAAAAGGACTCTTATGCGAGATCCAATTCTTCAGGCCCAACAATAAACTGGCCCTAAGCTAAATACCCTATAAATTGCTGAGAAAGCAACTAGGGTTGCCTCATTAAAGAAGCTTCTTGAAAGAAGCTGCTCATCCCTTCATATTCTCTCTATCCAAAATCGAAACGTCTCTGTTCTTTCACCCACTTTAACTCAGAGTTGGGATGTTATCTGAGACATCCGTTTCACACCTTGCTTACCCAGGCCTACTAGGTCGGGAAGGTTGAACTTAGTAATCTCCAATCGTCAAGAGCCGATGTTTGAGTTGCCAGGAAGCTCCGGCAGAACTGAGCAGCCAAACCGGCTTCTTCTATGGTTCCTTCATGTAATCGTCGATTCCGTTCATACCAAACACGCCATATTCCAATAAGCCAGAGTTTGAACTTATCGGGGGGTAGCTGCTGTTCTTGTTCGGCGAAGAGATCTTGGAAGTCCGTGAATCGTTTTGGCTCAGGTGAGATGTTTAGTGACTTTTCGATATCTTGCATGTACTTACATTCTCTGAATAGATGCATGTGTGATTCCGTTAAGTTATAACACATTATACATGTTGGATTGATTTGGATCTTCTTCCTTTGTAAGTTATCAAAGGTTGGAAGGTTTGAGTTAACGATTCTCCATATGCAGTGTTTGATTTTGGAGGGGATCTGTAGAGACCATAGTATCTTGTTATTTCTCTGATGCATGTTTTGACTGTGGGACGATGATGCCTTAGATGGTTGTAACTCTTGAAAGGCTTTGTAAGCCGAGGATACTGTAAATTGTCCTTTTTTGTTTGCTGTCCAAACTGGTCGGTCCTCACTTTGTAAATCTCTGAGAGGGATTTTAAGAATCTCGTTTATGTCCGCATCCAGGAAGTGTATTCTGAGTTTAGATATATCCCAGACCTCCATGTCCAGATCTATAAACTCCGAAAGTGTGATGTTTTGATTGTCTTGATTTCCTTTGGTATACGGCTTATGTGACCATGTATGTTTTGCCCATCTATGATCCCATGCTTTAATCGTGTGACCATTTCCGATCGTCCAATCGATTATCTGGCATAGTTGATCCCTCGCAGTTATTATACTTCTCCAGGTAGCACTTGGTTTGGATCCCAGTGATGCATGCCAGAAGTTTGTCTGAGGGAAGTACCGATCTTGGAGCATCCTGGCCAGTTGACTATTTGGATTATGAACGATCTTCCAGACCTGTTTGCTGAGTAAAGATATGTTGAAAGCTCTGATATTCCGGAAGCCTAGGCCGCCTTGTATTTTACTCTGGCACAGTGTTGTCCAGCTAGCCCAGTGTACATTATTCTTATTATTCTGTGATCCCCACCAGTAGTTTGATAGTATAGAGTCAATTTTACTGCACACATGTTTAGGCAGTAAAAAGCATTGCATATAGTAGGTGGGGATGGCTTGTAACACCGACTTAATGAATATTTCCTTTCCTGCTTTCGACAATAATCGGGACTTCCAATTAACCACCTTGGATTGGATTTTTGAGATGAGGGAGGAGTAAACTTCCTGTCTTGATCGTCCCAGAGTGGTTGGAAGTCCCAGATAACTTCCATGAGTGGCTACCTCTGGCATTCCTAGAATGCCCGTAATTGCTGCTCTGGAGGTCTTCGGGGTGTTCGGGCTGAAATAGATGCCTGACTTCTGAGGGTTAATTAATTGTCCAGACCATTTCTCATAGGTTTTGAGAATGGTTTGGAAACTCGTAGCTTCCTGTAGTGTGGCTTCTCCTAATAGTAGTGTATCGTCAGCAAACATCATGTGAGTATTAGTTGCCGAGGATGGTCCCATCTTGATTCCTCGTAAATCCCCTCTCACACCTGCCTCATTGAGAAGGGAGATTAAGCCTTCAGTGCAAATAATAAACAGATATGGAGACAGTGGGTCTCCCTGCCGGAGTCCTCTCCCAGGTTGAAAGTACCCTGCTTGTTCACCATTAACTTGGACAGTATAGGATACTGATTGTACATATTCCATGATCAAACTGACCCATTTATGGCTAAAATTCAACCTTAGTAACATAGCCTTCAAAAATGACCACTCAATTCTGTCGTAGGCCTTCATCATGTCTAGCTTGATAGACATATAGTAATCCTTCCCTTTCTTTTGTCGTCCTATGAAGTGATGTATTTCATAGGACATTAGCACATTATCCGTGATGAAACGATCTGCTACAAAGGCACTTTGAGTTTCTGAGATAATGTGAGGGAGACAGTTCTTTAGTCTGTGGGCTAAAACTTTGGCAATCACCTTGACCACTGTATTACATAGAGCAATGGGTCGAAATTGGGACATGTGGGTAGGTTCCAGCACTTTTGGGATGAGGCAAATAGATGTGAAATTAAATTTTTTAAGGAGGACACCATTATTGAGAAAGTTCAAGACCATATCCTGCAAATCACTGCCTACGATGTCCCAGTAGTGTTGGAAAAACTTACTTGACATTCCGTCTGGACCCGGAGCTTTGTTACCCTTCATACTAAAGAGGCTATTTTTGACCTCCTCACCCGTGAAAGTTTGGTCCAAAAAGTTTTTTTGAGTTTGGGTGAGCTCATGGAAGTCCAGGTGGTGTAAGTCTAAAGAGTTTACATTGTGTTGTGATGTAAACAGTTGCATGTAAAAGTTTACTGCTAGCAACTGTAACTCCTCCTTGCCTTCGACATTATTGTTGTGGTCATCCTGAAGCCTTGTTATAAGGTTCCTTTTTGCTCGTTGCTTGGAAATGGCATGGAAATAACCCGTGTTCCTATCTCCTTTCACTCGCCATTCCACTCTGGATCTCTGTTTCCAGTATTTATCATTGGTTTCCTTGAGTTTATCGATCTCTCGTCCAATCGTAGTTGCACTATGCTTCGTCTGGATTGTGATAATTCCTTGATTAAGTCGATCAAGCTCTAGCTGCTTCTGCATCAGTTTAAGCGGAACATTACCCAGCTCCGTCCTTTTCCAATGCAGCAATCCTAGTCGACTGTTTTGGATACAATTAAACAATCTTTGGCCTGGGTCCCAGTGCTTCTTCTTAGTCCAAGCATTGTTGACTATCTCTCTAGTCTCTTTATAGGCACACCAGCCTGGTTCAAACCTGAAAGGTGGTTTGATTCTGGCCTGTGGAGCCTCCTGTGTCCCTCGTATTAGAAGGAGAGGTAGGTGGTCAGAGTGGTTACTTGAGAGATGTTGAAGCTTTGCATGGGGAAACATTGTCATCCATTCTTTGCTAGCTAGACTCCGATCCAGCCTAGCTCTGGTAGAGTTTGGGGAGACGAAGTTGTTACACCATGTGAAAGGGAAACCTTCGTATCCTAAATCAAAAATCCCACTGTCTTGGATCGCTTGGTTGAAATTATTCATTTGCCATTGCGGTCTAGGATGATTATGGGAGACATGCTCATAAGTAAAACACACTTCATTGAAATCACCGATAAATATAGATGGGACATTACAAGAGGAAGCTAAATAACGAAGTAAGGACCACGATAATTTCCTATTACTAACTACATGGTGTCCATAAAAGCCTATCAGTCTCCAAGTAATCTTGTTCGGTTCTGTGATGAGCGCTTCAATGTGATGAGTTGAATAGGATCGGATCTCCACTTGTTGTTCACGTCCCCATAGTAATGCTAGGCCTCCTTTTCTTCCTTCTGAATCCACAAACAGAGCTTGTGGTTTCTTTATTTGCTGCTTTAAAAAATCACACTCAGTACCCCTAAGTTTGGTCTCGATCAGGAACACCAACTCAGGTTTGTTAATTTCCACTAGACTTGCTAGTGCCCGAACTGCTCGGGGGTGGCCTAGTCCCCGGCAGTTCCATGCTAGGAGACTCATGGTTCACGGCTAGGCTGCTCAGCAGCCTTAGCCTGGGAGTGGTCCTCCTGAGAAGTGGCCAATCCAATTCCTGGAAAGGCAAACTTCTTGTTGGGAGAACCAATGCTGTTCATAGCATAAGGGTGATGACGCTTCTTAGTCTGGTACTCAGTGTGAGGAGCCTTGCCTTTGCCTTTGTCTTTACCATTGAGATTGGGGGGTTTAGCACCCAAGTCAGCCCCATACTGGTTCTTGACATTAAAGAACTTAATTGCGCAGTTAATGTCCTTGGCGTTATCATTATCCTCATCATTAAGAAAAATTGCGTCTGGGGTCTCCTTAACAGTAGTAACCGTCCCCTTATTCTCTTTTAAAACGTCACCATAGTAATAGTCATTAGTGTCCATAAATGTGTTATACTTAATGGCAGTGATGGGGGTTTGAACCGTTTCTCCATTAGTCAAGGTCAGCATCGCATTATTGTGGAAAGAAACGTTACCCCCATTAGGGATCGTCCCTCCATTATTGTTTGTAACCTCATTAGTTATGGCATTGACCACCTCATTCATTCTGTCATAATGATTGTTTGACCCAGTGGCCCGTTGAGAAAGCCCGTTGACCGTTGATCGGGGGTTGGCTGTCTCTGCCATCCATCCGGCTGCTCCCCTTGGGGTATCCTCAAACCCCGGAGGGCATGATATAGCTGGAGATCCAAGTCTCGCCCTATCCTGTCCTGCCATGGGAAGGACCTTATGAGTCTCGTCATCGCCCAAAGAAAAAACGAGAAAGGACTTCTCAGTAGGGGCTTTGATAATCATTCTATATGCATGGTTTTTTGTGGGATCCTCCCCATCTAGAAGTAAGGGGCACTGTCGAACCCAGTGTCCCATTATTCCACATTTGAGACATAAGTTAGGGAGCCTCTCATAGGCCAAGTACCCGGAGATCTTCCTCTCGCCTATATCAAAAGTAATAAACCTCCTAAGAGGCTTAGTCACTGAAACCGGGGCGCGAAGGCGGAAGAAGTGTTTCCCCTCCGTGTTCCTCCGTAGTTCAACGTTCTCGCAATCATCGAACTCAGCTGCTACACGATATGCTACCTCTCTCGTGTAGTACTGTTCTTTCAGATTTCTAATTTGAACCCAGAAAGCGCATTTCTCAAAACTTAGACATCCAGGGTCTATGGTTTCGCTCCAATCATGGAACATGATGAGGAGATTGTCCAAGCACCAAGGGCCTCCTTTCACAATCCTTTCTTTGTCCTTGATGGAGGGGAAGAAGATGTGTAGGACAGATCCGTCGGCCACGGAGACGCGCATATCCTTACAATCCCAGGATTTGGACATTGTCTGATAAAAGTTGCGTAGGTTGGGGCCGCCATCCTTGATGGTGAGGATTTTGGCAAAAACACTAGCCTCACAGCCTTTGATCCCTGTGAGGATATCCTCCTCGTCCAATCGGACCGCCCGATTCTCCTCCTCGGTGAGAGTGCATGATTGCATATATTTGATAAGTTCCTGATCCATGAGTAGTAGAAAAAGAAAGGAGAGTATAGTAGAGGGTTGTAGAAGTTTGTTACTATAGCTCAAGAGAGTTGATGGAGTGATTAGAAACCAGGGTTGGGGTTGCTTTATATAGGCTTCCAATTGATCGTGAAGTTCAATCCATTCCACATTTTTTGCCCAGAATTTGTGTTCCTGGATTGTAATTATGGCTATTTTGATGAGAGGCAGTAATTGGGACGGGATCCAATATGATGAAGACATCTTTTGGGGAGAAGAAATAGCAACCAGTTGACTGTTAATCAAGAGGCGATTGAATAGGAACGGATATTGGGTATTGAGCAAGGCAAAAATTTAGGGAAGAAGATAGTAAAGATGAGGATCTCAAGGATCATCAGAGAAAATTCTAGAGAGAAAACTCTAGAGAAGGACAAACTAACTCCTGTAAAAGTATTAAGTGTATAGCTCAGCTCCATTTAAGGCTTTAATTATAAATTTATACAAAAGCTTCCTCATTCCATACAGTTATGGAGATATAAGTTGCATCTTCCTCAGTTGCCACGGCAAACCGAACTCGAGACTAACGACATTTTAGGTCATCCAATAATCTGAGTCATATGCTTAGCGTAACTCACTAGGTCATCCAATAATCGAGTCATATGCTTAGCGTAACTCACTTGGTCAACGCCTCGTTTAAACTCCAAATTGAATTCAACATGTATATCATCCGAATTAAAGCAGAGCTAGCACTGTAATGTGATAAAATAATGCAACATAATTCAAAAACATGGAGTACTATCATTATCAATTTGGCGGAATGTAAAGCTACAGTGCTACATCCAAACAAGAACATAACATACCATAAGATACCAGAAAGCTTGCGTTCTATTTTTCAAGATTTCTTATCGAATAATAAACAGCATATTTTATTAATAAACAGAAGACTCCTCATTGGGACGAAAGAGGTGATCATCATTTACTTCCAACTATTTTGAGCCTTTAGTAGGGTTTGTTTCTATTGAACATGTACACAAATGAATTACTTCTTCTCTGAGGATGGGCAGCATAAGAGCTAATACAAGAACACTAGTGTAACAGGGTCAAAATCAACTACAACGTAATCATGCAGGTAATTGGGTTAGTAGTTGCTCAACCGCCTCTTTTGTAGGTAGAGCAGGAATTGCTCCTCTCTCTGTAACTGTGATGGCACCACAGACATTTGCAAAACGAAGAGCCTCCCGTAATTCCTTCTCATCCTGTTAAAAGTCGAGATGTAAAATAATTCTAAATGCAGAGAAAAATGAAAAAACAAATGTAGCTGCTATACGACTAATAATTAACATATTCTTCTTTTAAGATGCATCATAAAACTCATCGATAAGGTTAGAAAGCACAACTACAAAATATCATGCGATTAGCTAAAGAAAAGAGCTCTCTATTGATAATCTTTATAATGCACTATATCTAGGAATCACGCAACACAATATAAGATCCGAATAAATTTGCACGACATGATTAAAGGGTAGACTGTCTGGATAGATGCATTTGATAAGAACTACTGTAACACTTTATGATGGGAGAAAGTCAATAGAGAACTGTAATATAAAAAGATAAAACCAACATCTACTCCACCTCAAGCACCTTGCCCTAATTATGAGTATGGTTGTTCAGTACTTCCTACGTATCAATGTAAGTGCTTAATTAGACTAAAAGTCGTGTTTCAAAATATTTGATTTTATAATACAAAAATTATACCTTTTCACTATCTTAACACTTTTGTCCCTATAAAGTTGCATTTATCATCTTAAGATAGTTGAAAATTTGCATACATCCTAAATAGAATATTTCAATTTTAGGCTAAAAAATCACTCATACTGATACAGAGGGAGGAAGACACTAAATAAGAAAGCTGAAAAAGCCAAAAGTACCTGCAAAATGTTCACATCTAAAGCTATTCTATAAAGCAGTCCACCAACAAACGCATCACCTGCTCCAGTTGTATCCACGGATTTGACTTTGGCACCGGACACTCGTCCCTTAAACTCCTTTACAAAATTTAGTAAATTTCAGAAATCAGGTCAATGAAATACTGTATTCAATTATGCAATCTACTAACTACCAAGGATGTTTGTGATTACCATATAACCTTCTAAGTTTACCTTATTTTCGACAGAGCATATCAGGTGGATGATCGCAATGTTCGGTGCAAGATGAAAAATCTAGCCTATGTAAAATAAATTCAGAATGATATCATAGCGATTTCGTTTTATGTTAAGAACCATACCTTAGTGTAATATCTGCAGCCCTTTGAACCTTCAGATACAACCAACAGCTTCAAGTTAGGATGGAAGAGCTTCTTCATAACTACATCATCATCATGATGGTCATCAATTCCAGTCAAGAATGTAATCTCGTCGTCACTAATCTGTTTGACCATAAATTCAAAAACATTTAGAAAAAGAAAGGAAGACATATCCTTATTCACTATAATTCAAATAAACAAATGTCTCTTTCTGCTCAGGAGCTATAAATAAAATAAAGTAGCATACTACTTCACAAGGACAACTAGGCAACCTTATGATAAAATTTCCATCTGAAAGGTAATTTAATCTTCTACAACTTCACTTGTGGTACTCATATGGTTAGTGATACCTTAATAATATCTGCTTCGTCCCAAATGCTCATTATGCCTGTACGAGCAGCATCTTCTGAAGGCCATAATGCCAATCTCAGGTTTGGGTCATAAGAAAGTAAGCATCCAGATCTTTTAGCAACAGCCATAGCAGAAAGATGTGTTGATTTACATGGTTCTTCAATTAAACTAATGGAACCATAGTGGAATATTGTGGCCTGTGTGTAAGAAATGATTGCTTAACACACTCATAATACATATGATATAAATATTAAGAGAATGATTTGGAAGTTACCTTTTTAACAAGATCAACATCAAGTTCAGATTCACGTAGGAGCATATCAGCACTAGGGTGACGATAAAACATGAATTCACGTTCCCCATCATTTCTTAGTGTAACAAATGCCAGTGCAGTCCTAGCATAAGGATCGAATCGCATGCCAGAGTTATCAACATTATGATCTTTCAGTATGTTCGACAACATATACCCAAACTCATCCTTGCCAACCTAATCAAAATGCATTCATTTGACTATTAAATCATAATACTGCTAATGGTTATTTTCATAGCTGAAGCAGAGTCATTGAAATGCAGATTGTGGCGACAATATAGAAGCTAAAAGATGATGATCTCAATGATATAAAATCATTGCCAAGTTGTGAAACTTAGCATTACAGCTATCAGCTACTTTAGCTAAATGCATATTCAGTAAACTTTGGCACCATTTGCTTATTAAAAAATTAATCTCGATACACATAGGGAGAGACCATTGACGACGTTGGCAAGAATATGGGGTATGCACAATAAGTCCCTACAAAGGGAAATCCAGTAATATCGTATATGGATAGCAGGGCATGTCATCAAGGCTAGCTATAACCAGTCGTTAACACTACTGAGGATGCAAAATACAAATATATATATCATAAGTTAAACATTCAACTAGTCTTCTTATACCTACTGGAGACTGGTAATTCCACAATATTTATCAAACATGCCAGGTTTCTATGGAGACAAGAAATTGGTCTGAGAACTTAATATTACACCTTGCCAATAAAAGCTGATGAACCTCCCAGCTTCGATATACAGACAGCAACATTTGCAGGTGCACCACCTGGAGCCTTTTTAAAGGCAGGAGCTTCAGCAAGAGAAACTCCACCAACAGTTGGGACAAAGTCAATCAACATCTCACCGAAACAAACAACCAGGGATTCCTTTGTTCCACCATCACCATTTGTATGCAGGGAAAGTTTGCCAACACCATCTAGCAAAGTTTCAGATTAGATCGGCATACATGCAAACAATTGACTTATTCAAACTATCAGAGATAGCACAAAGCTATCCAAAGGAAAGTTTTCCCTCCATTGACACAAGTCTCTACTCATGATCGAAACAGTATTACTAGCTGTGTAGCAAGAAATTAAGATGCTTCTCATGCTTATTCCGAGGTATGGAGTCTAGCAGTTTATTACAACAAGATAAGCCCATTTCTAACTTCTCCGAAACTCAAAGGCAAGATACATAGTCACCTTCATATATATTACAAACAAACTCAGTTTTCTTGTTGCTACCATATAAGCAAAAACAAATCACAAATCCTTAAAAACAACTTTTAGGGGGGTAGTTTTTATAAAACCCCCCGCCCCCGCCAGGTAAGAATCGAACTCGGTAGCTTAATACTCCTAGAAGCCTTAAACCACTAGGCCAATCTAGTATGAATTGTAATAAGAGCACAAAGATAGCATTTTCAAGTATAGTGTTAAAAACAGATGAGATTTACATTCATTTATCATTCTTTATTCCTAATTCAGCTACAAATTAGTAAAACCATTCTTGAAAAAACACAATCTTTAATTAAAAACTCAATTAATAAATGATCAGATCACAACCCAACAAATAAATAAACACCCAGAAACATATGATCTGGAATATTCCACATGCATGATACTATGTAAAAGACTCTGATCTTAGGACCTCGACATCACATAATATATCGTGTATATTGAAGAAAGCTAGAATTAATTGAGTACCTGAAATATGTTTATCTGCCATGTTGCAGAAGCAGAAGCAGAATCAACAAGAAAAAGACTTTATTTTGGAATCAAGAAAATAAAATCAAAGCTCACAAACAAAGTGCAGGGGGCGAAGTGGTGCTGATGAAATCTAGGAGGGTACGTTCTTGGAGTTGACAAGAAATAATATTCAAAGGGGGTGCTTTTTTTGATGACTCTCTTCATCGGTGCCTTACTATTCTAATTGATTAATTGTGATTTAGAAAATATTACTTCCTCCATCCGTAAATGATTGCAACATTTTGATTTTTATTGACCTTGAATTCTAATTTAACGATAATAAATAATAGGGCAAATGACATCTAGGTCCCCGAGTTTTATGTTAAATGTCAATTAGGTCCCTGAGTTTTTTATATTACCACTTTAGGTCCCTGAGTTTTATCTTCTATGTCAATAGGGTCATATGACATTAAATTAAACACATTATTGACCATTATACCCCTCTTTATAAATAACTCAACATTTAATTATTAAAATTTAATCAATAATATTAAAATTAAATTGATAATTATGAAAAATAAAAAGTATATATATTAACATAAACTATCCAATTTGAATATATAAAATTATATATAATATAATTATTTAAATTGTTAAGCTATCAAATTATTTTTTATAATACAAATTTAATTAAGTATTAATAGTATATGGGGGTATAAAGGTAATTGAACAACTTAAAATTGATGCCACGAGAGCCCTCAACCTTTCATCAAGCATATACTGATCCGTCTTGGGTAAAGGCAAGGACCTAAGATGGTAATATAAAAATCTCAGGGACCCAATTGACATTATAGATAAAACTCAGGGACCCATATGTCATTCACTCATAAATAATACAATCTTATGGTATCTTGTTAGGTTCGTATATATTTTTGAAATATCAATTTTTTTATAATTTTTTTGAATGTACAATAAGAGATATTTACATTTCAAATCGTGTTTTGTTGACCATGAAAAATCAAAATGTACCAATCATTTAGAGATAGATAGAGTAATATAATACTTAGATGGCTTAAGAACCGGTTGCGTATGATCGAGTTTCTACTGCTAGATTTAAGTATTGCTAGAAGCATATTATTTCATACTGACTTTAGCAGTTACTTTACTTAGAATACGAACTCGTTATTATTTGTATGGTTGTTTAGTTCTATATTCGTTATTTGTAATTATTATCGTTAATTAACAGAGATATATTAATATAATAGTTTTATTTATTTTAATTGATATTTTTATTTTTTATAAATTGTTTTAATAATATAATTGAATTTGAGGAATTATATCTAAGGTGTGATGGACACACCAAAATAATGTTTTTTAAAAGTAAAATAATTATTATATGTGTTTCCTATTTGAAGGAAGTTTTACTAAAAGAAAGGTTTTTTATTTTGTTATTTGAGTGTGTATACGTATAGTTCAATGCATTTTTATATGTATTTCTTATTGAATTAAGGATCAGGTAACGCATCAAATATTCTTGTTTAATATAAATTCTTGAATGAGTTAATTTGAATAATCTAGTGAAACATGCTTTTACTAGTGACCAAAAGGTTCTGAATTCTGAACTTACCTCATCACTAATTAATATATATATATATAAATCCTTAAATAATTTGGTAATTCTTTACTATTTAACACAATACGTGGTTTGTCTTATATAGACTACTATTTTGTACCAAAAAAAAGGACCACGAAAAAGAGGACTAAGGGACACATCAAACTATCTTTGACATTTTGGTAGTAATTAATTGAGGTAGACGTTGAAGATTAAAGACATCAATCATCACTCATGTTTCATTGAATTCATTATTCACTCACTTATGTTTTATATTGACTCACTCATTTTCCAAAAATGGTTCCAAGTGGTTATTACGTCAAATTTTCCGGTCAATCAATGGTTGGTCAATTTTTTTTGTCTCTCGTTGAATTTTTTTGAAGGGCAAAATAGTTATTTCACATCTATTATGTCTCATATTTGTAACTGTAGTAGTTAAGGAAGTTTTGGGGCAAGATAATCATTTGAAAATTTTATTATATAAAAAAATAGATGTGAAATAACTAGTTTGCCATAAAAAAAGTCAAGGGTAACCAAAATAATTGACTAACCAATTGGAACCGTTTTTGGAACATGAGTGAGTGAATGGAACCATATAAAACATGAGTAAGTGAATAGCGAAAAGAGTGAAACATAGGTGATGGGTAATGCCTTTTGCCGTTTTGCTCTAAAATATTTATGTTTGGTAGATGGCCGAAGTAATAGAATAATACTCTTCCATCTCTTTTTTTAAAAACTATTTATTTTTGGCTTTTTAGCCTTTTGCCCCCTATACTATCGGCTAATTTCCTATGTGGTCCTTAAACTATCAGTTCTTTTCAGGCCTGCCCCCTATACAATCGGTTCTTTTCAGGTTGTCCCCTGACCGCGTTTTTTTTTTAATTTTAAAGGACAAAATGACTATTATACCTTAGCATCAATCTAAAGTATATGGGTATATTTTACATAATTAAAATTAAACCCCTCCCCTTCCTTCTTTAATACACCCTACCCCCATACGGCACCCGCCAAACCCTCAAGCTCCCTGCCTTTGTCGCTTTCTCTCTTCTTAAGCCCATCAACAGCCCAGGGCCGGTCCGGACATTTTGGGGGCCCTGGGCGAAATTAGAAAAGGGGGCCATTGTAATTTTTCTCATTTCGTTTTGTAATGTGTAACAATTAAATTTTTGTATATTTAAACTATGAATCAAGTTTGAAATTAGTATTTTTAGAAGTTGTGAACACGAAAACATGGTTAATCGTTTTAAAATGATGAAATATATTTATTTCAAAAAATTTACATTATATTATTATCTTGTTAATTTAGGTAATATATTTTGAAAGAAATTATTGGCTTAAGTTTGGGGAAATGCTAATTTATATTGTAGTTTAACAATTGAAGTACAAATATTGTAAAAATAAATAAAAGTGGAATTGTTATATACTAAAAACACATAAGTAAAAAAAAAATCATTCGAAAGAAAAAATATTATAGCTAAAAATAAAGTGCATTGTTTAAAAATAAATCTAATTCAACTTAAAGTATATATGTTCGATCTAAAGTTGCATTTATATTTTTAAAGAGTAAAACATGTAAATAGAATTTGTTGCTTGAATTTAGGATTGTCGGTTTGCTTGATGTTTAAAGCCAATTTTGGTACGACAATAAGTGAATGTCCAATTGTCCAAATTAATGTCTTGAAAATGACTATTTGAATTTTTAAATAAATCAGATATTGATGAACAATATACTTAATTAATCGTCCCAAAAAAATTACTAAAATTATAAAATTGAAGAGTTGAGAGTTGAGAGTTGAGAGTTAAGAAATTAGAAAAACTCAATAGAATCAAGATAAAAACTAAAATAAACAATAGATTGAGTTTTCATATGAAAGTACATGGTAAATGCTATAAAATCAAAATGAATGAATATTGCAAGCTGAAAGATGAGATTTACTTGGCAAATGCTAGAAAATTAAAAAGATTGTAGGCCTTAGACCACCCACACCAAGAGATTTTGTGGGGGTCAATGTGAATTTAATCTAAAGTGAATCAAAGACAAGAAAGGTTAAAGGGGGTGGGGTTTATCTTGGGTTCAATCTTTTGAACCTGAGAATTTTGGGTTAATGTGGGGTCCGCGCATGAAAAGCATCCATTGGGGCGTTGTCAGTTGTCACGCAGGGGGGCTGCGTGGCAGCGCCCCAATGGTTGGTTTTTACTTTTTTTTTTATTCCCTTATTTAATAAATAGCTATTTAGCCAATAATTCTTAAAAATAAAAATATAAAAAATATATCAATATTTTTTATTTCTCGAGATCTATAAATAGAGGTTAGGTTTGCTTCATTTGGACACCAAAAGAAAAACAAGTTTTTTTACATCTTTCTTCAATCTTTCTTTGCAATACTTTCTTATTCAATCTTCAACTCTCTTCATGGATCCTTCCCAATATCCGAATTTCTTCCCAAACTACAACTACACTAACCAAGTTCAAAATCCAAATATGCGACCTCCTCGCCCAAACATTCAACGTCCAGAAGATCTACAAACCGAAGGGATGCAGCCGAATTTTGGTACGCAATATATGATGCCACCAAATTATGGCTTGCAATACCCATATAATCACTCTTATATGCCTTTTGGATATCAACCTTTTCCTGGAAACAACTATGTTCCAGCCCCTATGAACACTGAACAAACTAATAATGAGGCAAACATGCCTCATTTTAGTAGTGGATCAACTGATATCCCATAATTTTCTACGCAAGTATCTCTAGGAAATGTTGATGGGAATACACCTCATAGTTTTGTTGCTCCAACCCAACAGTCAAGGAAGAAATCAAGTTATGACCTTTGGAGCACCGAAGAGAACAAAACTTTACTAAATAGTGTTTTCTATGTTAGTAATGATGGTGTATTGGGGAGGAACCAAAAGGGTGACACTTATTGGGGAAAAATTGCAGACAATTATAATGAGAGCATCGAAGGTGAGAAAACAAGGACCCTAGTGCAGTGTAAAAGCCATTTCAATCTCATCAACAAAAAAATTGCTAGTTTTGTTGGTTACTATAGTAGAGCATGCAGAGTGATATGCAGTGGTTGGTCTGATGATAACTACATAGGCAAGGCTCTAGAGTTGTACGAAGCGTCTGAAGGTCACAGGTTTTCCTTACTAGAAGAGTGGAAGATGGTTCGTGAGCAACCCAGATATATGACATGCACTACAAATTCTGAAGGTAGTGGATCAAAGAGAAAAAGTAGTGATGATGATGTTGGGTCCTCGACTCCTTCCCTTACACGCCCAGATGGTAGAGATACGACGAAGAAAAAAATGAGATCTTCAACGAGCAAATCTTCGACGGGTAGAAAAGCAAAGGTTGTCCTTCAGGAGGAGTTATCAAATATTATGTCTTCCCGTGACAACCTTGAACAAGCTAGGTCTAATACTGCAACAGCTATGTTGGAGTATGCACGTGTTAGAAAGTTGGAGATGTTGATCTTCTTGAAGAACAAAGAAGAGCGTGACTTCGTAGAGGAAAATACTTATCAAATGCTATTGAAGGAGTTGTTCCCCAACTAGTTTGCATGTTGTATGTTTGAATTTTGTCTTGTGTGTTTTATTTTGAAAGTGTGATTTTGTTTGAATAAATTGTGGATCAATGATTTTGTTTGAATAAATTGTGGGTTATGAAAGTGCAAGTTCATTTTCATTTCGAATTGTGTGCTCCTAACCGATAAGAACGTCCCCACCCCCTCCCCCCCCACTACCTTCTATAAATGATAGTGACAACACCATAGCATCGAGATTCCAAACCGACAAAAAGTGACCCACTCCCACTATCTTCTAGAGTCGATAATGACAACACCATAGCCTCGAGATTCCAAATCTTTAAGAAGGTCCCCACCCCCCCCCCCCCCCACTAACTTCTGTAAATGACAATGACAACACCAAAGCCTCGAGATTCCACACCGACAAAAACTGACCCACTCCCACTACCTTCTAGAGTTGATAATGACAACACCGTAGCCTCGAGATTCCAAATCGATAAGAAGGTCCCCACCCCCCACTACCTTCTGTAAATGATAACGACAACACCATAGCCTCGAGATTCCAAACCGACAAAAAGTGACCCACTCCCACTACCTTCTAGAGTTGATAACGACAACACCAGGTTGATAACGACAACACCACAGCCTCGAGATTCCAAATCGATAAGAAGGTCCCCACCCCCCACTACCTTCTGTAAATGATAACGACAACACCATAGCCTCGAAATTCCAAACCGATAAGAACGTCCCCACCTCCCACTACCTTCTATAAAAATGGTGTTCTACCTCATATGCATACCAGTTCAAATGGATCCTTATAATCCAAATAATCTAATACCAGATCCTTTTAGTCTGGAAGATATCCAACGACAATTTGAATTAGAAGAAGCTTTGCTCGATAAGCAACAAGAAATTGTTGAAGAGTTATTAAGGCGAGAAAATCGATCACACAAAAGAAAATCTATAAGTAGGGATCATGCTGCTGCTAATGAGAGGCTCATGGCTGACTATTTCAATCAGCCATGCACTTACACTGAAATGCATTTTAGACGAAGATTTCGAATGAGGAGGCCATTGTTTCTCCGTATTGTAGATGCAATATCAAATTATGACGTCTATTTCACGCATAGGAAAAATGGTTCGGGGAAGCTTGGTTTGACTCCTATCCAGAAGTGTACATCTGTCATGCGCATGCTAGCATATGGGGTCGCCGGTGATGCTTGTGATGAGTATGTTAAGATTGGAGAAACCACTGCACTCGAGTGCACTCGCAATTTTTGTGAAGGAGTAATTGCCCTGTTCCAAGATGAATACTTAAGACGACCAAATGTTTCTGACACGCAAAGGTTACTCCAAGTTGGTTAGGAGCGTGGTTTCCCTGGAATGATGGGAAGTATCGATTGCATGCATTGGCAGTGGAAGAATTGTTCTAAGGCTTGGCAAGGGCAGTTTACTAGTGGACACAAGGGCACGACACAATTATCCTAGAAGCAGTCGCGTCATATGATTTGTGGATATGACATGCTTTTTTTGGCATGCCCGGTACGTTGAATGACATAAATATACTAGATAGGTCCCCGGTTTTCGATGACATTGAGTCTGGTGAAGCTCCAACGGTGAACTACACTGTGAATGGTCGTCAATACAATATGGCATACTATCTTGCTGACGGGATCTACCCAAAATGGCCTGTATTTATCCAGTCGATTCAGGTTCCCCAGGGAAACAAAGCACAATTGTTTGCCAAACAACAAGAATCATGCAGGAAGGATGTAGAACGTGCATTCGGGGTACTCCAAGCACGCTTTGCCATTATTGGTCAACCAGCTAGGATCTGGGATATCGATGTTCTAGGTAAAATAATGAGGGCATGCATTATTTTACATAACATGATTGTGGAGGATGAACGAGATACATATATACGAAATTGGGAAAATGTTGAGTTCGAGCAATCGGATAGTCCTGGGTCTAGCTCCTCGTTCAATGTCCAAACAGAAGTGTTACCTCAATTTCAAGTGCACGTCCAAGGACGATCTAGATCAAATATTCATACTAGAGCCGAACTACGTGATAAGGCAAAACATATTCAGTTAAAGACTGATCTCGTTGAGCACATATGGAATAAATTTGGAACATCGGTTTGACAAAATTATTGTTCAAGTTTATCAATGTTTAGTGTGTGCTTTTTATTGTTTGTTTTTAAATTTTCAATAATCTATGTATGTTTCGATTTACCGAGTGGTTAATAATATTGTGTGTTTGTTTTAATAAAATGTTAAATTTTTTTTTTAATTTAATTATTAATTTTTATTGTAATGAATTAATTAATTACAAATAAATTAAATATTAATTATTACATTAAAAAATTAATAAATATAAAGATTATAATTTTAACGATAACATATGTATAAATAATGAGATAAGTAAATATATGGTGGGGTATATGATAAGGTGATGTGGAAGGAGAGAAAGTGAATAAAATCCTGAATAAACCCTTGCTGTGGAAACTGAGTTTTATTTGGGGTGTAAGTGGGTTTAATGCTGACGTGGCACTGAATAAACTGGGTTTAATGTGTTTGTTGTTGTGGATGGTCTTAGGAATCGAACCTGCACCCTCTTGCCAATTTCCATTGTTCTCTAAACCACTAAAGATTGTAGGCCTTAGGAATCGAACCTGCACCCCCTTGCCAATTTCCATTGTTCTCTAAATCACTAGGCTACATCTAATAGTTGTTATAGTCCTGATATCTAATATATATATATATTAACATTTTATATATTTGGGCCCCCCAAAATCCGAGGCCCTGGGCGGTCGCCCCCCCGGCCACCCCCCAGGGCCGGCCCTGCAACAGCCAAATTCACATTTTCAAGCTGAGCAGCACGCTCCACCACTGATCTCACCGTTTTAATCTCATATTTTGATTCGTGCAATTCAGCCACCAACTTCTCCTTCTCATTATTCGCTTCCTCGATTGATTGCTTCAATTCACCGATCCTTCCCGATCACATCGTTGGAGGATGATGGTGCAGTGCAAGATATAGAGGTTGTTGATGTTCTTCATGAAGATGGTGATGGAAAAGATTGGATTTTTATGAGGTGTGATTGTGAGAAATAGATAAAGATCGGATTTTTATGGTTCTTGAGTTGGTGTTTGGGTTTTTGATGTAGACGATGGAAGCGTGATGTTTGAAGTCTTCCTTGAATTTCGCCGTTGAAACTGCTTTTCTTTTTCTTGAATTCGATTCTGTTTTGGTTTTGGACCCAGTTTCACCACTACCACCTTGCTTTGAAACAGAAATTCTCATTACAATTGGTTCCATAAGTTGTAATCGATCTAAAATTCTGGTCATAGTTGTTGATTTCTTAAAGTGATCCAGCTTGAACAAAGACTATTATTCATCTTCATGTTGGTCTGCATAATTTGGTCTTTGGAGCCAAGTTTTCCGATCAATTCACGAAGAATAAAACCACCTGATTAATCATATTCATTGATTATTCCAAGTGGTGTTTATAAATTTTTCCGTATGTTGCTGTTGAGTTGCAGAGAACAAATAATCGTTGGCATTTGGGATGGGCACGGCAGATCGGGTAGGGGGGGTAAGGGTGGGGGTGGGATTTAATTTTAGATTATGTGAAATATGTCCCCTATTTTTTAGATTGATGTCGGGTATAATAGTTATTTTGTCCTTTAAAATTGAAAAAAAAGTGGTCAGGGGGAACCTGAAAAGAACCGATTGTACAGTGGGCAGCCCTGAAAAGAACTGATAGTTTAAGGACCATATAGGAAATTAGCCGATAGTATAAGGGACAAACGACTAAAAAACCTTTATTTTTTATAAAGTTTAAGGGAATTTAAATTCATCGTCGCGCAACACAGTTTTTTCTCTACTTCTCTATATAATCTGATAAAGTAAAATTATAAAAAAAGAATTTATATTTTAAAAAACAATAACTAATTTAACAAAGAAAATATATACTATCAAGATTGAAGAGTGAGAGTTTTGAAAGGTCATATCTAGGCTAGAGTAGGCTAGAATAATTTGAAGGTGGGCTAAAAATCATCACGTAACTTCAGATTAGCCTCAAATGTTTTTGTCAAGTTGAGTGTCATTTTGTTAGAAATAGAAACAGAAAACATATCAAAACCCTAGCCCATTCCGTATCTCCATAACAGGACATTACAAATTCTCTGAACCATTTTCCTTATTTAATTGGCTTATTTTCATTTTGCACCCTCAACTATCGTCGAATTTTCAAATTGCACTTTAATACTTTTCTAAGCCTCAAATGGCACCCTAAACTTCATTTTTTTCATTTTGCACAATCGATTTTTCAGCCAAATATGATGGAGATTTCGTTTTAAAATAAGGGCAAAATTGGGATACCACATATACTAAACTTTTGGGGCATAATTCACAAATAGCAAAACCTGTTAAATTAGAAATAAATCCCACCACTTCATCTTCTTCATCAAACCCCCACCCTCTTCATCTTTTTCATCAAACCCCCACCACCACACAAACCTTCTTCTTCCTCCAACCTCAACCACTTTCGATGACCAATAATTTGCCGGAAAAACGCAACACAACACCCCTCAACCACTCTGTTTAAGAATCAAGATCCAATTTTTTGAATCAAGTGCATGCTTCAGATCTGAGGCTACTAGGTCAATTCGTTTCGAAATGAAAGGTCACGATTTTCAGATCTCATGATTTCGAAATGGGAACAAATCACGATCTCTGCAAGGGGGGTCGCGATTTGGTCAATTCATCACAGATTTCATCAAACCCCCTCCCTACCCAATCCCCCTTGGATCTGGTCAATTCATCACAGATTTCATCAGAAACTCCACAAATCATGAGACCATTGCAAAGGTTTACATTGAGACCATTAAATAATTCCTCAAAACATAAACAAAAACAAAATCATAAGAAAGATTTCTCTAGAAACCAACCCTAATCAACCAAACAAATCTTAATTTTACTTGAAACCCAACCGAAAGTTGAAGAACAAAATCTAATGAAAAACAATCGAAGAAGATACCAAATTATGACATTTTCACCTAGAGAATTTTGGTGTTGAATCTCTATTACAAAGATCAAGAAGATGGTCAAATTATTGGGTGAAGAACAAGAAAGTGTTAAATAATGTGTTCTGCAATGTTAGGCTCCAACAACAACAACAACCTTCACCTAAACAACCAATTCAACTACAACCTCAGAATCAAAAATCAATTTATACGAGTCCCCAGAAGCCGCATAAAGATGAAGGCTTTATCAACCCATTAGTTGTAATTGACAAGACTTCACTGATCAAATACTGCTCCAGATTTTGTCTAAGCTACGAAAGTCTCAAAACTGTTAAATAATGTGTTGTGCAATGGGTTCTTGCCGGAGTTTGAAGGGGTGATGAGGTAGGGTGTGGTTTTACTGAAGAAGTTAAAGGACGGGGTTAATTTTTAAGTTTAGTTATTTGTAAAAAAATGCCCCAAAAGTTAATATATGTGATATCTCAAATTTACCCTTTTTTAAAAACGAAATTACATTTAAATTGGCACTTAAGGGTGCAGTGCAATTTGAGGCTTAGTAAAGTATTAGGTACAATTTGAAGATTCTCCGATAATTGAGGGTACAAAATGAAAATAAACCTATTTAATTTCCATCTTTACTTTTCTTCTCAACTTACACTCTTAGTGTATCACCTCAAAGCTCAAGCCAATATCATATTATAGGCATTATCATATTACGATTATTAGGCATAAAAGGTTAGGTTATTAATCAACTATAAGTTTATGATTTCTATTTTTTCAGTTTTGGATATATGTTTAACTCAAGTTTCAAAATCTGTGTTGAGTTTGATTATAATTTATAAATTTAAATATTTGATTTGGTTTTGTTTAATTTGGTTATTAATTTTTACATAATTTCAAATATTTGACCGATTTTTGGAATTTCAAATATCTATTTGAAGCGTGAGCCAAAATTTTGCGATTTTAAGCCAAAATTAAATTCAAAAATCAATAAATCGGACCAAACACAGCTTAAAAGTTGGCACATAAAGAGGTCCATTAACTTGGGCCCATTAACACCTGCCCATTTGTGAGGGGCCATTTACACCGGCCCATAACCGAAAATTACGGATCAATTTTTTTTAAGGGTGAAAAAAAGGAAAAATCGGTCCGACTTCATCCTATGTTAGACTATCCAAGTAGAGAATACTTTAAAAAATACGCCCTCCGTCCCTAAATAATTGGTATATTTGACTTTCATCGTCAACAAAACACGATTTAAAACATAAATATCTCTCGTTCTACCTGCAAAAAAATTATAAGAAGATGATATTTCAAAAATATATATTGAGACGAATCTAACAAGATCCCACATGAATATATTATCTCTTGTAGTTTAATGATAATCCTTGATCAAATTTTTTAAAATTTGACCACAAAAATCAAAATGTAACAATCATTTAGATACGGAGAGAGTAATAACCTATTACCATAGTATATTATTTTTATGCTACATATCTACAACAAGAAATAATTGAAACTTAATTCTATTTTCTCTTTCATCAATATTAGTATATTATATACATCAATACCAGGGGTTGGACCTACAATACAACAATGGTATTCATATGAATACCCTAAACAAAAATAAATAGTACAAATGGTTAAGTTTTCGTTTTGTTTATAGAAGGTCTCAAGTTCAATTCTCCGCAAGAACATTTTTTTTTTCTTTTGTTTACTCTTCTTCTCTCTAAAATGATTATCCATATTAATTTTTTTTATACTAGATGGTGAAACGAATACCCCATATTAAATTTCTAGGTCCGTCCGTAAATTCAATATACATAATCTAGGAGGATACAAAAGAAAAATATTGTTCAAATAAGACAAACTTAATTTCAAATTAAAGATCTTAAAAAATAAATATTTTGATGAATTTTGTTTTTCTAAATTTTATCAAAATATTAATTAAAGTGTGAAAATAAAAAAAGGTGGATTGAAATTTTGTACTTTCTACAACATGGGAGAATAGAATGCTTATGTGACTTTTCTATAGGAATAATTAAAAATAAATCCCATAAAATATGACATGACTTTGTCTTAGACCATCTCCAACAGCAAGTAATTGAGGTGATAATCTTTTCCAATAGTCTCTAATAGGAAGTAATTGAAGAGGGTATCTTTTTTTATTAATTCTTGAAAAGTATTCAATAATTCCAAAATTATTCTGACAAAAGTGAAAAGAGTGGGGTAGGATTTTAGGAGTTGAATGGTGAAAAAGATAGCCACCTGTGTGGCAACAATTGATTGGTCCATTTGGTTTTTTTCCTCCTCTTTCTTACTTCACGTTTTTTACATATAAATTTTTGAAATTTGAATTTTTTTTTCATCAAAAGTTTTTATTTTTTAAAATCTATAAATAGAGACTACGTTTGTTTTATTTGAAAAAAAAGTATTTGAATTATTATATAAGGAGTAAGATAATTGATGTGGAACAGTGGAAGTAAGATAATGTGAAATAACTTTTCTAAATATCTCTTACTGTAAAGTGTGAAAATATTTGAAAGATAATTGGGTATATTTGATTATGTGGAGAAGGAAAAAGCTGACGTGGCATGACATATTGGAGAGAGGAATTGTCTTCTATTGGAAATGGTCTTACAAATGTCCCCTGTTGTACTGGCTTTTGGATGTATTTATTTCTCAAGTCACCTTGTTGAGGATGGTCTTATTGTTTTTAAAAAAGGTTGTGCGTGATCTATTGAGTTTGGCTTTACGACTTTAATTAATGTTGTAAATGTTATTATTATCAAATATATGATGTCTCAAGAGGATGATGTATGTTCTACGTTAACATATTTAATCATATTTAATTTAACATGTACAAAATAAAAAGTGCTTTAATTTTTGAACTCTAAATAACAATAATTATATTTCATTTTCTTAATTTTATCCTTCAATTACTCTATAAAAATTATAAAAAATGATAAAGTAAGATACGGTTATCACAAAATTTGAAAATAAAAACCTAATTGAAAAGGCATGACAAAACATGCATTAGGATTTTATTTCCATAGTTAAAGGAATTTAAGAATGTTTGGATGACCTACAAAGCTTGCAAGTTGCAACTGTGGTTTTAGTTCAAAAGAAATAGCGTAAGAGCATTTACAACAAATGTCTTAATTTTTTTTATTTCACACTTAAAATAGGGAAAAGCATAAAAAGCAAAAAAATATCAAATATTGGATTTTCAATCTCTAAAATTTTTTTTATAGGGAGTGCCTTATATTTACACCTTTCCCAAACCACTTTTGTTCTTTATATTAAGTGTTGTAAGTTATAAGTAGGAAATTTGAATTTGTGTAAAAGTTAAAACATACTTCCTAAATTTGACAAAATAGTATAAAAAGTTGATTTTAGGGAATTATTTTGAGGAATATATTGCAAATACTTTAAGATGTAGGAATATATCGTATAACCGTATATATGTCCAAACAATATAGTAGAGGAAGGTAGAAAATAAAGGCGAAACAGGCCCTGCACAAGATGTAAGGGTCTGATGCAACCCCAAAGCGGCACAACCCCTCTTAACAGAAGCCTTAAAAGTTTAATAAATTGTTAAACCTATATGGAGACTCTCACAACCCCTCTTAACAGTAGCCTTAAAAGTTTAATAAATTGTTAAACCTATATGGAGACTCATGGAGAGTAATATATATTTTAGGGTTAATAATGGATAGGGTTATCATTTACCTATTTTTTAATATCACCAGTTGATCACTTACCTTTTAAAGGGTTTCAGTTGATCATTCACTCTTTAATATTTGTCCCAATTGGTCTATTGGCCATTTTTCCGGCCGGTCAACGCCTGTGAATTGTGATGACCATAGTCGGGGGGCAAAACATATCGAATATATGCCAGGGTCGATACAGGCCGAAAATATGGTCCCGTGTCAAAAAAATTGTCGGGTCGAAAATATGTTACTGCAACGAAATGGGTCGAAAATATGGGCTTAGGGACGAAACGCATCGATAAGATGGTCTCCAGTCTAGGGCTGTAAATGAACCTAGAAACTCGGCTCGGGGTATTTGGCTCGAAAAAGTTGGGTTCATTGCTCGATTCGGAATAGCAAACGTAGAGCCAAATCTTGAAAACCAATATTTGGCTCGATTCGCAAACGGTTCGGCTCGACTCACCATGTGAAATTATGTAATAATATTGTAATATAGATTTGTATGAGATCGATTAATTGTCCCTTTCTTTGATAGATCTAGCATATTTGGTTGAATTTTGAGGTAAAGATATATACTTTAGTTTTACTTTTATTTTCTTTGGTAGATTTAGCATATTTGGTCGAATTTAATTTTGTTTCATCATCTTCGAACCAAATTATTCGGCCAGTTTGGCAAGAGTTCGGCTCTAATTCATCTGACAAACTTAGAGCCGAGCTTCTCATTTTGATGTTCGACCATTATTCGGCTCGTTTACAGTTCGGCTCGAGAACGGTAGAGCCGAACTAGAATCTTCAGATGTTCGGTATTATTCGGCTCGTTTATAGACCTACTCCAATCGATAGCGGCAAAAAATATGATATGTGGTCGAAAAATGGATTGGTCCAAACGGGTCAAAAATATGGTTCGGGGTCCAAACATGTCGAGAATATGTTACCGCGATCGAAATAGTATATTCTTAAAACAACTATATTTTATATATTGAGATCATTTTGGAAAAAGGTTAATAAAAATCAATCGAATGTGACAAATTTAATGATATAAAGTTTTAGCAAATATGATAACTTTTTAGGGACGAAAGAAGTATTTCTTTTTTATCTTTAAAACTCTATATCAATTTCAAATTTCTCCAATAAAATGTAACAATATTATTGATGAAAACAAAAAGTTCTTCCATAAAATTCACCAATATATAATATAATACTCAATAAAATGTAAACAAAAAGCTGTAGCCCATTGGGCATGCTGGTTGAACTGTTTATTAAATCTTGTTCTTGTTCAAAGTTGAAACTAGATTTGGAATTGCCCAAAATTTTCTTTGGATTAATGAATGAAAAATAATGTGTGATAAAAAATTGATACAAAATTTTAAGAGGACTATTAATTTGAATTTGACAAAGTGTATAAGAAGGATTTTATTTTATCAATATTGTCAATAATACAATGAACATTATTATTTTCTCTTTAAATTTGTCGATCAATTTCAAATTTGTTTGATAAAGTTCAACAATATTTCACTCATACTTCCTCCGTTCTTTTAGTTGTCATTCTAGCCTTAGTTTTCTTTTTCTTTTTAAATAGTTGTCTTTCCATTATAATTAATTTGTAAGTTTATATTTTTCGATATACTTTTTGATTACTTTGTGCTATGAACGCATCAACCAACCAATTATATTTGTTTCAATTGATTATCAATTTACGTTCCAATGTACCTTTTTACTACTTTTGTATTTTCCTTAAAGACAACTAAAAAAATGGAGGTAGTATTATTTGTATAATTTTATTTTCTACTCCCTCAATCTCTAAATGATAGGGATATTTACTTTTTCACAGTCCTCGAGACACGACTTAAAATGTAAATATCTTTTATTCTGTTAATGAAAAAATTATAAGGAGTATATATTTTAAAAATGTACATTGAGACGAATCTAACAACATCTCATATGATTATATTATTTTGTATTGATTATTAAAAATTAATGGTCAAAATTTACAAATTTTGACCAAAAAAGTCAATATGTCCCTATCAATTAGGGATGGAGGGAGTATTTCTTTTCTTTATTTAATTTTTTGTTTTAATTTTCGTACTTTATTTGAGTGTTACCTTTTTTTTATATAATTACATATTTTTATTTTATCTTTTATTTATAAATTATGTCGAGAAACTTTATTGCTCATAAGAAAGCCCAGTATTTAATTTTAGCAGAGAGCCCTCGAAATGTTAGTGACGTAGTGATTCACTAATTGTGTTATATCAAATGTTAAAATAACCGGTTCAACGGATAGGAATAATCGTAAATGTATCCAACACAGAAACTTGGTAACCCAGTTCAGTGCACAAGCACCTACGTCTTGGGGCAATCTGCCCACGGGAACAATCCACTATACGAAAAGAATCTTAGAAGGAGGGACTTACTAGTATGCCCACATACTCTCTATTGCCCTAGCTATGCTTTTCTATAGGTTCCCTATAAGTCAATTATATCATTCTCTCAGTGACTAACAGTTTACAATTTGTTTCAACGTAAGAAAACCTCACTGTTGTTGAAAGAGCAACAACTGTACAATCAGTGTAGAAGCTGGATGAATAAAAAGACTTCTACACAATATGATCTAGTTGCAACTTACAACAGATAACACAAAGTGCTATAAAGCTTCTTGTGTGAAATAGATAAAAGGTGTAAAGGTGTGTTCTCTTGTGTAGCTTCGTACTCCTTTTATACTAGGTCATTGGTCCTTGACATTATTGTGGTCAACCTTGAATCATTACTCCATAATTATCAAGGAACGAGTAATTGTCTCCTTCTTTCTCGTCTTCAAACGCATCTCTTGTCCGCAGCACAAATCTCTTCCATTAGCATTTATTGTCGTTGACTCTTCTAGAAGGAGATGATTGATTGATTACGTGGCACAATTCTTCATTGATTAGCCTCTTTTAATGCATTTTTATTAACACTTGGTATAATGAAAAACTTCATCCAACCTCATGCACTAACAGTTAGGATCGGTTCTGATTGTGGAGCTCTTACATACCTGTGACAACCTTAAGCTGATTTAAAGCAATCTTAACAAGTATCTTCCTGTGTTAATCATCACCATCGATAACAACAAATCTTCGCTGGTTGCAGACGGCTAATTTTTCATATGGGGTTGTCCCTTGCGCTCATTGGTTGAGTTTACATCAACAACTTTTTCGCTCAGGACAATCATGGCCATATGTACGTTTATGGAGACCAGTTGGTAATAATGAAGGAGTTGGCATTCAATAACACCAAAAGAGATAGAATATAGTATAGTTTTCCCACCTCTTAATGTCTCTCAAATGGTTGGTAATCTGTGGTGGAAGTTATGTACTTGCAACTGTAGTTCTTTACTTTCGGTCCTTTCTCTGGATTCTATGGTTTGATCTCAGTGTCTTGTTGGGGCCACACAGGTTTTGTAGTTAGCGGACAAAGATGCATCATAGTATTTCAAATTGTGAATGGCAATGAGAGTCAACTGTTTGTTGCCAAACTGTGTACAAAAGCCAAAGATAGCTGACACAAAATGTTTACACAATTTATTATCACAAAGTAGTACTTACGTGTGGAGGCAACTTGACCAGAAAATAATTTATTATGAAAAGATATTACAAGAAGGGACTTATATCAATGACTTATTTTCAATCGCCTTTGACTAGACTCTTTAACAACTATTGAATTCTAATACTATGTCACTATCATCCCGATGTGTGAGTGTGTGAATAATACAAAAATATAATGTAAATAGCTTGGAGTTGTAATTCAGAGCGAATCAACAACTTGACAAATAATCTAAAAGTAGAACAATATCTCCTAATAAACAAGCAACTAGTCTAGTTTTCGTAAGTGTACAGAATAAGTGATGTATTGCTTCGTGTAATTCTTGATAAACTCAAGATTTGTTCAGCTTCATATATATTTAGTGACTCAGATAAACATAGGCTCCTCTTCATCAATGCGGATCCCTAATATATAGGTGCCTTCTACGAGGAAAATTGATTTGAGGAACTTTCTATACTTAGTTTGAGATTTGAATTTCAAATGTTTCGTCAAATAAATCTCCATAACACACGGCCTTAAACATATTCCATATCAATCAACATAGCTCCCAGATTTGCTCAGCTTGAATAGGTACATAACACATACTTTATTTTAACACTTATTTTTCAAATTGCAACTTTAGGACATAACAAGAGCACGCCGTTATAACATTTGGTCTCGAAAAAGTCTTCACCCAATTTCATTTTTCAACAGTATTATATAGTTTTCGATTATTTGAAAATAGTCATATAGTTCAACCCAACACCAACTACATGTAGTTTTCTAACTTTCGATAATTAATAAGATGAATTTTAGATTCAAATTGCATGCAATTATTACTCGACTTTTCCAGTAGTTGAAGTGAAACGGATGTAGTATAACTGTATAAACTCGTCTTGTCAAATTAAAGTTTGTAGTTTGTAGTTTGTGCATGTGGTGGAAGACAACCAAGGTGTAAGTAGTCATTTCAATTGTCTCCCCTCTTTATTGTAATGCACTATCGAATTTCACAAAACAACTTGGCCCTTGAAGAATTTTTCATTTTCCAGTGCTTTGTGACTCATGTCAATTCTTTTATATATAGTTGATTATATATATCATTCATCTAATTAAGTTATTATCATCACCAAATATTAAGACCACACCAAACGACTTATCCAACAAACTTATTAACATATCAAGTAAAGAATATAGATACTTCAGACCATCTATCGAAAATTCGAAACTCTTAATAATTAACATTATTGTAGAATTAATTATTTAATGTTGACTACTGTAGGCTACAACTCATGACTCATGAGGACCTATAGCAGGCCCTCGCACTTACCCAGATATGATGGGCCGGATTATTGGGCCTTCTATCTACCATTGCTGATTTTGTTAACGAGTTATCGGTAATTGTCATTTTGATCACATTGAGTATAAATTGAATCAAGTTCCGGCTTGGTCTCAATTAGTGGTAATATTACGAGTAAATTGTTGAAATTGTCCCCTATATTGTTATTCTAGATGCAGTTTAGTCTTTGATAATGACACTATTACATTTTAGTCCTCGATAGTAAGCAAAAAGGTTGCAGGTTGGTCCTCCACTTAGCTTTCTCTAAAAATACTCACTAATTGTATGTTTCCGCAATATAAATGGAGAAGTTAAGTTGGGGACCAATCTGCAAATGGTTTGTCAATCTCGGAAACTAAACTGTAATGATGCCATTATTGAAGACTAAACTGCAATGATGAAACTATTGAGAACTAAAAACTGCAACTTGCTGATGATACTATCAAAGACTATTTTAATAATTTGCTCTAACATTCACGATTGTATATAGGATGTTGTAATTTGGTCTCCCACACCTCCAAATGTATAAAACAGAATTACAAGTGAATATAAAATACTCAAATATTTAAGTATTTGATAGGAGTTATAAGAGAAACGATAGAAATAAAATTATTTGACAAATTTGCCCTTCTTTAGTCATTTACATATAAGTAATATATACATAACAAACCATATCACACAACACAAATAAATTAATAATATCAATTAAATTTTAAATAGATAAATATAACGAATATGATTAAGTAAATAACAATAATAATATCAAAAATAATAATAAGAAGAAGAAGGGGTAATGGCCAGATGCATCACCTATGCTTGGCAAGTGTTTCGAGTCCATCACTTGTGTTTTAAAGTTACCTAGTTCATCACTTGTGTTAACGAGCAGGGTTTGAGCGAGTAACGGATTACCCGATCGGGTTTTAAATTTACAGAGCCGATAATTACCAGGTTCTAACGAGCCGAGTACTAAATAGTCTACTCGAGACTGGTCCGGGTTCGAGCCCGGGTAACCCGGCTCTGCGTTACCGGATTTTCGAGCCGTGTTTTACCTGACTAGGTATATGTTTAGGTTTTAACAGTTAACTTTACCCGGTTCGTTACACTTTTAAATTTTCAAATGTAATTTCTACTCAACTGTATTTTTTTGAAAATAATAATAAATAATTCAACATCCGCAAAACATATCCATGAAAATAAAAATATGTAGAAACTTCTTAGTTAGTATGATTTGGGCTTATATTAGTTAGTATTTAAAATATTAAATAATTAATATACTATGTATAAATATATTATAATGATATGAAAAAATTACTCTATCATTCGATAAGGATACGAACGGGTAACGGACCGGGGTTTCTCGAATTGTGTAACAGACAGTTTCTAAATTTCTCGGTCATGTAACAACCCTAGTTGAATACAATACATAATAGGCAATAATAATAGACAGAATCTATCCCGATCAATGTAATTCTTTATTGATAACAAAATCAATTTAAAATTTAGACACCCGATTTAAATAATTATCCATATGGAGCAGACATAATTCGATGTGATGGCTAGTGCTGTTAATGGATCGGATAAACCGAAAACCGATCTGTTTTATCCAATCCGATAATCCATCCAATAGTAAACCGGGTCCGGTCGGTTCTAAACTTTGTGATCCGGAATTCGAAACTGGATCCGGTCAGAAAACCAATACGGATTATATTTATCCGAGCCGAAAATCCATCCAATAGTTTTATATATCTTATTTGTTTTTTGGTATTTATACTAACAATAAATTAATGGTCAAAATAATTATGATTCATTTTATTTCTTGATTTAAAAATTAAAATTAATTAATTGTGATAGATTTTGTTTCTTGGTTTAAAAAATTTAATAAAAATATGAAATCAAATTAATTAATTTTGGTATTCGGATACAATTTTGGATTTCGGATATAATTTCGGATATCGGATATAATTTCGAATTTCGGTCTATCCGGAACCGGACCGAAACTATATTTCGGTAGCAATTCAAAACCGGACCGGTGACTGGTTTTTCCATAACCGGTCTTGAATTGCTACCCAAATATAGTTTCGGTCCTGTTCCGGATAGACCGGAACTGGAACCGATCCGGTCCCGGATTGGTTGAAAACCGGCGCGAACCGGACCTATAAGAGCATTAGTGATGGCCTTAATTTGACTCCATATGCATCCAACATCTATTTAAATTGCCAGCTTATATATGGGGTCTGACTTCTAGTTAAGTTGAAGACAACAACTTAAAGACAACGACAACTTCAATTGTGGATAACATATGTTTCATTATATCTTAAAAGGAAACTCACAAATATCTAATTGTAGTTATGGATCTACAACCCCACCAAGTTATATACTCCATGGCATGGTAGTCCCATCGAGACCCAAACGGATTAACATTGTGGCTTATGACTCAATCGCAACATAGGACTAGATTTGCATATATATTTTTGTATCACTTAGGGGGATCAATAGTTCCCCTCCAAACAGTAATTACATCATGTTCTTCATCATCTGCATGACCCATCTCCACGAGGCACCCACACGGGCATATTGAAATCTTTATGGATGGTTTTTATGTCTACAAAATAATATCTAGCACACACTGTCCACACTGTCGCTATATGCCTATATTTTAAAGCTATTTTGGTTTCACCTTTCAGCAAACCGAACAGACATGAGATAACTGATTAAAAATCAAACCGAACTGATTTCTAAGTTTTTTTGAACAAATACAGTATACTATAATTGTTGAGAGGATGTAAGTTAGTACAATCTCGACTCCTTAAAACACAACAAATATTACAAATAAATAAAAATTTACATGAGCGGGTCGATCGGGTTTTTTTAATCTCAATTCTCTCCTTAATCGAGCCATTAACTCGGCTAACCTCAGTAAGCCTTTACCTAACTGGACTAAACTTGAGCAGAACCGCATGGTATATATATATATAGCTCACTTGAGCCATTCATTTCTCTTAACTAATACTCCCTTCATCACTAAATAATTGTTACTACCTCCATCCCTTTTTATAAGAGCCATTTACTTTTTCACGATCTCCGAGACACGACTTAAAACATAAATATTTTTAATTTTACATGTGTAAAAATTATAAGAACTTGATATTTCAAAAATATATATTGAGAGGAATCTAACAAGATCCAATATAACTATATTATTTCTTATCGGTTAATAAAAATTTACGATCAAAACTTTTAAAGTTTGACCCAAAAAGTCAAAATGGTTCTAAAATAAAGGGATGGAGGGAGTACATTTTAACTTTCATTGTCAACAAAACACGATTTAAAACATAAATTTCTCTTATTTTACATGCGAACAAATTATAATAAGTTGATTATTCAAAAATATATTTTGAGACGAATCTAACAAGATCTCATGACTATATTATTTCTTATTGTTTAATGAGAATTCTTGATCAATTTTTTTAAAGTTTTACCATGAAAAATCAAAATGTAACAATCTTTTAGGGATGGACAGAGTATGTTTAATTATTTATTTATAATTTTTAATCTAAAAGAGTAACCATTAATATCACTAAATATTCGTTGACTAGGCCAAATAGATCATTTCCTTTTACTCGGAAAATCATTATAAATGAAATTTAATGCAAAATAGAAAACTATCTTCATCATTGAAATCATATTAGTTTTAACATGTTAATAATTTGAAAAAGTCAGAGTTAGAGACTCAACTCACTAAGCTAGAACAATTAGTATAGTGGCCAGGTGGATTTAGGGGTATGAAAATGCTTGTTTAAAATTGTTTTAATTTTTAAAGTATTTGTTCAAAATACTTAAATATATTCATAATGTTAAATACTAATTTTACATTAATTTTTTCTTTATACATATATAATTTTTGTTTTCTAAAAAAAATGAACTTGTTTAAGTGAAGAGCGATGAACCTATTAAGATCCGCTACTGAGCACAATGTGAGCCGGAAAGACAACTTGAAGCTCCCCACATTAAAACTGAGCCAAATTTTATTTGAGGCTGGACATTCAAGATTAATTGAAATAGTTGTTCGGTCTAACTATGTTTATGCATAACTCTACATATATATATATATATATATATATTAATAGTATAAGTAATTGTTTTGGGCTAAAGATACTTTATAAAGATGTGTGCATTTCCTTTTTTACCCTAGTTATTTAGAGGTAATTATTACATTTTAAAATAAAAAATTCCTAGTATTAACTAAAGTGCACAAGCAATAAAATTATACATTTATTATAAACAACCAAATACTTCCTTATAAGTCGTTTCTAACTAGTTACGTATATTCATAAAGAGGTCTAATATGTCATAATTTTTTATCAAGTGTATTACAGAATTTAAAATTGTAGTACAAGATATATTGAGTTAATTAATGACCCGCTTTTCTTAAAATCGTTCCTGTGGGGATCTCTAAGTAGTGTGAAGGACCAAGTGCTTTTTTTGAACTGGATGGAGCCTTAGTTTATCTTGTGGAGATGCTTTTTTTGGAGGCACAAGGATGTATCTTGGGAGCCAGTCGAAATTCAAAGTTAAGGTGTTAAGGTTACGATACACCTAAGAGCATGGTCGAAGGCCGACCACAGATATTCTAATATTTAAGTCAATAAGGATTAGAAGAATATTAAAAGTTAAGAAATGTAAGAGAAAATCAGGAATCAACTACCCCAAAATGAAAAGGAGTATCCTCTATATACAAGCGTATAGAGAAAAAGAATGTATCTTGTTCTCTTGAGATGATGACGTGTGTACGGAATTTAGAAGAATTTCATACCTCTCCTTCATGAGTTAGCCCACTGGCGTATTGACTCAGGAAGCTAATGGACAAGGCCCTTGAAGGTAGGGTGCAGTGTTTCCTGGACCGTATAGACGAATCCCATACTTAAAATTATTAAGATTCTGTCACTAATTATCAATTTTGTCCCAAATTGCACTCACATAGTTATCAAAATTACACTCACATTGTTACTTTATGAGACCAAACAATAACTTATGATGAATTACTAGTATAAATTACTATGAATTGAAATACAATTTTATCCCATTATTTGAGATCAAATTAACCGTTAATTCGTAAATTGGATTTATATGACGGGTCAGGAAAGAAGCCAGCAGGCAGTTTTGGTAACATTATCAAGGTAAACGCCAAAACGCCATCGGGAATTGCTTTCGTGTCGGAACCACAAAAGACAACATACTCTATATGCCAAGCATTTACCATATCCTAATTCTATCTACTTCTAATATGTAATTAAGTTATATTCTAAGTCCTCCTTTGCAAATAATACCCAACCCCTCCATGCGTTACTATATATATCATGCTTCGTCACTTCTTTTTCTCACAACGAGATATCAAACCTACAAAAACAAGTCCTACTTAATTACCAAATTAAAAAGAACACCCCCCCCCCCCCTCCCCCCTCCCTTCCATGCAATTATGGCTATAGATCACTTCATGATCAAAACTACTAGCACTAGTAATAATAAATCCTCAACTCCAAAGGCTGAAAATGATGATAATGGCCCAAAAGATGAACAAAAATCACTGGTTTTCGATTCATCCGTTTTGCGTTTTGAGCAAAACATTCCAACACAATTTATATGGCCAGATCATGAGAAGCCATGTAAGAATGCAAGAGAGATCAATGTTCCACTCATTGATTTAAGGGGTTTTCTTTCAGGGAACCATATAAAGGCTATGGAAGCTTCTCAATTAGTTGGTGAAGCTTGTTCAAAACATGGATTTTTTTTAGTAGTCAATCATGGTGTTGATGCTAATCTAATCCGCGACGCTCATCGTTATATGGATATGTTCTTTCAACTTCCTCTTCAAGAGAAGCAAAAGGTTCGAAGAAGGATGGGTGAGTCTTGTGGCTATGCTAGTAGCTTCACCGAAAGGTTCTCTTCCAAGTTGCCATGGAAAGAAACACTTTCTATTCAATACTCTAATGATGAAAACTTATCAAATAATGTTCAAGAGTATTTCCAAGGTACAATGGGCCAAGATTTTTCAACACTTGGGTAGGTATTCTTGCCTTGTTCATATATTCATATCTACCTCGAGTTGTACTTTTAGGGACAGAATCAGTAGGGATAGGGGACATGTGCCCCTATAGATGCTTGAAAATCATCGATATAACATATAAGTTTTATACTATTTGTCGTTGTTTCTTCATTTTCAGTTTTCATTTTTTAAATTTTGCCCCCTTCAAATTTCATCCTGGTTTCGTCCTATTAATACACTCGCTCTATATCTTAATACTAAGTGTGACTTTACGAGTACACTAAACTCCACACTCCGTTCACATATATATACTCAAATTTAACCTAAATTTCTTATTTGGATGCTAATTAATTTTTTATTTTATGTATGTAGTAAGGTTTATCAAGAATATTGCCATGCTATGAGTGGATTGTCACTACGGATCATGGAGCTTCTTGGGATGAGTCTAGGGACAACTAAAAGGGGACATTTCAAAGAGTTTTTCGAAGGGAATGAATCAATTATGAGATTGAATTATTACCCCCCATGTCAAAAACCGGAGCAAGCATTAGGAACCGGTCCACATTGTGATCCAACATCTTTGACTATTCTCCACCAGGATACTGTAGGTGGCCTTCAAGTGTTTGTTGACAACGAATGGCGTTCAATAACTCCAAATCTTAATGCTTTTGTTGTTAACATAGGCGACACTTTCATGGTACGTATAACATTATGAAAGAGTTGACATATAAATTCAGAAGCATCACTACAACATAATTGTCTTTTAGCCTAGTATATATATCTTTTTCAAGTTTAATTTAAAATATATTGTATATATAAATTCATTTTGTCACAAATAATTAAATTTAGAAATTAAAAGGTGCATGGGCTTTCATTACTTTGGATAGAAATAATTAAAAACAATTTTATTGCAGGCTCTATCAAATGGAAGATACAAAAGTTGCTTACATAGAGCAGTGGTGAACAACAAGACTCCAAGAAAATCATTAGCTTTTTTTCTATGTCCAAAGAGAGGCAAGGTGGTTAGCCCACCTAATGAACTAGTGGATGAAGATAACCCTAGGACATATCCTGATTTTACATGGGAAACCCTACTTGAATTCACTCAGAAACATTATAGGGCTGATATGAACACACTTCAAAACTTCTCTCAGTGGCTTCAACTTCATCAGCAACCACAAAAAGGGGCATGCATGTAGCTGATTTCCAGACAAAATCTAGCTTATAATTAATTAAGAAATCACTACTATGGTTGCTAGTCTAAAGTTGAAGATAATTAAGCTACTTTGCCCGTAAGTAGCATGTTGGTGGAGTAAGTAAGCTTGTAAACCACAAGATCATGAGTTCGAGTCTCATATCAAGCAACACTTTCTTGGTCTAGTATGTCACACGGGTTTTATTCTGGCTAGCGTAATTTGCTGGCTATCGAGTCACCAGTCGATTTGAATCTATCTAGTACATGCACTCTACGAGTAACGGCTGTCGTTACAAAACATTAAGCTATTTCAAATTTATTTTACACTATGTCTTCAAGCTTGTAATTATTAATTAAAATAATAATAATTCAGAAATATATAAATGCGAACTAGTTTGCTTTTATTTGTAGTAAACTCAATCAAACCAAAACAAATTTATCCCATTATTACCTCAATTCCCATTAACCTTGTGTTAGATCATTGGATAATAATACCTCTATTAAGTTTGAATAATTCTTCAGTAATACTACATGTAGTTTTGTAGAGAGTGAAAATGATTTAAGTATCAAAAATAGAATTATATTCTTTCAAAAAAATACAGAATTAAAGTTATTTAATTTGTCGTATTTGGAAGAGTCTCTAGAAGAAGTTAAGAAAAATTGAGTAGAGATAAACAAGATAGATCTGCTTCCCAAGGATCTACTGGTACTGGTGATCAGAAGTACAGGACAATTATAGCTTATAAATTGTTCAGAAAAATCCAAAACAAGGAATATGGCCCACTTAATGAATCATTCAGACAAGTGGGAAACTAAAATCCATGTTGGGGATGGCCAGAGGCCCAGAGCATATATAGCGGATCTCCTCACCAAGTCTTTTGGTTTTACTCTTGGCATTTCTTACTCAATTCTTTTAAATAATTAAAAATGAGATTGAGAATATGGTTCAACTAATATAATACTAGTCCAATATATAAATAATATATATTCAATTCATATTAGTTTGGTGTTTTTACTTTTTATCATAATAATTCATTAAGTAGTTATCTTTTATAAATATAACATTATTGTTCATCAAACTTTAACACTCAAAAATAAAAATGACAATAAAAATAAACTAAAACTAGTATTAAGTGTTAATTATTAGTACATTAACCACAAAGAATCTGCAAAAAATACAAATTTATACTTATTTTGGTACTAGGGGCTTGCTATTGTTTAAGGTGGTTCATTTGAACCACCAAAATCATGTGTAATTTAATTGGTTGGTAAGTATGTATATATGTGTCCATGAGTTCATGGGTTCAACTCCTACTAGCTACAATTCTTTTTATATTAGCTCATAACACCATAAAGTCTATTTTATAATTCATTATGATGAAATTAATAATTTGGTTAGTATTTTAAGGATAAAATTCAATAAATATATAATATATTTTGAAAAAGTCTTACCTGTAATATAAAATTTGTCTTAAGTAATTTGTTAGTATAGTACAAAAAATAAATAAAAAATCTTAATGTATATTTTGAATCACCACGTCAAAGTTGTTAGATCCGCCCTTGTTTGGTACACACATCTATAACAACAAAAGCCAACATTTTTGAAGCTTGTACGCTGGTCAAGTTGATACGATAGGTGAACTTGTAATGTTATAAACGGTATGCATTTTTACTTATTGGTACACATATCTCAGGTAATATGTGCAAGTACACTGAGATGTTATAAATATAAAAATTTGAACTTAAATAATAATTTAAAGAACGAATGGAATATTAATTACTAAATCTAAAACGAAAAGCATCTAACATATTTAAGAGATGGAGTATTAGAAAACACCAAGTTAAAAACAAGGATTTATTAGCCTTCCGTTTTGTCTTGGCATGCCAGCAACATTCTTTTCCTACAGTGCTGATGAAGTATGCATAGTAGGTCTTGACTCTTGACCACATACACTGCTATTTTATGTACTTAAAACCCAACTGATAGAATTAATGTATTGTATGTACTTTGAATCTGTCAATTTTAGGTCCTTAATCGATGCATACTTTTAACTGTAAGAGATTAAATTTGATAATTTGGCCCTTTATTAGAATGAACCAATGGAAGGGGAGTGGTGTAATACCCATAGGCATATATTTCTATCAATACTTCATGTCAAATGTGACTATATTTGTAATTTGATGTTCGATAATATGACAAATATGATACATATTATATCCGTCCTTAAGTTGTGATATATATTGTGTATTCGTTTATAATTATATGATAAATGTTGCACATATATTCATATTTTATTTGGATGTTAAAAGTAGCTAGGAATGAGTGTGAAATATTTGTCATTATGCATAACAAATATGTCCTCCATCTTTTTTAACATATTATATAGCGATAACTTATTGTTATTAATAAGCATATAAAAAAATTTATTTTACTCAAACTAATGTCTCGAAAAGTGATCTATTGTCCAAATAATGGTAAATGTATTCTTAGAGTTCTCATTGATTACGTACGCTTAGAAACTCAAAAGTTGTGTTGCAAAATCAAAAAATATTATAAGAGTCTATTGCTTTATTAAGGATAAAATATTAGAGATGGTGAAAAACACATTTAAATGTTAAACAATAAAGCAAAAGGCACTGTTCAACACAAACGTTTGCATCTAGGTTCCAATTCATCAACAATGTGTAAAATTATCTCTGTTAATCAATCATCTTTCAAATACTTTTTTTTTCTTTAAATAAATAATTTAGGAGTGTTTTGATTATTTTCTAAAAAATCATTTAAGAATATTAACCATTTTTTATTTTTAACATTTAATGTTTGAAAAAAGCATTGTTCATGATATATGTTTGCAACTAGATTCTAGTTAGTTCATTCCTAGTTAGTGTTTCATCATTTATGATTCAAAAGTGGGCAAACATGATTAAAAAAATGGTCTTTTCAACTTGCCATCACCTTCTCCGTTCAATGGCTATTTTGAAGGGTATTTTTGCAACAAAGACATTTCTAAATTAATGATGAACTAGAATTTAGATTCAAACATGTATGATGAAGAGTAACTTTTGCCCTAAACAACATGATAAAAATAATCAAAACCTCTAGCCCAGATAATACGTTAAAAAAGCATACTGCATTATCTAGTAATATTACTAGAACTAAAAAGTTTTATTGATACTATCAAAGGCCATAGTACAAATAGTTGCTTAAATTGTCCCAGATAATATATAAAAATTGCACCTTAGTCCTTGTAAATGTTCGGTTTGCGCAAATGATCCTTGTAAGAATATTGTGGAATCGATATTTATATTATTGAATAATGATACATATTTATACAGAAAGATGTCTATCATTACGGGCTAATATAACAACTAATGAGTAATGATCATTAATGCTAATAATGATCACTAGTGTTAATAATGGTCACTAATGTTATATAGTCAATGGTCACTAATACTAATAAATATACAACTAACGGTGTAATAATTCTAAAACGGGCTTATGGGATAGGGTTATTTGCTCATTAGCCTAACAATCCTTGGTAGAAAGTTAGGGTGCCTTATAGAAATATTCCGTACACATTCCGTAAAGGGTTAATATACAAATATTGGTGGTTGGAGTGGGGATTGAAGATGTAATTATTATTTCTTCATGGATTATTGTGTAATTATTTTTCTGTACGGAATTCTATACGGAACAAATCTATACGGAACCGTAACCGGTCCGCAATCCTTGACATGAGACGAAAATGTGCACTTTAGTCCTTCTTTTGAGGGAGCCGTTAAATTTTGACGGAAAGAGGGACTAAAGTGCATTTTTCAACCAATATCAGGGACTAAGGTGTACCATTTCATGAAATATTTAAGTTTTAAAAATTCAATTCTATTTTGATCATATCTTCGTCAAAAGTCAACATCTTAGTCAAAAGACTATTTTGACCATTTCTTTGTCAAAAGATCTACTAAACTGTATCTTTTATATCAATATCAAAAATTATTTACGTTATATTTAAAGTGCAGCTTACACATATTATATGAGATAATTTTTATAATTTTCTCACCAAATTGAAACAATATATATATATAGAAGTCCCAACGCATAATCTGGCAACTTCATATAATTCAAGTTCCGAAAAATTGATCCGACAGGCTTACGATAATATAGTAATATACGTAGAGTTGGATTTATTAATGACAACACAATCTCCCATCGTGCTAACATAAATCAATAAATTAAACAATGGATGCATATTCAGGTGTATGAATATGATTCTCTCGAGAGTTTGAGGATTCTCTTGATAATTTTTAATATGTTATCACTGCCTCTTCAACTGATCAAACAAACGAGATTCTAATACGCACTCGAGTTGCTACTGCATCCCTATGCATTTGCCTCCTCTAATCACGGTATAATAACTTTCCAAGGGCCACTAGTTATTGTCGAAAATGGCAAATTAATATTGTATATATAGTCATGTTTTAATTATTTGTTGTTATTAAAAATGCAAACTATTTTATCTTTAACAAATATATCCCGAGCAAATTGATGATATAGTTTTCAAAAGTGGGTTCAGGTCGTCTTTTAATCCCCGAAAATATAAAAGTTACAAATCAATTCATGATATTGGTCAACACTTGCAAATTGGTCCAAAATTTAACGGCGTTGTTAAATGTTAAGGGTCCATGCTTCTCGTGAGTTACACGCGTTACTAATAAGTTTGAACGTTAACAATAGAATTAGCTTAGAAGTGAACTACAATCGTCATTGGGGCGTTAAAAGTTAAAGCATTAAAATTAAATGTTGAACCAATCTGCGACCGTTGGCCAATATCGTGGACTGAATTGCAATATTTATATTTTTGATGACCAAAAGACAACCTAAACCCGTTTTCGTGGACCATTTCAACAATTTGTTCAATATATATTCTTACTAAGAACTGAACCAAAGATCTCTTAATTAAAAATTTAAGTAAAAAACGTTATACTAGGCTAATGACTAATGAGAAATCGGATCATCACCAGTAGGCCTGTAATCGAGCCGAATATTTGCAAGGTTCGAGTTCGGTATCATGCCTTCGAACCTTTTCGAACCGAACCGTTCGATTTTGGAAATACTTAAAATCAAGGTTCAGGTATCAGTATCATGCCTTCGAACATACTTCGAGCAGAATCTTTTCGAGTCGAATACGTCGGATAATTTCGAACCAAGACGTTTGCTCACAGGCACGAGTTCTGATACTACCTCTAGAACTACACCAGTATATAGTCCGTATTGAATAGTGATGTAGGTAGAAAGCAAAAAGGGCCAAGAGTGAGGACAATTGTAGTCTCATCCCATTAAGTTGGTTCCAAAAGGCCCGCCTTCACGTGGCAACCTTTGTTCTTTCTTATGTCATTTTGTTAGCTAGATAGCTACATATATCGATATATGTTCCTATCTATTCACTATTTTATTATTATCTCCTGATTGTATTTCTTATCGAAGCAGCTGGTAAATTAACATGAAAATTATTAAGCCCGTGAGAGGTACTGAAACGTATAGCTATTCACTTCCAAGTAATATACAAAATTAAATAAAAAACAAAACATGGAGAAATCAAAACCAAAAGCAATACGGAACCCTAAAAAACAAAGTAAAAATTAATATATAATAAAAAAAAACAAAAGATGGATAAGCGTGATCTGCATTGTAAGTCAGTTGATCAAGTGTGCATAGTGTCAAGTGTAGATCGAAAGAGACCAAATTCACGTCGTCATGCATACTACCCAATAATTTCCAAATCAGGGCATTTATTTTATAATATACTCCCTCCGTCCCTAAAAAATTATTACATTTTGACTTTTATTGGTCAATAAAACACAATTTAAAACATAAATATCTATTATTCTACATGCAAAAAAATTATAAAAAATTAATATTTCAAAAATATATATTGAGACGAATCTAACAAGGTCCTACAAGACTACATTATTTCCTATCGTTTAATGAGAATTCATGATCAAATTTTATAATATTTAACTAATAAAAGTTAAAATGTGACAATCTTTTAGGAACGGAGAGAGTAATAAATTAATAATAGTGTCTTCATCTTTATCAATCTTCATGCAATTAATAAACTCATGTAATGGACTTGATTGGCCTAGATGTGTTGGCGGTGTTAGCTGTTGCTAACGACATTCAAATTCAAATTTTGATTTTTCACTAGTTTTCAGTATCTTATCAAGAGTAGTAGGTGATATTTAAGAACTACTCTCTCCGTCTCTAAATGATTTATATATTTTGATTTTACACGGTCAAATTTTAAAAAATTTAGTTAATAATTCTCACTAATCAATAAGAAATAATATAGTCATACGATATCTTGTTAGATTCGTCTCAATATATATTTTTTGAACTCTCGACTTATTATAATTTTTTCATATAAATAGGAGATATTTTATGTTTGAAATTATATTTTGTTGACCATGAAAAGTCAAAATGTATCGATCATTTAGGAATAAAGGAAGTACTATTTTAATTAAGCTTCGGAAAAAAAATCAATATGTTGATACGCCAGTTTTATTGTCAAGTGTTAAAGAGCCCATGTTCCATCAAGTATCTTAAATTACATTAAATGGATTTTGTTGTTGGCGTTTATTTAAAAACTTGGAGAACAACATTTGAGAGGATGTGTAAAATGTGTGCTATTTGTTTTATTTTCTCGAAATTACAATTCCTTGTTGGTGAATGGATACAATAAAACATTGCATAACTGTTGACTAATGTTAACGTCCAAGCCCATAAAATCTTGATCCACTAATACATTTTAGAGGTCCATCTAAGACCGTGATCTTCGCAGTATCAAATGGACAACGAGATCAACGCTTACAAAACGGGCTGTCAAATGCTAGCTCAATCAAGTACTAATTAAAAAGAATGTTATGCTTGGCTCACCGCTCACACACGGAATCCGTAGGGGCACGTTCTCCCTCTAAATTTTTATAATTAAGTATATATGATATAAGTTCATAAATTATCAATATATGTTATAATAGAGTTGGCAAAATTGTAGGCATTTTGTTAAATATACCAAAATTCAAATCTCATGTGATCATTTACCTGCAATCGTATTTTTTTTCCTTTTTTAATAAGAAGCTAAGGTTTATTCTTCCATGGCCTGTTCAGAATAACATATTAACCCCGGTAATAGGTAAATCTTCCATCGTAAAGTGTGCATACTTAACAAATAATTCAACTCTAAATAGTACACACTTACACTTACACTTACACTTATACTAATAAGTTCATTTTGTGTACCTTTAGAATTTGAAAAACCATCACTTTCAGATATTTTGTAATAATATAAGTGTTTCAGAGTGTAAGTACTTTAAATAAAATGAAGATAAATATAAAAGAGAATTGGTTAAATAGAGAAGAAACCTGGAGGAAAATTATGATGGGGTGTAAATATTAAGTGTTAAAATTTTGATTTTGTCCAGAATTGAGGTATAATTACGTTTTTTCCCTAGACTTAACACTTAGAATTTGATGTTATCACAAAATTTAGGTATAATCATGCCTTTTCGTCTAATTTTAGTATCAACTTTAATTTAAAGACGGAAACTGTATATTTTGTATCAAGTACAGGAACAAATTCTACATAATGAATACTATGCAACTTACACTGTTAGAGCACTCACATCAGTTTCCCAATAACCTTATAATACACCTGTAACTGTCAATTTTCTATTTTTGGCATTAGCTTTTCATATATCTACTTTATCAGCTTCCCTATTATTCACCCAAACTTCGAAAGTTAAATTTTCAAATACATCAATACTTTTTAAATTTTCAATAATTATATTTTTTTTAAATACATAATGATTTAAATAAGTTGTGATTAAATTTCATTATTTTTTTTTTTTAAAATTTAGATGAATCCAAAAAAAAATTCAATATCAAATTGATTAAGTTTTGATAGCATTAATTATTTAAGCATAAATTAATTAATAATAATATGATAACGAAAAGAATAGAGGCAAAATATGATAAAGGCAATACAGGTTGGAGGGAAAAGGAAGGAAATGTAAAATAACCGCTCAATACACCGTGTGAATATATTCACCATTTTGCATTGTGTGAAAAATATTTTTGGGAGTTAGTGTATTATAGGTGAGCTGATAAAGTACATTTTTCGATGTTAATAATTTTTTCACTCCCCAAAATAGCTTTTAAGGCAACTGATGTGAGTGCTCTTACACATATTATCTAAGACCAGTTTTTTCATTAAATGTGACTAGACAAAAGTCTATCAACTTCACATTTATTGAAGATTATTTTGACAAGTAATAACACACACAAATGTAGCAATAACACAAATGCTTACAATAACCTTGACTATTTTTAATTACACTAACGAATACACAAGCTAGCATTTGTATCATTGTATGTACCTCAAGTAGGCTACACACTAGTCTCTTTTCCGTTGAATTTCGGTTGTTATCGGGGTGAAAATTTCAGTGTCAAAGGCTTCATCCCTTGAATTAATACTTGTAGACTCAACCTCTATTGTTTCTTCTTCTGAATATTCTTTCACTAATTTACTACCACTAAATACAATTTTCTTACAACTACTACTCTCTAATGTTCCACCTTGTAGCCAATCCACCACTTCAAACATACTTGGCCTATTTTCAGGGCTTGAATCTGTACATTTTACTGCAATTACTACTAAATGTTTCAACTGAGTATATTCAAACTTACCCCTCAACCTTGGATCCGCAATTCGATCAAAATCACCCCTAGTGATGTGAGGCGTCGCCCATTGCACAATGTCGCGCTTGATTCCGCCCGAGAGTTTCTCCAGGGGCTTCCTACCACTAATTGTTTCGAAAAGGAGTATTCCAAAACTGAAAACGTCACAACTTTCTGATACCTTTCCCCACATCGCGTACTCGGGTGCCAAGTAGCCTAGAGTTCCCTTCACTCTTGTGGTCAATTGTGTTACACCTTCGGGGATTAACTTGGCGAACCCGAAATCAGCAACCTTTGCATTGAAATCAGAATCTAGGAGGACATTGCTTGTCTTGATGTCTCTATGAATAATGTGAGGGTCGCATTGTTGGTGCAAATAACTTCAAACACAAGTGTTACGTTGAGAAAGAGTTAGAAAATAGATTTTTCGTTTTGAATATAATTGATAATAATAAATTCACCGTATGTATACTCCAATTTACATTCAACGAATAATTTCAGAGAAAATTAGTGAAATGGTCTCCGAAAATAGGTTCAGGTTGTCTTTTGGTCTCGGAAAGTACAAAAGTTATAAATCAGTCCACGATATTGGTTAACGGTTGCAGATTGGTCCAAAATTTAATGGCGCTGTTAAATGTTAACGGCCCACACGCGTCATGAGTTATACGCATTGTTAATAAGTTAGAACGATAATAATAGAATTAGTTTAGGAGCGAACTACAATCATCATTGGGGCGTTAAAAATTAACGTCTTATTAAATTTTCGACCAATCTGTAATCGTAGGCCAATATCATGGACTAAGTTGCAATTTTTGTACTTTCGAGGACCAAAAGACAACATGAATCCATTTTTTAGGACTATTTCAACAATTTAGTCTATACTCTCATATGTTGAATATTTTTTATAATTGTGATACAACATGTAGGCATTTACATGAATACAAAATTGAAGGACACTTCAACTAGGATAAAGGATAAACATAAAAATCCAAATCGAAATATATAATGATGATAATAATAATAAGCCGGCAAGTATAAATTTCTCTTGGATAAAATTGTAAAGCGGAAAAAAGACATGGCCGGCCCTATGTCTATACATTCTTCCCTTTGTATTTATCATGGCTTAATTATCAATAAACCTTAAAAACATCACATCTTTACAAGTTAATAATGTACTAGTATTTACTAGACGAAAGCGCTAGTATGGAGATCAAACTGCAACAATTGTGTAATATCAAGGACTCATCAATCTCACGTTGAAATTATTGAGTGTCAAGATGCAACGTAAACAGTATTTGTGAGCATTTTAGCACAACTACTTCTATTATATAATGAAATGCTAAAAAAACCATCCAATCTTATTGGGAGCCTGGTCGATGAAATGCAAGGGTATAAACCTTTTAGAGAAAAACTAGAAGTTATGAATATATAATTTATGACTATTGAAAACAAGTTAATTAATATATATTTTGTTGAAAAAGCTAAAATTGATTAATGTATTTGTGTATAGGAGTATTAACTTACTCAATTCCTTGGGCGGCGCCGATGACTATATTAACACGGGTTTGCCAGTCCAAGAGACTATCGGCGGCGAGTTTTCCATGGAGATGTGATAGCAAGCTATGATTAGGCATATAATCATACACTATTAGCCTTTCATCTTCACCAGCATAGAATCCTCTCAAACCTAACAAATTCTTATGCCTCACCCTCCCCAACATCTCCACTTCAATAGCAAACTCCATTTCGGCTTTAGGACTTATCGTTTTTAGACGTTTCACCGCAATCTGTAATAACATGCATAAGATTAATTCCGACTCAAAATAAATCGATCTTTGCTATTAAATTTGTAATATGCATATAATAAATTAGTTTAGAGTTAAAATATCGACCTTTCTAATAGATTAATCAAGATTTTCTATTAACGTGAATATTATAAAAGTGAAAAATAGAGAATTGCGGTAATAATGATTGCCTCAATGCCTTTACTTGTCCGGCCCCGATAAACACTTCCGAATCCTCCTTCTCCTATCTTGTTATCATCATGAAAATTGTTAGTTGCACGAATAAGCTCTTTGAGAGTGTACACATCCCATGGATAGTCTTTGCTCTTGTTTTTGCTGCAAGAAAAAACATTCTTAATAAACAAACATAAAAAATTAAAATAAAATAACTCATCAAAATATAAAAGTAAAAAGTTATGTATATTACCTCTTCCCAAAAAAATTATTCGTGAATAAGCTACAAAAAGAACATGTACACAACATATTTTTAAAATCTGGAATACAAAATTAAAGCAAATGAAGGAGATTGTGTGGTGGGTAGGTTGGGAATTTTCTATTAACAAGAACAAGCTAGGGCAAATATTGTGATTACATCAAAGTTAAAAAAACGAACAAGTCTTAAATAATGCATAATGCATCACTACAAGTCAACAACCCCTAATTCTATATTCATTTCGAAAATGATTGGCCGATCGAGGAGGATCCAACGACTTTTCCCTGTTAGCCTCTCCTGATTTGTTATTTACTTGGGTTTTATTCTCTTTCGATTATCTAGGGGTCGTTTTCATCTACATATTTTTCTTCCTTGTGTGTTTTTAATTCAAAAATGAAATTATTAACGATAGTTGTAATGTAACATTACTACAATGGACAATCAACATGTCCTCACGATGAGCATGTCAGGTTACATTCGAAATCGACGATAAAACTACTCATACTTAATGGTAATGTAAATAATTACAATGACAAATACATAAAATCGAAATAAATACCATTTATTTAATTTTAGAGTAAGTTCAAGCATGTCAACCAAAATGGGAAAAGGCCAGTATATGCCCTTCATCACTAGATCAACAATCACACTTAATCCAAGGAGGTTAGTTTGGAATAATACAATTCGATTATTATGATGTTTTTACCACTAGATTATGCTCGTGCGAGCACATCCTCGCTCGTATTACCAACCAGTTGAACCAACTCTTCACCAGCAGTGTCCGAATTCCTAAAGGACCTCTCTGCTTTCCAAAACACAGCATGTAGTAAAACAAGTGGAATAGTCCCAGCCAGAGAAGCAAGAAGATGAATCCCGGCATGAGTAAAAATCAGTTCGAAAACAGTGATCATAATCATCGAATGCAAAATAATTCTTTTGTCAAGAATCTTGTGAAGCAGAACTGCGTTAGGAAAAGCCCTCAGCAACAGTAAGTACATGAGAGTGATCTCCTTCATTATCACCAAATAAACCAGTGAAACTTTTCGCTTCGGTATAAGAGTTATGAAGAGAACAAGCCACATGAATTGAGCATAGTACAAGCCGAAATTGTGAATGTTTTTAATGATTCTTGATATGGCTGCTTCAGTGGTTGGGGGGATATTAAAAGGCCATTTGAACTTTAAGCTGAAAAGCAAATCTTCTTCATCTTCTTCTCTAGTTGAGTTTATTGGTTTATTTTCGATGGAAATTGAAGAAGAGGGTGATCGATTATGGAGTAAGTTTTTGTTTTCCATGTCTTTGCTCTGTTTTTATTTTAATTTTTCAGTTTGTTTGAGTGAATGATTTAGTGATAAATGTATTTATTTAACTTTGAAGCACGTAAGTGGAGAAGATTACAAGTCAAGTCAACGCAATAAGTCTAAAAGTCTATAGCCCTCGGATTTGAATGGGTCTCACCGTGCTACTTCGTTCACATTATTGGAATATAGGAATTAAGTGACGCACTTTGGGAGGGTTACGTACGTTGTATATTCTTCGTGATCCACGATAATTAAAAGGCTAAAATTATCTTCCCAACATAGTTTAATGGGTTTTTGGCCGGGGACATCACCTACTTTTTACCTATGTCACCAGTTGATCACTCACTTTTTAGAGTGTCCTGGTTGATCACTCGCTTTTTAAAAAGTGTCTCTTTTGGTCAGTCGACCACTTTTCCGGGTGGTCAACTGCCGGTCAACTCACGTGGCACCCATGTGCGCCTTTACTAAGGTAATTTTAGTCTTTTCAAGTCGAATTTGGCCCAAGATTTTCAATTAATTACGTATTTGGCCCAAAATTTTCAATTAATTAGGTATTTGGCCCCAATTTTATGGTTAATTAAAAATTGACCCCAAAATTTTCAATTAATTGACCAATTTTTTTAATTAATTTTGGGGTCAAATTATAATTAACGATAAAATTGTGGCCAAGTACGTAATTAATTAAAAAATTTGGGTCAAATTCGACTTGAAAAGACTAAAATAACCTTACTAAAGGTGCACATGGGTGCCACATGAGTTGACCGGCAGTTGACCACCCGGAAAAGTGGTCGAATGACCAAAAGAGACACTTTTTAAAAAGCGAGTGATCAACCAGGACACTTTGATAGGTGAGTGATCAACTGGTGACATAGGTAAAAAGTAGGTGATGTCCCCGGCCAAAAACCCTAGTTTAATTGGTAAAAATTAGAGCATAAAATACCATCAACTTTATTTCTTCATGCAATCTAGGTTGGATTCTCATTGGAAGCGGACCTTGTGTTTCGAGTAATTAACAGGCAAGTTCTAGTCCCCTAATCAGATGAGGCACATCTCGCGATTTACCTCGTCCATGTACTCCAGTGCAAGGGTGCGTAGGAGTGGTTAGTGTGACTGACGTTCGTTAGTGTGACTGACGATTTCACACTTTTAAAAGGCTATAATTCATTTCTCCCTTAACTTAGACAATTTGGTCAGTTTGTCCTCTGAACTTTTAAAATTGATTTACTTATCCCCTAAACTACCCAAACTGATCACAATTATCGGGACTCGTTTTAAAATGTATATATTTGGCTTATTTTTATTTTGGACCCTGAACTATCACGTAAGTTTCAAATTGGACCCTGATACTATCTTAAGACTCATTTTGGACCCTGTACTACGATTTGTCTCATTTTGGACCTTAAAATGCCAAATAAAACTGGAATAGGGGCACATTTTAAAATAAATTTATATGTGGGGATCTTTTATAATACTTTAATTACAAAACAACCCTCCTTCTTCCTCACACCCCACCCCTACCCCCACCCCCTACCCCCATCTCAAACGTAACCCCCTTACACCCCCCCCCCACCCCGTAACCCCCTTAATCTCCCTCCTCTGTGGATTCACAAAGTTAAAACTAAAAGTCTCCTTATTGGTAAAAGTTGCTTGACAAATCTGGAAAGAGTCATTGTCTTATATGGTTTACAAGCTAAGCAGTGGGAAATTAATGCAGATGTTGGGGGTCGATCACTGTCTTTGTAGTTTCTAAAATATTTCTACTTAGTGTTTACTTCCTATTTTCAGTCTGTTGAATCGGATTCTAATTTGTACACGTTATGACATTCAAATTGGAGCAACATTCGATTTGAGGCAGGACCTGGGTTTACCAAAGTTGGCTACTGAAACTACATGGAATGCAGATGTTGGGAGTGGGGGTTACAGGGGTGGGGAAGGTAAGGGGGTTACGGGGTGGGGGGTGTAAGGGGCTTACGGAGTGTGGGGGGGGGGGTAAGGGGGTGAGATGGGGGGTGGGGTAGGGGGTAGGGGTAGGTGTGAGGTTGAGGGAGGGGTTGTTTTGTAATTAAAGTATTATAAAAGATCCCCACATATAAATTTATTTTAAAATGTGCCCCTATTCCAATTTTATTTGGCATTTTAAGGTCCAAAATGAGACAAAGCGTAGTATAAGGTCCAAAATGAGTCTTAAGATAATATCAGGGTCCAATTTGAAACTTACATGATAGTTCAGGGTCCAAAATAAAATTAAGCCTATTTCATATGACTATATTATACTATTTCTTATCGGCTATTATAAATTAATTGTCAAAATTCTCAAAACATAATTCTCAAAATATATAAAGTTATCAAATAACTTGAGATGGAGGGAAAGGGAAAATGGTAAACCATCCAATATGAAATCTGATATGAACCTTCTTAATTATGAGCAAGTAGATCAGAAAAGTTATCAGGACGGCATTTACTAACGATTTATCAGAGAAAATCGTTTCAGAATCAAGTCACGGGGTTATAATCGAGGTAGTTTACTCTAGTAGGTATTTCTTAGTTTCGATCAAATGGAGATTCGTTTATAAAGGTGTTATTTAACATAAAATCTCTCACGACAATTATGAAATTTTAAATTTTTAAATTTCCTTTTAAATGTATACACTTTGTGAAAAATGCATTTACATATATATAGTATTTCGAATCTGCCTCATTACTATTATAATCGACAATCACAAAAACTTTGATTCTAATAATACCGTCTATAAATAACAAAAACGAACAATGCCAATCACAATTAATAATAATGATAACGATGAACTTGATAAAGGCCATGTTAAATACTCAAATAAAGATTAGCAAACACTTGAGACATTGCCTCAATTCTGACTAATATCACTAAACTATACCAGACAATACTTGATTGCGACAAAGACGACTTTGTCATTAAATTAGAAAGAATCATTTGAAGTAAACTTGTCAATATTAGCACCCATGTGGTAATTTGATATACTTCATTACATGACATCAACTAATAATTAGAATTAATTAGTGATAATACAAGCTTATCATCAAAATTAACCTACAAATCTGTCACACTTGATCAAGAAATTCAACTTATTTTCATGTCTTCAATGGATGTTCAAATCCTATCAAAAAAATTGATCAAGCCCTCAAATCCAACACCTAAACATCTTCAAAATTTCAAGTTATCATTGCTTGATGAACTTACTCCTCCAATGTATGTAAGCATCCTTTACTATTACCTTCCCAAAAGCCAAAACAATGCTCAAACACTACTACTTAATCATTTGGAAGAATCATTATCGAAAACTTTGATCGATTTCTACCCTCTAACAGGCAGATTTGATAAAGAAAACCTACTGATTGATTGTAGCGATCAAGGGGTTGAATATCTTGAAGCAAAAGTCAACTCAAACTTATTGAGTTTTCTTGAAACAGGGCCAAATGTTGACTTTCTTGAAGAGTTATTACCAATACGTATGTCTAACGATTTTGATTCTCCATTGTTATCAATCAAGATTAACTTGTTTGATTGCGGGGGAATTGTTTTCGGTTTTCGTGTTATTCATCAAGTTGCAGATGCATCAACAATCTTGTCATTCATAAATACATGGGCAACAAGATGCATAGAAGTAGAAAAATATTCAAGTTTTACTTCCATTACAAGCTCTTTGCATGTGGCTTCACTTTTCCCTGCTACCAAAGATTTTAGCCATGCATCTGTTCATTTTGGCGATGAAACACAAAAGATTGTGACAAAAAGGTTCGTTATCGAAGGGGAGAAAATTGCAGAACTAAAATCAAGATTCAGGGGAAAATATGGTTCTTGTTTTGATGACGAAAAACAACCATCAAGGGTAACACTTGTGAATGCAATTATATGGAAGGCTCTTATCAATATTTGTTCTGCCAAGAATGGTTTCTTGAGACCTTCGGTTTTGGCTCCTGCAATGAATCTACGTACTAGAGTGGTAAATCTCCCCGTCTCTGATACCACATTCGGGAACTTTTGGATGCCATATAACGCGGTTTTTAACCCGAAAAACAAGAAAGCAGTTGAGTTGGTTGATGTAGTTCATCAGCTTGTAGATGCAACACGGGAAGCCGAGAAATCCATGCAAGGAAGCATTGATTCCATCAATTTAGCTATCACGAGTAGTTTTAAAGAGGTTTTCGCAGCAATGGGAAGCGATGGAATGGACGTCTTTCCGTGTACTAGTTGGTGTGGATTCAACATGTATGGTGCAGATTTTGGATGGGGGAAACCTGAATGGGTGAGTTGTTCTGGATTGTCTAATGATATGGTTACACTTCTTGATACAAAATGTGGAAAGGGGATTGAAGCTTGGGTGCCTTTGAATGAGGAAGACATTCAATTGTTTCTACTTGATCCTGATTTTGCAGAACTTGTTGCTTCATCATCTCATGGCTAAATACTGTGTTTTATTTTCCAAATCAAACAACATTATTTACTCGAAGCTGAATACATTGAATTTGTAATGTGTAATTTGTTTGAGGCGCCAAATAAAAATTTGTAATTTGTATGAAGAACTTCTAAAAAAATCTGAACAAATTTGAGGTAGGTTACGGTTCTATTAAGAATATTGCTATTAAGATTTGCATAAATTATGTAATTATTCCCTACACCATGTATATAATACCGCGATAGTTATTTAAAAAAATATTAATAGAAGAAAATTTAATAAGAATATGATGTAGTCTTACGTTTGATAAATGTTTATATGTAGTACTTATTTCCTTCTTGTAGTAAAACAAAAAGTCAATTACCAAAACAAATGTTTATATGTAGTACCCACGTAAAATCTTTAAATGGGTACTTGATGCACCTGATGCACCGAATTATTGATGCACCGAAACCGGACTCATTCCCTCTATCCCTAATTGATGGAGGTATTTTAACTTCTTTTTTGTCAAACTTCGGAAATTTTAATTGTAAATTTTTATTAGTCGATATGAAATTAGATTATAGTCATATTGGATCTTTTTGGATTTATCTCAATATATATTTTTGAAATATCAACATTAGTTAACAAATTCCGATGTAGCTCAATAAAAATAGGAAATTGATTCGAGCAAATGGCTTCATCGATCACTCACGTTTGTTAAAAAACACTAGTCGATCACCCTAGTATGACTTTGTATACTTTTGATCACTTATCTTAGGTATTATGTATACTTTTGGTCACTCATACGTTTTTTTGCTACAACTCTTGATTTTTCGAAATTTTTAACATTTTGGTAAGGATATTTTAGTCATTCTCTCATAATTTTGTCATGGAAATGTAGAGTGTAATGAAAGTTAGTTGATGTAAGTTAAAAAATTATGTGAAAATGACTAAAATATCCTTACAAAAATGTTAAAAATTTCGAAAAATTAAGAGTTGTACCAAAAACCGTGTGAGTGACCAAAAGTACACATAATACCCAACATGAGCGATCAAAAGTATACAAAGTCATACTAGGGTGATCGACTAATGTTTTTTAACAAACATGAGTGATCGAGGAAGCCATTTGCTCAATTAATTCTATACCATCCGGGTCCGAATCCCGGCAGCGGAAATTATCTTTTTATAAATCCCGTCTCTATGACTTGCTTTTGCGACATCGAGAAGTTCTTTTGTGATATTTTGGTCACTCCAAGGTCTCTACTAGTAATATACAACCTCGTTAGAAAATAAGATCAAAAACGAAAACGAAACTTGAAGAAATTAAGGTTACAGAGCCAAATAAAGATCGAGGTTGATATATCCGACAACCAAACACGTTTATAATTCAAACAAGGTGTTCTTATTTCTTCGTAGACAACTAGACATCAATCAAACAAAGATAAAAGATCGAAAGCATTTAGCAAACTATGAGACAAGTGTTAGTTCCCAACAAAATTGACGCACACAACTAATATCACAATCACTCCATGTTTTACAAAATCTACAACATGGCATTTGTGGTAATAATCTTCTTGTTGAACCAGTGTTGCCCGCAAGAACTCCGCCTTCGGAAGCCTCCGGTAGGTGGTGGCTGACCAACAAGTCCGATGCATCCAAATCGGAATCGGTTAGCTTCAACGTTGTCTTCTTTAGTATATGGGCAGTTGAATGTGTTCCAAAACAACATAAAATTGCTATCATGGAGAGGATCATCATTGTTGCTGGAGCATTGACTTTAGCCATTGATGGATATGTGAGATAGGAATGGAGATTTTGTTTGGTGTTTTAGTGTGTAAGAATGGAATTGTTGAAGTAATCTTGGTAATTTTATTTATATGATGTTTGATGAAAACGACATGGTTTTCTAATTCCAATTGCTCACAGATGTTGAAAATTAGTTTGGTTAAATGAACTGATGATCGATTACTCACCTACTCCAATGTTTGATAAGTACATACACTTTATCAATAAAGTAATAAAATATTAGTAAATTTCGCATTTCAATGATCAAATACGTAAATTTAAATTAAGGTGATTGAATTAAAATTTTTATTAAAGTTGGGTAATCGATGATGTCATTTGCCCATAAAATAATGGACAATCTTGGGTATAAATGTTACACTTTGACAATTAGTGTTACATTTCGTTATAGCAATTAATGTTACATTTCTTTAAAATTTAGGCAGCTATTTTATTTTGTAGTTTAAAAAACGAACAAAACATCTCATACTAAAATTATACTTTGTCCAATTTAAATTAAATGTCTTTTTCGTTTTCTGTGTTTAATTCTGATTACCAATAACTAATTAGTTATATTACAATTAATTATAAAAATTTACTTTTATTATACTCTTAAATATAAATTTATCGATATTAATTATATATTTTTTGGACTATAATAAGTACTCTCTCCGTCCCAAAATAGTTTACGTTCTACCAATTTGCACATAGATTAAGAAAAATTAAAAGTAACCAAAAAGTACATTGAAAAAGAAGAAATGCAATTATTTGAAAATATATCATTGGTTGTCAAAAAGTTCATTGAAATGTAAAAGTACAATTTTTAGTGTTAAAACGTCAATTATTTTAGGACAAAAAAATAGTGTCAAAACGTTAACTCGCTCGTCAATTATTTTGGGACGGAAAGAGTAATTGAAGATTAAAGTTGGACACGCAAATTGTTATAAAATTATAAAAATTTACTTTTATGAAAAATATTCTTAATCAAAATGGTTGAATTAATGGTCTTAAGGTTTAAATTCTTATAAAATTGTGGGGGTATGATAAAATGTTGTCTAGATCACTGAAAGGGGAACCAAATGTAATATTTAATAATCTTTCGATCACAATTTTTTATTCATATTTGCCATTCAGTGATAAAGATTACCCAAACATCCTTCAACTATAGTCTACCACTAATGAGTTAATCGAATAATCTAGTGGAAAAGGCTCTTGTTAATGACCAAAAGGTCTGGGCTCGAAACTCACCTCATCGCTAAATATATATATATATAGTTCAGGTTAAATATAATAATATTAAAAAAAAAATTAAAAAAGTGTCACTTGGACTACACCACAAGGGAGTATCGTCCAAGTGAGCCACTTGCACGGAGGGGTAGTCCAAGTGAGCACTTGGACTACCCCTCCGTGTGGTGTCGTCCAAGTGAGCTTCACTTGGCCGACCCCTCTATTCTCTGCACTCAAAGGTGTAGTCTAAGTGAGTTTTGAGGAATAGTCCAAGTGAGTTTTTGTAGTAGTACTATAGTCTATCACTAATAAGTAATTCTTGAATGAATTCATATGACATAACTAATTATGGTGATAAATTAATTTAAATAAGTGATTAAATAGTATTATAATAATTAATTAAGAGTCAAATTTAGAATTGAGTTAAATGACTAATCTACACTATATTTAATTGGGGAAGGGGGGAATTAGTTATTCTTTGAGTGAAGCCCCATGTTCTTTTTTAGCCAATAAGCAAGTGACACATATTTAAATTGCATACTAACTCTCATTTAGTTTCTTTTTTTGAAAATTTGCAAAGGCCTATTATTATTTTATACATTAAATTATTTAAGCATAGTTATTAAAAATTAAAAATAAAATAGTTACCTATATATAATGTATATTTATTTTATCATTTTTATCATGCACATATTTTGAATTTCACAAGAAATATTTATCATCATATATTCATGTAAAAATTAATGTAACAATATATATTTTAATATAATAACCGAACTCGCACAGGTTGAACTGTGCACAAACATCTAGTTAAGTAATAGTTAAAATATATATAGAGATTATAGAAAAAAATATGTTTTCAACAAAGTAATTAACCCCAAAAATTTAAAACCTCTGATAGAACTTGAATAAGATAACACTAAATTAATAGTTATCGATAGTATATAAAAATTGATTTAATTAGGTATTCCGACCGACGTTTTATTAGCGCAGGTTGGCTTCTAGAAAATGAAGAATAATAGGATACTGTATAAATTACATGAAGAATCCATCATTTCGGCGTAATATATTGTGAGTAATAATAATCTACGGAAGTAAAAAAGAAACAGCCCCAGGACGAGCACTAAAATGCAAGTAATATGACTAGTACATATCTGGAACCATGTTATGGTATAATAATACTCCATTATTATTGTTTGTTTGTAGAAGCAACATTACAAATAATCAAAACAGCTATGGCTCTATTTTAAATTACTTCCCGTTAATTGTCATATTTTGACTTTTCATAGTCAATAAAATAAGAATTAAAACGTAAATATTTCTTATTTTACATGCAAAAAATTTATAAGAAGTTGATGATTCAAAAATATATATTAAGACGAATTTAACAAGATCCCACAAGACTATATTATTTCTTATCATTTGATGAAAATTTATGATCAAAGTTGATATGTTTGAACAACAAAAGTCAAAATATTTTAGGAACGCAGGTAGTATATGTTTTCTTTAACTTTTTATGATATTGTTAAATTGTAATTATTTTCTATTTTGTATCCGTAAAAATTACTGAAAATTAATATTTCAAAAATATACATAATAATGAATCTAACAAAATTTCACAAACTGTCTTACTCCTATTTTTTATTAAAAGTAATAAATATTTATAGATCCACTATACACACCCAAATAATGCTTTTAGAAGTTTAATAACTATTTTATCCCTGCACAAAATTGCACGAAAATTATATTTGTAAATAAGAGCAAGATGGTCATTTCACTCGTTAAAAGACACTATTTAGTAAATGTGTTGGCGTGTATAACAGATGAGAGATATTCATGATTAAAATTTAAATAATGATCAAACAATTTGACATGAAATATATTTAGTTATAAATCACGGGTTTGGTGGTAATATCAATAAAAAAAATGGATACGCATTATCTCTTCTGAGATGCTTTGTGCTAATCCCTTTCAACAAGTGGACGTTCTATTATTGGAACGATGAATAAAGTGACAAGGTAAAGGGTAAACATCTACGTCTATTCAAAATAATATTCAACTCACCTACTCGTTAATAAGATAAAGGTCTTAGATTCGACTTTTAAAATATATATAGAAAAAAGTTTGAGAAAAGAAAAAAAATCATATTGTCGTTCTTCTTAATCTGTTAAAAAATTATCATTAAATTATAAATGGTATCAATATATGACAAATATAAAAAAAAGAACGATAGTAAGTACCATGTTAAATATGTCAAATTACTCAAATGATATGAGAAATATGTTTGCTGGAGTTCCTAATAATATTGATCAATTTGGATTATAATTAAATCAAGTTCTTCTAAAGTCTAAACACACATGAAAAATAGAAATCTAATTTCAACCATTGAAAAATAAAGCCACAACAATTGCTTTGATTATTGAAAATAATTAAAACGTCACTTGTACAACAACAACAACATTATTAATATTCATAAATATCACCAAAACATTTATTACTTATTACATCATCGATCCATATAATATTCAAGAAACAAAACACGAATAATCAAACATAAAACAACCACGAAATACTGAAATTATAAGTATTTAATTAAAAGTATTTAATATGATTAAGGAGAATCTCTTCTTGCATTAGCTCCAGCCCAGCAAAAGTTGTAGGTGCATTTGTGAGAGCAACTGGCCCACTTTTGGCAGAAACGGCAACATGGTGTTACATGTTTAGAGGTTTCAGCTGGATTCTCTCTTGCTTCTTCCATTAATACTCTGTTTGTTTCTTCAAGATTTCTAGCTTCTCCAAATGAAGAACAAATTGCAAAAACCAATACAATTGCAATAAAAGCTACTTGGGCTCTTGCCATACTTGAACTTGATGTATGTGGGAATTGGGAAAAGATGAGGGTCTTTTTTCGATCTTGAAAGATGATGATTAAGATTTGTATGT
>CM016563.1:20268415-20403564 GCA_003412495.2 Echium plantagineum | reverse complement strand
TTTTGAAGACGTACACTCCTTTTGCTTGAAAGGGAAAATAGTAAACCATCCAATATGAAATCTGATATGAACCTTCTTAATTATGAGCAAGTAGATCAGAAAAGTTATCAGGCCGGCATTTACTAATGATTTATCAGAGAAAATCGTTTCAGAATCAAGTCACGGGGTTATAATCGAGGTAGTTTACTCTAGTAGGTATTTCTTAGTTTTGATCAAATGGAGATTCGTTTATAAAAGTGTTATTTAACCCAAAATCTCTCACGATAATTGTGAAATTTTTAATTTTTAATTTTTTTTTAAATGTATACACTTTGTGAAAAATGCATTTACATATACATAGTATTTCGAATATGCCTCATTACTATTATGATTCAAATAAGGGTTTTGTACATTATGATCGACAATCACAAAAACTTTGATCTTAATAATACTATCTATAAATAACAAAAACGAACAATGCCAATCACAATTAATAATAATGATAACGATGAACTTGTCAACGGCCATGTTAAATACTCAAATAAAGATTAGCAAACACTTGATATATTGCCTCAATTCTAACTAATATCACTAAACTATACCAGACAATCTTGATTGCGACAAAGACGACTTTGTCATTAAATTAGAAAGAATCATTTGAAGTAAACTTGTCAATATTAGCACCCATGTGGTAATTTGATATACTTCATTACATGACATCAACTAATAATTAGAATTAATTAGTGATAATACAAGCTTATCATCAAAATTAACTTACAAATCTGTCACACTTGATCAAGAAATTCAACTTATTTTCATGTCTTCAATGGATGTTCAAATCCTATCAAAAAAATTGATCAAGCCCTCAAATCCAACACCTAAACATCTTCAAAATTTCAAGTTATCATTGCTTGATGAACTTACTCCTCCAATGTATGTAAGCATTCTTTTCTATTACCTTCCCAAAAGCCAAAACAATGCTCAAACACTACTACTTAACCATTTGGAAGAATCATTATCGATAACTTTGATCGATTTCTACCCTCTAACAGGCAGATTTGATAAAGAAAACCTACTGATTGATTGTAGCAATCAAGGGGTTGAATATCTTGAAGCAAAAGTCAACTCAAACTTATTGAGTTTTCTTGAAACAGGGCCAAATGTTGACTTTCTTGAAGAGTTATTACCAATACGTATGTCTAACGATGGTGATTCTCCACTGTTATCAATCAAGATTAACTTGTTTGATTGTGGTGGAATTGTTTTCGGTTTTCGTGTTATTCATCAAGTTGCAGATGCATCAACAATCTTGTCATTCATAAATACATGGGCAACAAGATGCAGAGAAGTAGAAAAATATTCAAGTTTTACTTCCATTACAAGCTCTTTGCATGTGGCTTCACTTTTCCCTGCTACCAAAGATTTTAGCCATGCATCTGTTCATTTTGGCGATGAAACACAAAAGATTGTGACAAAAAGGTTCGTTATCGAAGGGGAAAAAATTGCAGAACTCAAATCAAGATTCAGGGGAAAATATGGTTCTTGTTTTGATGATGAAAAACAACCATCAAGGGTAACACTTGTGAATGCAATTATATGGAAGGCTCTTATCAACATTTGTTCTGCCAAGAATGGTTTCTTGAGACCTTCGGTTTTGGCTCCTGCAATGAATCTACGTACTAGAGTGGTAAATCTCCCCGTCTCTGATACCACATTCGGGAACTTTTGGATGCCATATAATGCGGTTTTTAAGCCGAAAAACAAGAAAGCAGTTGAGTTGGTTGATATAGTTCATCAGCTTGTAGATGCAACACGGGAAGCCGAAAAATCCATGCAAGGAAGCATTGATTCCATCAATTTAGCTATCACGAGTAGTTTTAAAGAGGTTTTCGCAGCAATGGGAAGCGATGGAATGGACGTCTTCCCGTGTACTAGTTGGTGTGGATTCAACATGTATGGTGCAGATTTTGGATGGGGGAAACCTGAATGGGTGAGTTGTTCTGGTTTGTCTAATGATATGGTTACACTTCTTGATACAAAATGTGGAAAAGGGATTGAAGCTTGGGTGCCTTTGAATGAGGAAGACATTCAATTGTTTCTACTTGATCCTGATGTTGCAGAACTTGTTGCTTCATCATCATCTCATTGCTAATAATGTGTTCTATTTCCCAATCAAATAAGATTATGTACTCGAAGCTAAATAAATTGAATTTGTAATTGTTTGAGGCACCAAATACAAATTTGTAATTTGTATGAAGAACTTCTAAAAAAAACTGAACAAATTTCAGGTAGGTTACGGTTTTATTAAGAATATTGCTATTAAGATTTGCATAAATTACGTAATTATTCTCAACACCATGTATATAATACCGCGATAATTATTTAAAGAAATATTAATAGAAAAAAATTTAATAAGAATATGATGTAGTCTTACGTTCCATAAATGTTTATATGTAGTACTTATTTCCTTCTTGTAGTAAAACAAAAAGTCAATTACCAAAACAAATGTAATTTTGTTGAATTCAAAATCTAAACATAAGTTGTATCTTCATCAAATAAATTTGTGCAGGTTCAAATTCACTAGTCCGTTCATCGGAACTTCGGAAGGGAAGAAGAGGTGTAAGGAATTTTTTAAGGATGATGATGCTATTTAATTAAATTATGATAATCATAAAATTTGATTTCCCTCATAATAAAATATTTTAAAATCATAATCTAATACTCCCTCCGTCTTTTTTCTTTATCTTGACTTTTAGATTTTTTTAAAGTCAAACTTTAAAAACTTTGACCATGAATTTTCATTAGTTGATAATAAATAATATAGTCATGTTGGATCTTGTTAATTTCGTTTCAATCTATATATTTGAAATATGAATTTTTATAACTTTTATGAATGTAAAAATTAGAGATATTTTCGTTTTAAATCGTGTCTTGATGACCGTGAAAAGTCAAAAAATCAAGATAAAAAAAGACGGAAAGAGTATTGAACTATATGTTGTAATTAATGTGAAACTTCTGCTAATAGCGTAACATACTAAGTTATCATCATCAAGTTAAGATCCATTTAATCAAGTGCCATAGGCTTGTAAACGAATCAAATTATTGTGAATTTTATTTGATTCGGTTTGGTTAAAATGTAAATATTCGGTTCAAATAATTATGAACTTCATTTGATTCGGTTTGGTTAAAATGTAGATATTTGGTTCGGTATGGTTTGCTCGCCTTTACTTGTCAAAATAATTACTACTCCTTGTGTCACTTTTTTTAAGGTTACTTTCTTCATCTGGAGTCAAATTTTGAAAATTGTGACTATGAATAATTTTCATTATCCATTAAGGAATAATATATTCACTTAATTGTTAGATTTGTTTCAATATTAATTTTTTAAATATCAACTTTGTATAACTTCTACAAGTTTAGAATTATAAATATTTACGTTTTAATTGTTTCTCGGTGACCTTAAAAAGTCAAACGAAACTTAGAAAAAGGGACCTAGAGAGATCCATATTATATGAAGGAACCCAAAACTTAATTAATAGCACCACTAAAAATACTCTCAATATTCTAGACGTATGATAATGTTGTACTAAAGTAGTACTCCCTCTTCCCTAATTGATGGAGGTATTTTAACTTCTTTTTTTTTGTCAAATTTCGAAAATTTTAATTGTAAATTTTTATTAGTCGACATGAAATTAGATTATAGTGGATCTTTTTGGATTCATCTCAATATATATTTTTGAAAATAAAAATAGGAAATTGATTCTATACCATCCGGGTTCGAATCCCGGCACGGAAATTAATTTTTATAAATCCCGTATCTATGACTTGCTTTTGCGACATCAAGCGAACCAGAGGTACTTTTAGAAGTCCTTTTGTGAGATATTAGGTGACTCCAAGGTCTCTACTAGTAATATGCAAGATTAAAAATAAAAACGAAACTTGAAGAAATTAAGGTTACAGAGCCAAAGATCGTGGTTGATATATCCGACAACAACCAAACACGTTTATAATTCAAACAAGGTGTTCTTATTTCTTTGTAGACATCAACCAAACAAAGATAAAAGATCAAAAGCATTTAGCAAACTATGAGACAAGTGTTAGTTCCCAACAAAATTGACGTACACAACTAATATCACAATCACTCCATGTTTTACAAAATCTACAACATGGCATTTGTGGTAATAATCTTCTTGTTGAACCAGTGTTGCTCGCAAGAACTCCGCCTTCGGAAGCCTCCGGTAGGTGGTGGCTGACCAACAACTCCGATGCATCCAAATCGGAATCGGTTAGCTTCATAGTTGTCTTCTTTAGTATATGGGCAGTTGAATGTGTTCCAAAACAACATAAAATTGCTATCATGGAGAGGATCATCATTGTTGCTGGAGCATTGACTTTAGCCATTGATGGATATGAGAGATAGGAATGGAGATTTTGTTTGGTGTTTTAGTGTGTAAGAATGGAATTGTTGAAGTACTCCTGGTAATTTTATACTCCCTCCGTCCCTAAATGATTGTCACATTTGACTTTTGGTGGTCAATAAAACATGATTTAAAATACAAATATCTCTTATTCTAAATCCAAAAAAATTATAATAAGTTGATATTTCAAAAATATATATTGAGACGAATCTAACAAGGTCCCACAAGACTATATTATTTCTTTTCGTTTAGTGAGAATTCGTGATCAAATTTTGTTGTAATTGACCACAAAAGTCATAATGTGACAATCTTTTAGGGACGGAGGGAGTAGTATATATGTTGTTTGATGAAAACGACATGGTTTTCTAATTCCAATTGCTCACGAATGTTGAAAATTAGTTTGGTTAAATGAACTGATGATCGATTGCTCACCTACTCCAATGTTTGATAAATACATACACTTTATCAATAAAGTAATAAAATATTAGTAAATTTCGCATTTCAATTATCAAATACGGTAAGTTTAAATTAAGGTGATTGAATTAAAATTTTTATTAAAGTTGAGTAACCGATGGTGTCATTTGCCCATAAAATAATGGACAATCTTGAGTATAAATGTTACACTTTGACAATTAGTGTTACATTTCGTTATAGCAATTAATGTTACATTTCCTTAAAATTTAGGCAGCTATTTTATTTTGTAGTTTAAAAAACGAACAAAACATCTCATACTAAAATTATATTTTGTCCAATTTAAATTACATGTCTTTTTCGTTTTCTGTGTTTAACTTTGATTACCAATAACTAATTAGTTATATTACAATTAATTACAAAAATTTACTTTTATTATACTCTTAAATATAAATTTATCGATATTAATTATATATTTTTTGGACTATAATAAGTACTCTCCGTCCCAAAATAGTTTAGTTCTACCAATTTGCACATAGATTAAGAAAAATTAAAAGTAACCAAAAAGTACATTGAAAAAGAAGAAATGCAATTATTTGAAAATATATCATTGGTTGTCAAAAAGTTCATTGAAATGTAAAATTACAATTTTCAGTGTTAAAACGTCAATTATTTTAGGACAAAAAAATAGTGCCAAAACGTCAACTCGCTCGTCAACTATTTTGGGACAGAGGGAGTAATTGAGGGTCAAAATTGAACACGCAAATTGTTATAAAATTATAAAAATTTACTTTTATGAAAAATATTCTTAATCAAAATGGTTGAATTAATGGTCTTAAAATTTAAATTCTTATAAAATTGTGTGGTATGATAAAATGTTGTCTAGATCACTGAAAGGGGAACCAAATGTAATACTCCCTCCGTCCCTAAAAGATTGTCACATTTTGACTTTTGTTAGTCAAACATTACAAAATTTGATCATGAATTCCCATTAAACGATAAGAAATAATATAGTCTTGTGGGACCTTGTTAGATTCGTCTCAATATATATTTTTGAAATATTAATTTTTTATAATTTTTTTGCATGTAGAATAATAGATATTTATGTTTTAAATTGTGTTTTGTTGACCACCAAAAGTCAAAATGCGACAATCTTTTAGGGACGGAGGGAGTATTTAATAATCTTTCAATCACAATTTTTTATTCATATTTGCCATTTAGTGATGAAGATTACCCAAACATCCTTCAACTATAGTCTACCACTAATGAGTTAATCGAATAATCTAGTGAAAAAGGCTCTTGTTTTTTTTTTTTTTTTGATAATTAGCGATGAATTGTGACTACAATGATATTACAAACATGAATAGAGAAATTGCTAACTAATAGAAAGTTAGAGTATAATATGAGACAAATATGTCTCCAACAAGGTTCGAACCCATGACCTCTTACATGAAAGGTTGGGCCGGATGCCACTAGGCTATTGAGCCATCGGCGAAAAAGGCTCTTGTTAGTAACCACAAGGTCTGGGTTTGAAAGTCACCTCATCGCTAATTTACAAAAGAAAAAAAAAACTATAGTCTACCACTAATAAGTAATTCTTGAATGAATTCATATGACATAACTAATTATGGTGATAAATTAATTTAAACAAGTGATTAAATAGGAGTATTATATATAATAATTAATTAAGAGTCAAATTTAGAATTGAGTTAAATGACTAATTAAAGTAATAGTTAAAATATATATAGAGATTATAGAAAAAAATATGTTTTCAACGAAGTAATTAACCCCAAAAATTCAAAACCTCTGATAGAACTTGAATCAGATAACACTAAATTAATAGTTATCGATAGTATATAAAAATTGATTTAATTAGGTATTCCGACCGACGTTTTATTAGCAGGTTGGCTTCTAGAAAATGAAGAATAATAGGATACTGTATAAATTACATGAAGAATCCATCATTTCGGCGTAATATATTGTGAGTAATAATAATAATCTACGGAAGTCAAAAAGAAACAGCCCCAGGACGAGCACTAAAATGCAAGTAATATGACTAGTACATATCTGGAACCATGTTATGGTATAATAATACTCCATTATTATTGTTTGTTTGTAGAAGCAACATTACAAATAATCAAAACAGCTATGGCTCTATTTTAAATTACTTCCCGTTCCTAAATGATTGTCATATTTTAATTTTTCATAATCAACAAAATAAGAATTAAAATGTAAATATCTCTTATTTTATATGCAAAAGAATTATAAAAAGTTGATGATTCAAAAATATATATTAAGACAAATTTAACAAGATCTCACAAGACTATATTATTTCTTATCGTTTGATGAAAATTTATGATCAAATTTGATATGTTTGGACAACAAAAAGTCAAAATGTTTTAGGAACGCAGGTAGTATATGTTTTCTTTAACTTTTGATGATATTGAGATATCACTTAAATTGTAATTATTTTCTATTGTGTATCCGTAAAAGTTACTAAAAATTAATATTTCAAAAATATACATAATAATGAATCTAATAAAATTTCACAAACTGTCTTATTTTTTATTATAAGTAATAAATATTTACAGATCCACTATACACACCCAAATAATGCTTTTAGAAGTTCAATAACTATCTTATCCCTGCACAAAATTGCACGAAAATTATATTTGTAAATAAGAGCAAGATGGCCATTTCACTCGTTAAAAGACACTATTTAGTAAATGTGTTGGTATGTATAACAGATGAGAGATATCCATGATCAATATTTAAATAATGATCAAACAATTTGACATGAAATATATTTAGTTATAAATCACGGGTTTGGTGGTACTATCAATAAAAAAAATGGATACGCATTATCTCTTCTGAGATGCTTTGTGCTAATCCCTTTCAACAAGTGGACGTTCTATTATTGGAACGATGAATAAAGTGACAAGGTAAGGGTAAACATCTACGTCTATTCAAAATAATATTCAACTCACCTACTCGTTAAGATAAAGGTTTTAGATTCGACTTTTAAAATATATATAGAAAAAAGTTTGAGAAAAGAAAAAAAAACATATTGTCGTTCTTCTTAATCTGTTAAAAAATTATCATTAAATTATAAATGGTATCAATATATCACAAATATAAAAAAGAATGATAAGCACCATGTTAAATATGTGAAGTGACTCAAATGATGTGAGAAATATGTTTGCTGGAGTTCGTAATAATATTCATCAATTTGGATTATAATTAAATCAAGTTCTTCTAAAGTCTAAAACACATATGAAAAATAGAAATCTAATTTCAACCATTGAAAATAAAATAAAGCCACAACAATTGCTTTGATTATTGAAAATAATTAAAACATCACTTGTACAACAACAACATTATTAATATTCATAAATATAACCAAAACATTTATTACTTATTACATCATCGGTCCATATAATATTCAAGAAACAAAACACGAATAATCAAACATAAAACAACCACGAAAGACTCAAATTATAAGTATTTAATATGATTAAGGAGAATCTCTTCTTGCATTAGCTCCAGCCCAGCAAAAGTTGTAGGTGCACTTGTGAGAGCAACTAGCCCACTTTTGGCAGAAACGGCAACATGGTGTTACATGTTTAGAGGTTTCAGCTGGATTCTCTCTTGCTTCTTCGATTAATACTCTGTTTGTTTCTTCAAGATTTCTTGCTTCTCCAAATGAAGAACAGATTGCAAAAACTAATAGAATTGCAATAAAAGCTACTTGGGCTCTTGCCATACTTGAACTTGATGTATGTGGGAATTGGGAAAAGATGAGGGTCTTTTTTCGATCTTGAAAGATGATGATTAAGATTTGTATGTAGGTTTATTTTTTGGGTTTTTAAAGTGATGTATTTATAGAGCAGTTGTTGAACAAGGATATAATAATCATGTTTGGTTTTGTGGTCTTACTTTTCAAGCCACCTAGTCAACAATTTCCAGCTTATTCTACACGATGCGCTTTCTTTTGGCTGCTAAGTAATTCAAAAAAAAAAAAATCACATGTGAAATCTCCGAATGCTAATCAACTAGCTACTTAGTGATTTTCGACTCATATCTTTTTAATGGGGAATACTATACACACACCAGAATAGTGTTTTTATATGAGTGAAATTATAATTTTGCCTCAACTCAAATTTATGAAAATACTACCTTTCCAAATAGGGGGGGCAGAATTGTCTTTTCACCAACAAATGTTACTGTGTTGGTGTGTGTATAACAGATCAGCTTTTTAATGATAATCATGAATTTGAAATTTGACGAGTGTTCAAATATTTATGGATATCTCTGCGTCTTTGTAATATAAATTCTCCTCCCCATAGTATAAGATTTTCTTATTATGCCATATATATGATGTGAAATGAAGAGCGTTGAAAGTTTATCGAGCATACTTATTTGTACTCCAAATCTAGTAAGAAGATAATACATTTGACTTTTGATCATAACACTATCGTCACGATTAAGTGACATTGAGGTAAGGAAGTCTAGAACGGTCTGCTAAACATTATGGAGATGGACTCATTATTCAACTATTTACCATTATTTATTGATAAATTGGCCAAACGCCCATGTGAGTTTGAAGAATTAAAGTCTTCGATTACAAGAAAATTGAAGACTATCAAACCTCAATAATAAATTAATAACAGTATATGTCTATATTATATCCTAATAATTAATTATGCATGTTCGACTTCTAATTTGCTCATACTTTGAAGACATTAGACTCTAATTCAGTAATTTGCCACAACAAGTTAACTATGCAAGTATTTTGCACTTGTTCAAATCTTCGAACAAAACTTGAAGGTTCGATGATAATATGGAGTATTAAACTCGCTTGAGCTCGGACCTCAAATATTTATTATGGAGACGAACCGAATCAAATTATAATTCTTAGGATCAATACAAAATCGAACCGAACCCAAGCATGTATATGCCTATGTAATACCCGGTCCAGAGTGGGTGATGTGATATGTTTGATATGATTTGATAGGTACTATTCATCCATCAAGATGCATCTTCTTTTCGGTATCCCAACTCAAAAGAACTCCAAAGTTAAGCGTGCTTGACTTGGGATAATTCTACGATGGGTGACCCACTGGGAAGTGTCCCGGTGAACACGTGAGTGAGGATAAAACGTGTTGGAAAGACCCGTGATGATTTGTGAGGTCAGTCCATCAAATCAAATAACGTTCCAACCCGGTTTCGGGGGTGGGGCGTTACAGCCTATTTCCAAATATTTAGAATATGACCAGTTTTATATGTCTATTCCCAGCACATCTTACATGCATATGCCTCTTCCCAAATATTTCAATTTTTTACTTAATATTTTTTCTTCAAGAAATGTACATCAATAAATTCTATAATAATCTTTTAAAACATGCAAAGTTAAGCGAAAAGCCAAAAAAACCTACAAACATAAATATTTTTAAACAAACTATATATATAATCCGTTCGGTTGGTTATGCTAAAGGCGAAACCGAATGACTTTTTGTCAGTTTAAGATATTTTCCTACCCTTTTGGTTCTGTATTTTTTCCCCCTAACCAAATGGGTAAAATTATAACTCATAAAATCACATGGATATTACTTCTAATCACCACATATTCTTATTTATTTCTATGAGTTGCTTACAAAAAAATTTATTTGGTGCCAAAAACAGGGTTCTGCCCAAGATGCTGATTCTTCAACCATCTGCTCTTCGATACTCTAAGTGCGACGAACTGTAAACTCCAAAATTTGTCTGATGTAGGAAAAGGTAGAAGACTCGACTCATGAGAAAATTGAAGAAAGTTCATTGTTCAATTGTGCTCAACCTTTTCGGCTGCAGAGTTAGCTGCAGAAGCTGCTTCGTCCAGACCTAACTTTTGTAATTCACTTTCGAAACATGCCAAGTCAGTGCCCGCAATTCTATAAGGACTGTGGCTAACGCTTGGAAAGGAGCCATTCGATACTTCCTCCTTGTATTCTAGAAGAGCCTTATTGATGACTTCTCCAACATGAGCATATTGCTTGCAGAACTTCGGAGTAACCTGCAAAAGTATGCCAATCAGCCAATGCTTCGAGAACATGCATTTTCTTACAAGAAGATTGCTGACATCACAAGACAAAAACACAGGTTTCCTAGGATAGCTCGAATGTACCTTAGCATGGTGAGGATGTTGCATCATCCCAAGTAGGTCATGATAAACTAAGACCTGCAAATAAGAAAGAGGGCATTGCCAAGTGAGGAATAAAAAATTCTATGCTGTAATGTTGGACTCAGTGGAAAAGAGGAAGTGAGTATGCCGAACCATACATGAACAGAGAATGTAACGATAAAATGAGTCGACGGGAGCTGTGAACATACTAGACGCTAAAAAAGTTATCTCATTGCTCCATCAGCTATATAAAAAATAGGCACACTTGACTACTCTTATAGGAAAGAAAGTGACTCTAACTTTTGCTGGTGAATCATTTGGTGAAATGTTGATTAGAACTTTTAGCAACCAATGGACTTTAACCAATTCCTGTTCAAAAACTAATTTACCTGAAACTCAAAAATTCACTTCTCTCGTCACTAAAATATTTGAATAGAACTGACTCCTTGAAAAATCACATAACATTCATTTATGCTCCAAATCGTTGTAAGCTAAATTGGAGCGATGACAACATAATATACTAGTATTGACCCCTTATGTATATGCTTAGCTAAATAGGCTATATATATGATATAGTGTATCTGTTGTCAAATGAACGCATAAACCAACAATTCACAATATCAACACTAAGAAGATCAGAGTGTAGTGGTCGCTAAAGTTTGTGTTGAAAAATGCAATACATGCACATGGGGAAAGTGAGAAGGGTATCACTAACCTGACCGCTACAAAATGGCCCCGCCCCAATCCCTATAGTAGGAATTTGAAGTGCAGCAGTAGCGGCCGCAGCCACAGGTGGGGGAACACATTCCAAGACAACAGCAAAACACCCAGCTTCTTGAAAAGCCATGGCACTCTCTACCACCTGCATATTCAGAAAAATACCACCTCAATATAATCTAACTGGAATATTACGGTTCAAAAACATCAAACCATATGCTTAATAACCAGGTGGCTACCTTGACAGCACTAGCAACATTTCTCCCTTGAGGCCTAAATCCTCCAAGGACGCTGATAGCCTGAGGGGTGAGCCCAACATGTCCTATCACAGCAATCCCAGCCTCCACAATAGCTTTAGCCGCTGTAATTCTTGATGGAGCTCCACCTTCCAATTTAATTGCATCCATCCCTCCTTCCTTTAGGATCCTTACTGCTGATTCAACTGCCTGTCCATTATTCAGACTGCAATATCAAAACGCATATCATGTTCAAGCCACCAGAACAGCCAAGACAAGATTGTTATCATACAGATGTGTTCAAATTGAGCACCCAATTTTTTTAAAGATTAATAATTTCAGTACTATAGAGTATAGACTATAGTAAGTATCTTGAGTCTTTATTTTTTGCATGATTGAAAGAGTTACATATCAACATAGGAAACTTGTGTTAAATAATTTGTAAGAGATGTATATGTATTCTTAGCAGACTTGTGAACTGATCTAGATTGCCTGAATGATGGTAGTAATTTCAAGTCTTAAAAATTTGAGTAAGACTACTACATGGCATATTAGTATCATTCAACATTTTAGTTTTCTAGAATAGTTGAAGTATTGAACACTGAAGGGAGTTCTGGATCATCCACTAACTGTAGCATACAAATCTTAAGCTTTACTGAACAAGATAATGTTACAATAGCCTGGCAGCCGCGTTTGTTACATATTATTGGTTGCAAAATCAATGTCGAATATTACGCTCAATAAATTATTCGTAAAGATGCACAATGCAACAGTGTTCTTTTAAAAGATAAATAACTAACAAAAAGCTCAAAATAGTTTCTCACATCCTGCATCCATCAAAAGGCAAGTAACGTCAGTGCAAAATTGGATTCTCTTTAGACTAAACTTGAACAATTTCACATATATATAGATATATATATCCCATTTTCATCAAATACCAAGACATTTTGATCAGCAATACTTAGATTAATATAAAGAGTAGGCGGTATAGGTACCTGTTGAATACTTGATTCATAACATCCAAAAGGAAGATCCCCAACAAGGAGAGGGCTTTTGGCACCACGTGCCACTGCCCTGCAATGCACTAGCATCTCTTCTAAAGTAATGGGCAAAGTAGTGTCATGACCATGAACTACCATAGCAGCAGAATCACCCACCAAACAGATATCAATTCCAGCAGCATCAAGATGCACTGCGGATGGGTAATCATAGGCGGTGACCATTGTTATCGGCTCTCCTTTCTTGTGCTTTTGGCGTAAACTGGTTAATGTGACCCTCTGGCTAGCACTCTGCGGCTTTGGACCACCATAAACAGTGTTTTCCGGCACATTGCTCATGCATCTAATCAAATTACTGGGGTATCGGCCCCCAACTGGGGTGTGGCATCGTCGTTTTTTAATCAAATAAGAGCATATGGTTCTTGATATTGGCTTCATCACTATTACTGATGATTATGCTTGGGGCAAAACCTCTGAATTTTCACACTATATTAAAAAACAAATCTTTGAGCAAGACCAACATATACAAATACATAATTATAATTATCAATGGATCCATAAATAAATGGGAAACTCGCAAGATTACCACCTTTTCCAATAAAATCGAGTTTTTAACACCTCTCAATAGCATCCCACAATATAAATTATGTTTATCTTACTCAAAATTTGTTAGCCAAGAGTTTAAACAAATACCAATTTCACAATTAAAAATGACATATAAAGTTAATTCAATGATTAATTGAAGCAAGTGGTGGTAAAGTTGTGAAGAACACTCTGGTTTTTTCGCACTATACTTTAAAAGACAACATTTTGAGCAATACCAACAAACCCAAATTCATAAAGTTCATATCAAGTAAACAATTCATAAATAAATGAAGAAAGAATATACTAATTGACAATTGAAAGTGACATGGAAAGTGAATTGAATAATGAACTGAGGCTACCAGAAAAGTGAGAATATACCTTAATTAAGTTTCAAGTGAATAATTTCAAGAATCAAGAATCACGATTGAGATAAAAGCAACTGATGTATCATATCAACTTAATTGCAAATAAGTAATTCACTCAAGTTTGCTTTCACCCCTTCAAAACAGAACAAAACACTATTTGGGTGTGGAAGTCGCGATTCATGAATGGTTTAATTTGTTTTTAATCAGTTTTTAAGATTTTCTTTTAATTGTTTTGACATATTTTTGGTAATAATATTACTCCCACCGTCCCTAAATGATTTGTACATTTTAACTTTTGTGGTCAAATTTTAATAAATTTGATTAACAATTCTCATTCGACGATAATAAATAATATAGTATGTGAGATCTTATTAGATATTTTCTCACCACCACCGTCAACTCTCTCCACCAACCACCATCAAACAACCTCAATTAAAAAACTTATCCGACCAACCACCAAACACTACCAACAAAGAAAGGAGCAGGGGTGGCCGGCGGGGGCTCGAATCCGAGCAGGTGCAGGTAAATCACAAGATGCTTTAATTTTGTACCAATTGAGCTACGTACGGAAACATTCACAATCTTACTTAAAAATTAAGAAGTTGAATACTTATAATTTCTTCTATACTCATTAATAAACAATACATTATGTAGATTTGAGAGCTCTATATTCCTCATTCATTCCTCGAAGAATATAAATGATAAACTCCGCTTGCGAAGGCTGCTTGCCAATAGCCGCCAAGGCGTCATAGGCGGATTTAGCCTTGCTGAGGTATGCCACAATAGAGAGATTATTTTGTTTGATGGTGATGAGCTGATCTTGGAGACAAAGCTGGGTAGAAAATGAGGGATTGACCAATGATGTCTGGAGGGCACGCCATATGTCATGAGCCGTGCGTTTACCAACGGCAAGGGGCAAGGTTTCTTCGGACAATGATGAGATAAGCAAGCTTTTAATGAGACTATCTTGTTGAATCCATAGTGCATATGCTGGATTCTGAACAAACGTGCCATTGGAGGAAGGGAGAAGCGATGGCGGACACGATATGCTACCATCGACATAGCCATAGACTTGGTTGCCGACGAGGAATGGTTCCATCTGCGTGACCTAATGGAGATGGTTCGAATTGGTTAGCTTAATGGAGATATAGTGATGAGCATTATTTAGTGGCGTGACTGCGTGAGTGGGGGCGGTGGAGGTGGTGGTGGTGCAAGAGTGGGGTAGGGAGCTGTCGAAGTTGGAGCACGGTAGTACAGTGAGGCGGGCTGATTTGTGAGGAAGGAGGGATTGGGAAAATTAGTAGGGAGGGGCGTATATAAGGTCTGGAAGAAGGAAGAATTTGTGGTGATTGGACTTGCTGTTGGGGTGAGTAATGGTGTTGACAGAGGAGTCGACAGAGAGCTGGAAACCAACTGCTCACCTGAAGAGGAAGAGTGATCGATGGGAAATGAGACCGGAGCGGAAAAACCGGCTGATACCATATTGAATCTGATCACGACTGATAACAATCAACAATTATCAAATGGCCTCTCTTAACCATTGATGGAGGTCGGCTCTTCTATATATAATACATGTAGTTACATTGTACAAGGACTCTAGTGTTTATCAATAATAACAACCTAGCTAAATTATAGTACAATCATTATCCGTAGCTAGTCTAATATATCCAATATTGTCCAATTTTGATTTTTTCAAAAAAAAAATAGATTAGTTAAAGTGGGCACATCTATTAGTAAAATACATGGGACGGTAGTAAAGGACTATCATATAAAGAGTTGAAGCTAATTTAGGATTAACTGTATAATTTACGCATTAAAAAAATTTCTAATAGAAAAATTCTTAATAGAATCGTAATTCCTCCGTGAAGAGAGAGTGAAAATGAACAATGATATTCGTGGGATTGTCCGGTGGAGGTAGTATTTCTGTATTTGAAACAAACACGGAGTATAGCTCAGGATTTCATTACCACTTTGCATGTTAGCTTATGTCTTGCATGTGAATCCTTCTGTCTTCACTCTTCAGTTTACGACAGCTACTATTAACTATTTGCAATTGTTATAAACTGAACGAGAATATCAATGGACTCAATTTTGGCTTCATTCAAATTTTGGCTTCATTCTCTTTACTATACTCATAAAAGCCTACTCTCTTCATTCACGAGAATGACTTCAAACATAGTTGACGATGCAGAGGTGGCGAATGAATGAAAACTGAGAATACTATATAAATTTAAGAGCGAACGAAACGATCTTTGAGAAAATCTAGATAAAATTTTCAAAAAATTATTAAGATAGCGATTTTCCTCGTATGCCTCCCCTAGTTCCACCACCATAGCCTATAAAATATGCCTTCTTCAGATTCTTCATGAAGTCATTCAAGAATCTGACGCCCCTTAATAAGCTGCATGGACTCGATGAACATTGTTGAAGGGGACAACAAAAATGGAGGATGCAAAGAAAGATCGAAAGCTAATTGTAACGAAAACACTGGTTTATTATGCTTAACATGGGAGGATCTCTGTGTGGCAATCCCCAACACTAATAATGGTAATAAGGCGATTTTGCAAGGAATCAGTGGATATGCTTGCCCTGGTGATGTTTTGGCCATTTTGGGTCCTTCTGGATGTGGAAAATCTACTCTTCTTGACGCATTGGCTGGTATGTATAATTGCAGTTTCTTCATAATATGCTTCAATGCCTCTGACGAGGCTCCTGCCTAAGCGGGTAAAGGGATAGTGCCCATCCACCATCACTAAAATATTGCTAATTTTGAACTCTAATGTTTGCCAGTTTAGATTGTGAATTTGATATTGTTATATGTGTTAGACAGAGTATTTGGTTAATAAAAATACTCAACAATTTGCAGGAAGATTAGATTCGAAGACAAAGAACACCGGAGAAATCCTAATCAATGGTAGAGAACAACAACTTGCATATGGGACGTTGGTATGAGTTCTTGTTTAACTGTCTTCATAATGTTGTTTGAGCTCTTATTATTCTGATTTTCTTCCTTTACTGTTGTGTGTGATATGGAATTTCTCTTTTAAAGCAATCAAGAAATTTATTGATTTTAAGATTATGTAAATGACAGATGTGGTTGAGTTTGCACTTAATCTTGAAATTTAGAATGTTGAATTGATTGGAAACTATGAGGAATAAGAGTTCTCATTTGATCACAGTAGTAAATGTTTCATGGTTTAGCAATGATGATTTCGTAACTGTTTGTACGTATGTTGATTAGGCCTATGTGACTCAAGAAAACATCTTGACATGGACACTGACAGTTAGAGAGGTTGTCTACTACTCTGCTCAGCTCCAATTGCCTAGTTCAATGACAAGGGATGAGAAAAAGGAGCGAGCCGAGAGCACTATTAGGGAGATGGGGTTGCAAGATTCGGTGGATACAAGAATAGGAGGTTGGGGGAGTAAAGGACTAAGTGGTGGACAAAAGAGGAGAGTGAGCATTTGTATAGAAATTTTAACAAGACCAAAGCTACTCTTCCTTGATGAACCAACCAGTGGCCTTGATAGTGCAGCATCGTACCATGTTATGAAGCGAATCGTGGAACTCGCCCGCCAATATGATATGACAGTTTTAGCATCCATTCACCAGCCAGTTAGTCAAGTCTTTCAACTGCTCCACAATCTTTGCCTTCTATCCAAAGGTACCATGATATATTTTGGAAGCGCCAATGATGCAGATCAGGTGAGTTTAGAATATGGAAGATCACTATAACGAAATTGCTCGAATGGAAGTAATCGCCTTATTATTTCTGTTCAAATAGTTTTTTACAAAGAATGGTTTTCCCTGCCCAACACACCAAAATCCAGCAGATCATTATCTCAGAATCATCAATACTGACTTCGATGAGGTATCTTGTGTCAAGTCATTCTTGAGTTATATCGATTATATATGATACTAGTGTTTAGTTGTATAATGATTGAATTCAATTTTTAGGACATTGAATGTGGTGCTCGAGGGAAGATAACCACCGAGGAAGTGACCAATTTGCTAATTACGTCTTACAGGTCATCTTTTCCTTGTGAACAGATGCATAGCCATATAGCTGATATACATACGAAAGTAAGCACCAAATTAGTTCGAATGAGATCAAAGGAACCTAATTAGTGTCCTGTGGAAGATATACAGGAATGATTTCCATTTATGGTATTTTTTTGCAGGGACCAAAAGAATTAGTAGAGAAAAATGGAAGCCAAGTTAGCTTCTTCACTCAATGTCTTATCTTGACTCAGAGATCATTCACAAATATGCGTCGTGATTTAGGCTATTACTGGATGCGTCTTGTTATATATGTAGCTCTTGGATTAGGTTTAGGATCTGTTTTTTATAAGGTTGGAAGTGCAAACAACTCGATACAAGTAAGTCTGAATCTAATAACTTCTTTCTCTAATCTGACATTTTCAGTCTATTGCAAATAACTGATTATTTGGTCCAATGAAGGCCAGAGGATCAATGCTCATGTTCGTGGCATCGTTGCTAACTATCATGGCAATCGGGGGGTTCCCCTCATTTCTGGAAGACATGAAGGTTCGTTAATACTATATTACGTGGTCCATTTCTGCAGCCACGATAAAGATATGCCAATGTTACAGTAACTTTGTTTCAACACTCAATAGGTATTCCAGAGAGAAAGATTAAATGGACATTATGGAGCTGCAGCGTTTGTCGTTAGCAATACAATTTCTTCACTACCATTCTTGCTTCTCATTTCCTTTATCCCAGGAGCAACTACTTACTATCTAGTTGGCCTACAACAGAAGAATGAGAAGTTTGTTTACTTCAGTTTCATACTTCTCGCCTGCATGATGTTAGTCGAGAGCCTAATGATGGTCGTCGCTGCTGTTGTACCAAATTTCCTTGTCGGATTAATAACCGGAGCAGGAATCCAGGGATTAATGATGCTGAGTGGTGGATTCTTCCAGTTACCAAATGACCTTCCCAAGTTGTTTTGGAAATACCCCTTGTATTACATTTCTTTCCACAAATATGCTTATCAAGGCTTATATAAGAATGAGTTTATGGGGCTTAAGTTTTCCAGTTATGAGTTAGGAAGGTCTGACAATGTCAGAATTGAGGGTGATACTATTCTGGAAACTGTTTGGCAAGTAGAAATGGGTTACTCCAAGTGGGTTGATCTTGCTATATTATTTGGAATGGTGATTGTGTACAAACTCATTTTTCTTTGCATTGTAAGACTTGTGAAAAGGTGAATAATTTCAGGTTCTCTATTTCAGTTCGACTAAGATTGAAAATGTTTGAATAATACTCGCTTTTGTGACATCACTAAAAGGTTGAACAGCAAACTTAGCAGTTCCGTCGCCCCTTGTCCTGGGGAGTCACGAGAAAGTAAATCGCGGGACGTGTCTCAGAGGGTCAGGGGACATGATTTGCCTGTTATCACTCAAAGACAAGATTCGGACATTTTGGGACTCGAATTAACGCCGTACGAAGAGATTAGACTATCATCACAACACCCAAGCTCTTTACGAACTAAGCTATCTTTGAACAAAAACATATTAGTTAAATCAGAATTGAAAGGTTTTATATAACAACATTGGAATTGTACCACATTATTTTGTTGTCATAAACTTAAATTTACATGTGACAACATCATTAGAAAGACTTTTACCCCTGGTGAACCCCATATTTACGTAGTCTCTTTGTCCAAATATCATCAAACTAGAGTAGAGCAAGTGGATGATCGAGGGTCCCACATCGCTGGGAGTAAAAACTTCCTTCCATTTACCCCATGCGCATTGTAACTCGATCCAGAAATTTTATCCAACAGGACCCGTCCGGGGTATCCGGGATACGAACCCGACCCGAATACCCCAGTACAAGCCGAAACAGCCTCTAATGGTGCCGTTACCGGTCCTTGAAAATACCCATCACTAAACGGATTTGTTACTGTACCTGCTAAAACCGTTGCCAAATTAATTATCATTCCATCAACTCCAACGTCTCCGTTAGGCGCAACCAAAGGCGGGCTCTGGGGGCCATAAATGGGCCGATAAAAAGGCCATGCACACTGACCTGGACATTGAGTCTCCGGGTTCCCAACCCAAGCATAAGCAAACCGGGCTTTTCCACGTGTCGACCCATGGGTCCCACACCTCGACCCAAACCCGTCAACATACACGTCCTTTGCCGTTAAAACGACGTTGATTGTCCCGTTAAGTGTGCCCCCTTGAGAAGCAAGCTTCACAATATCAACATTCTTGAGATGTTTCCCAATAGAACATCTTTCATCAATACTTTGTGTTCCGACAACAACCTTTGACGTGCCACCACCTTTGTACTTCTCGGTGGTCCTCCACCACCTTGTAGCGGACGGCTCCACAGCATGCGGTGCATTAAGAGATTCCAAAAAGTCGACGATTATCGACCTCTGGGAAGGGGTGAAGTTGCCATACCAAATGAGATTAATCGTAACAATCCCTTTAAGGAGGGAGCCATTATGGTATTTGAGCAAAAGAGGTTCTTGTTGAACTAATGCAGCAAATGAAGGTTCTAAAAAAGCAGAGCTGAAAACCATGAGAAATAGTAGAATTAAAGAAGGCGAAGGTGTAGAAGCCATTTTCAAGAAAGAGGTGGGATTTTGAGTTGATGATGAGCACATTTGTGAGAGTGGTGGAAGGGTATATATATATGACAATAATATGACTATATGAGTATATGACTATGAGGGTTGAGAATTTGTGATTAAACCTGAAATTTTATATATATTACTATGATCAATGAATTAATATTAAATAAATAAATAAAAGTATATATACGAACTTAAATGATGAGACGAACAACATAGATTTAAAACTAATAAATAATAGTCTTAAGATTGTTTAAGTTAAAAAACGGTATATAGATACTAGCTAGCTATAGATTATATATTAGGTACTCCTTAAGTAAGTAATCAAGGGAGAATTATTCTTCTTATCAACTCCTCTTAACATACTTGCTTTAGTCCCTTCTGATTAAGACTAATAACAAATCAATCAAGAATAAGATATCATTATCAAATGAGAACACCCGATCTTATCCATAATTTGTATAATTCACATGCACATATACAATTAACGTAAAATGATAAAAGAAAATTCGAAACTACTCAATTTTATTTGATGTAACATTGGTTTTGTTTTATTCACATTTTCATGGGAGTCATTTTATTACTGATTAGGAAGAAATTTATGGGTTATTTGGTGGTTGGAGTCTAAATGCAATGGTGCTTTCGGTCTTCATGTATGCGTGTGTAAGTTAATTATGGTATCGTAATTAACTTTTGCCAATGTTACGTTTCTTGTTACATTTTATATGACACTTTTATATATATTGTATATATTGATATTGTGACAAATGTATTATTTTGTTTTATTAAATTTATGAGTTGTTAGGTAACTGGAGTTTAATGCAACGATGTGTGTGTGCTTTCCGTCTTTTTCATGTGTATGTGCAAGTTTTTTCTTAATTTCTTTATATATATATGGCTTATTTTTATTTTGGACCCTAAACTATGATGAAAATTTCAAATAGGACCCTAATACTATCCTAAGCCTCATATTGGACCCTATACTATGGTTTGTCTCATTTTACCCCCTAAAACGTCAAATATGATGTAATTTCGTTTTAAAAGAAGGGCAAAATCGAAATAGCACATATATTAAACTTTTGGGCACAATTCACAAATAACAAAACTTATTAAATTAAAAATAAATCCCAGGATTATTTTCATTTTGGACCCCGAACTATCACTTGAGTTTCAAATTGGACCCTGATACTATCATTAGTTATTTATAAAAATGCCCCAAAAGTTTGTTATATGTGATAATCCGAATTTGCCCTTCTTTTAAAACGAAATTCAATCTAAAATTGGCATTTAAGGGGGCAAAATGAGACAAAACGTAGTATAGGGGGCAATTTGAGGCTTATGATAGTATCATGGTCCAATTTGAAACTTACGTGATAGTTCAGGGTCCAAAATGAAAATAAGCCTATATATATGTATATTTGTTGAATATATAATTTGCTAACTAATAGATCGTATCATTAAAATATGTGTTAATTAGTAGACAGTTAGGAATTACAATCTCCCGGTAAAAAAAATTGATATCACATGTATGTATGTTATGAGACAATTAAGTCATCCCTAACAAGCATAAATTATTAAAGTGAATAATTGAAGTTATATATATGTGGATGGAGTATATTGTTAAACGTCGGCAATCTCATGTACTTCATGTGTCAAAAACATTATTGTTAGGCGATTAATAAAGAGATTGATTGGAGGAATGAAGCAAAGGGAGGCTTTACGTTCCATCACCCAAAATTCCAATTATTGGTCCACTTTGTAATTTTAGCTACCATCCAATTATTTGTTCACCAAAAAGATTCACATTGCAGCATGCATAATAATGAATATTATCAAAATAATACACTTATTTGGTTAGCAACAACACTATTACTCACTAAAAAATATCTTCATCTACTTCGCGCCCATCTTTGATCTAGTCATAGACACATACACGGGCAGCTAAATCAACTTGCACTCAATAATAATATGCATATATAGTAGCATAAAAAATGAGGTTAAACCCCATATATTCCCGAATTCATCAAGTGGTCACTCAATGTTACATAAAATTATTAAAGTGATCTCAAATATGTGTAAATTACACTTTAGTAAGCGTAAATGTATGTTATTCTGCGCAAATTAAATTATTAAAGTGATAAAATTATTAAAGTGATCTCAAATATGTGCAAATTACACTTTAGTAAGCGTAAATGTATGTTATTCTGCGCAAATTAAATGGTCCTTGATATTAGCTTAAAAGGTATAGTTTAGCCCCTTCGTTAATGGAGACGCACATTTGACTGCAATAAGGCCAAAATAAAAATTTTAAAACTTAAATATTTCTTGGAAATTTGCACTTTTTTAGTCCTCAATATTGGTCGAAAATAAAGGTGTACTTTAATCCATATTTCCGTCAAAATTTAACGTCTCCCACAAAAGAGGGACTACTCAAGTGCACATTTTTTATTAATATTAATATCAGAGACCATTTCAGCAGACCCAACATTTAGAAAGACTAAAGTGCAGCTTGCATATTTTATTTGAGATCATTTCAGCAATTATATATGCTGCTTCATCAAATGGTCATCACTTTATTAATGATTTATTCAATCTTAATTGAGAGTGAATTGGTGAAATAGTCCCCAACAGTGTCACTAAGCTGCACTTTAGTCCCTAATAGTTGCATCGTTGCAGTTTAGTCCCGATAGCAGTGGCAAGAAAGTTGTGAATTGGTCCCCCATTGTTTCCGATAACTTTTAAAAAAAAGGGTACCCTTTGATTTTATTAATACGAATAATACATTACAATCATCAAACATCAATACAATTCGTAAACTCATAAATTCAAGGAAAGAGGCAACTAACATCAAACTAGTGAGAGAAATCATCTCTCTGACCAATTTCCTTGCTATCAAGAGGGCTCGAACCTGAGACCTCCGCTAGAGGTGTCAGCATGCTTGCCACTGGGGCAAGATATCTTGACTTTCCGATAACTTTTTATACCAACATGCGATTAGATGTTAATTAAAGTTAGCATGACAATTAAAAAATAAATTAGTGCTCATTGATTTTTAATTGACATAAAAATAGTTATGTCGTTTATAGTTAAAACTACAAAATTCCCAGAAATATTATTATAGGGCAAATGACTACAACAATCACCTATGTTTAAGAAATGTTACCAGTCCATCACATATGTTTCAAGACGTCCTTGTCAATCACCTATGTTTCTAAATACATTTTATTTCGACTCGCGTGTTAAATTTTCTATTAAGTATGTGTTGGGAGTGAGTTATTTTAGATTTTAAATTGGGGTTGAGTTATTTCAAAATTTTCTTGCGATTTTCTTACAACAAAATATATCAAAAGAAATTACCGGAATAAAAATTATTGAGGAGTCAGGTGCCCCTCACGTAATATTATTAACGACAAATTGACAGATTAGGTAATGAACTGAAATATTTTAAAATATAGGTGATTAACAAGAATATTTTAAAAATATAGGTGATAGACTGTAAACATTTTATAAATATAAGTGATTCGTTGTGACCATTTGCCTTATTATTATATATGGCGCAAAAGTTTATAAGAATATAAACCCGTGAAAATATAAAAAGAGCTTAGGGATCGGATAGCTAGTCTCCTAGCTAGAGCATCTGAAAAATAATTGCATGAGCTATATATAATATTATTAGTAGGAGTTGTTAATTATTTTTACCTTTATGGGTTATGACTTTATAACAAACACGTCTAATATATACTTTGATTCCATAAATTATGTTTGATTCCATAAATTATGTACCTTTATGGTTTTTTCAACTTCTCTTTTCGTTTATGGTTCATGTATAATGTATTCATATATACACCATACAAAAATTATCGTTGCCTCTTTTCCGAATATTGGGTCCACTCTCCAGTCTTCATATAATCAAATTATTGTCGATACTTTTTTCCGAGTATGTAACCGATATTGTTGATGAATATGATGGGACACTATTGCATAAATGTATTTAGATAGCGCTTGTTTTTTTAATTTTCGATAACGCTTTTTGCGCTATTTAAGTTACTGCTGTTGTGATTTATATAGCGTCCAAATAAGCGCTAAGTTAGTGATATACTTCGATAGCGCTTAAAATTTGTAAAGCGCTCCATAAAGCGTTAAGCTATTCAAGTACTTAGATAGTGCTTTGTACTTGTATAACGTTCCATAAAGCGCTAAGCTAGTGATGTATTATATTTCAAATTTTAAGTAGGATAGCGCTTGTATAAGCGCTATTTAATTTAATATGAATTTCTAAAATTTTGTTAATAGATAGCGCAAAAAGAAGCGCTATTCAAGCAGTGTGATTGATCTTGGATAGCTCTTATATAAACACTCGTTATAACTATTAACATTTGATTATATTTGAGTCTAATTCGATTCGCTTTTGCAATGCTCGTTTCCAACCTTATTAGAATTACTATTGTTATGGTTATTTTTATTATTATTATTATTAATTTGAATGACTTAATTTTAGGTGTTTAATGACTTTAACAAACTAGTCTATTAACAAAATGGGTGTTCTTTAACGGATATGGATAGTTTCAATTGAATTGGATGTTCACCAAATAACATGGACTTGTTCATCAAGTACTTATTTAATCTTGTGAGCCCATTAACACCAACACAAAAGCGCTATCCAAACACTCACTTAGATAGCGCTTGATAAGTGCTATTGAAGTCATGCATAGGATAGCACTTCTAAGGCGCTATCTAAGTTTTTAGTTGCGTAGCGTCTGAAGCGCTATTGTAGCCTATATTTTCCTTTGTGTAGTTGTCGTAACGCTTTTTCCCATAGCATTTTTGGAAGCGCTATTTACATTATAACTTTTTTTTTTAATACGTTATAACTTGGATAGCGCTTAAAAACTAAAGCGCTATTTAAGTCTTTTTTTAATTTCGAATTTTGTTTTCTTTAATTTTAAACAACAATAAGCGCTATCCAAGTACTCACTTAGATAGCGCGTTAAAGAAGCGCCATCTAAGTGACATTACCTAAGCTGATATTTGTAGTAGTCAGAACAATACGTTCAACTTTATTTTGTATACATAAAGAATAATAACTTTTGCACTGCACGGATAGTATTTATTTACAATTGATTCCATAATGATTACACTTGATTAATAACCTTATTAATTATCTATGTATGGTAAGTAGATAATTTTTCGAATTAGTTAAGAATGAAGTGTAAGTACTATTTATCAAATGATTAATACGTATATGTATTATAGCTAGGGTGTGTATGTGGATTATTTAGCAACAATGAATAATGTACACGTATAACATTGTTTTGTTGTTATCTAATTATTTGCTTTAATGTGTATAAGCCATAAGGGCTTTGATGAAAAATTGATAGTAAAACAGTTTATTTAATGATTTTGCTCAAGCTTTTATTAAGTTGGTGAAACATATTACATTACAAAGTTTCGAATTTTAATGATCTAATAATTTTCGAAGTCTGAGGCTATACGGATATGTGTACATGTTGTACAATATTGTTTGATAATAAAACTAGTAATAAACAACAATATGATGACTAACAAAATTTAGTACTCTTCCGTCCCTAAATGATTTATACATGTTGACTTTTCATGATCAACAAAACACGATTTCAAACATAAATATCTCTTATACTAACAAGATATCATATGACTATATTGTTTCTTACTGGTTAATAAGGATTATTGATCAAAATTTTTAAAGTTTGACCATCTAAAATCATAATGTATCAATCATTTAGGAACAGAGGGAGTATATTGTTATTAGAGGAAATTGCCGAAATGGTCCCCGAAAGTGGCACCAGATTGCACTTTGGCCCCCAATAGTGGCACCGGTGCAGATTAGTCCCCGAAAGTGGCCAGAAAGTTGCAGTTTGGTCCCCAAGTTAACTTTTCCGTTATAATTTAACGTTGACACGCGGTTTTGGGATTAAAATGGGGCAAAAACATAATTTTAAATACTTTAACTTACCTTAAGTTACTTTAACTTAGTTTTGGTGCCAAATTGCAATTTCCAACTCTTTTCCCTCCAAAAATAACTTTATTCCTCAATTTTTCCCTCCTAAATGAAATGTCTATATAAAATTGTGGTTTTGGGTCTTTATATAGACATTTCATTTAGGAGGGAAAAATTGAGGAATAAAGTTATTTTTGGAGGGAAAAGAGTTGGAAATTGCAATTTGGCACCAAAACTAAGTTAAAGTAACTTAAGGTAAGTTAAAGTATTTAAAATTATGTTTTTGCCCCATTTTAACCCCAAAACGGCGTGTCAACGTTAAATTATAACGGAAAAGTTAACTTGGGGACCAAACTGCAACTTTCTGGCCACTTTCGGGGACTAATCTGCACCGGTGCCACTATTGGGGGCCAAAGTGCAATCTGGTGCCACTTTCGGGGACCATTTCGGCAATTTCCTCATTGTTATTAGGTATATCTTTTTTCTCATCATCTTCTAAAACTATTTTAGCATTTACTTCTAAGTAATATCTTGTTTTGCATAAATAAAAACTTTGTATATTATATATTGTATTATGATCTCGATAAGATTAAAAAAAAAACTCATTCAAACATATTTATTATGAAATGACAAATTAACGTGGAAGCCAAGAGTACATCATTTATGTTGTGATAAATTAAATGATTGGAATATGACAAAAGAAAAATTAAGCAACAATATTACATTAACAACTTGTTGGATTTGGTATTACATCTACTGATCTACACCCGATTAAGATGGAGGAATTCAAGATCCATAGTTATGTTGCATAAGAAACAATCAACGTAAAATTAAATGTTGACACGTAAATAATAATTTATTTTTGTGTTGATTTATAAATCTTTTTTAAATTCATTTTAATTATTTGAAACTCACAAGATGTTAATTTTTATATGACTTCAAATAAATAATAATGCATACAACACTGTGTATAGCCTACTAAAATATAAATTATTATTTCATATAATTTTAATTTAATAATTTATCGATCGAAAAAAAAAGTTAAAAGTAACGAAAAAGAGATAAAGTCAAATAGAAAATAAAGGAGTCCTTTTCTTCAGCTACAATAACGTAAGATCTTACCGGAGTACGTGTGTATTAGTTGAGTGTTTGTAAGAGTGAGACCATTTTATTTCTCACTTACTATCATCACTCTTTCATACAGAGAAACCAAAACCCAAATGTAGTAAATTCTCATTCACATATATTTTGAATAATGAGTACTGGTTGAATAACACTATAATAAAAGGCACACAAGCCTATTTTCATCAATTTTGGTAGCTATGTATATGATCAAAATCGGTAATGTTATTTTGGGCATTTCACATTTTTTTTAATAATGATTGTTCAAGTTATATAAAACTTTCTATACATGCATTATTATTATATAGTTTTGATTTGTTGTACTAATAATATATAGTAGTATTATAATTATATATTGTTGTTGTTTTAAGATAATTGATTAATGAGGGAGAGGGTTAATAAGATTGAAGAAAGGTTGGAGGAAAACATGAAAGATGATGAGGAGCTTGAAATGTTATTGGGTGAAATTCCTCATGCAATTCATCATCCAAACAACTTTTACAATGCCAATCAATATCCACATGATGATCATCATCATCAAGATGGTTTTGATGAGATGAACAATGTGATAGGGACAAATCATAATAATAAGTTTACATCATCTTCTATTAGTAGTTATTCACTACCATCTGATGGATCTTCATCTAGTTTGTTTTCCGGGGTACACTCAACATCTGATAATTTATCACCGAATTCGTCTCTAGAAGAGTTTACGCCTCATTTAGTACCTAATGATAGTTCGAAAAATCACAAACATGGACATGAAAGTATGATTGATGAAGTGGGGTTATCAAAGAATCTTAGTCAAATGTACATCAATGATCACAAAGAGTTTGTTCCTGTAGGCATGAATTGTGTTCCTCTTCGTGATCAATCAAAGAAAGAGGCCATTGATCCCGAAAAACGTATAAGTAACATGTTTGGTATTTCTAACTATGGCGTCTCCCATCCGCCATGTTTACCAAAAGGATTACAAGGTGACAAGGATCCTACATTTTGCCATAATAATGCCAATTTCGGATTATCTCATTATTCCGATCTATATGGTTCCCCATCGAGGTATGTTAATCCTTCGATGAATCCCCGTGTTAATGGAATGGAGCATGGTGGGCAAGTTTATCATATGGGATTTCCACTTTTTGAGTTGCCTGAGGGATTGGTGATCAATGATAATGCTCACTATGCTAATAAACCAAATGGGATGAAACCCTATGAGAGAATGGGTGCATTTATATCTCCAATGATGCCTCATTTGATTCCTCAATTCAAGGGGGAAAATGGATATAACTTTCCACCTCAAGTGGTTATTGGGAAGAGCCAAGCTCCACATGCAAAATTACCTCAATGGAAGGTTGATGCTTTCACAAAAGGAAAGAGCTTAGTCCAAGGTATGAATAATAATTACACCATGGGTAATAAGAATAAAGAACATCATAATAATAAGGTGCATAATTCTGTTGCAACATATCAAGGGGGTAGTAGGCAAAGACACCAAGATAGAAGGACATTTTTAGAACATCGAAATCGCGTTCATCAAAGAATGCAAGAATTTGGAAGAAATGAGAAGATGCATGGTGCTTTCACTTTGCCTTCTAAGTTTGGATCTCTTGAAGAAGTTCGAGGCTATATATATTACATGGCCAAGGATCAACATGGTTGCCGATTTTTACAAAGGATGTTTGATGAGGGAACAACTAGAGATGTCCAGATAATTTTCAGTGAGATAATTAATCATGTTATTGAACTTATGATAAACCCATTTGGAAATTATCTAATGCAAAAGTTACTAGAAGTTTGCAATGAAGAACAAAGAATGCAAATTCTACTCAAAGTTACACAAGAGCCTGGTGAACTTGTTAGAATTTCTCTGAATACTCATGGGTAAGTTTTGCTGATTATTTATTAAAATTGAATTTTTTTTGTTTATATTTATTGGTATTACAAATTTTAGATGTATGTCCTGTTGATTATTTAGAACTCGAGTTGTTCAAAAGTTGATTGAAACTCTCAAATCAAGACAACAAGTTTCTTTGGTTATATCTACGCTCGAGCCAGGTTTCATTGCTCTCATTAAAGATCTTAATGGAAATCATGTTGTTCAACGATGCTTACAATGCCTTAGCAATGAAGATAACAAGGTACTTACTTCATATATTCAAATCTCACATAACTAGTGCTACAAATTAATAAAATAACTACAAGTTTACAACAAATTAATTAAATATGTTATTATAAAATTTGATTTATTTTATTTCATTGTCAGTTCATTTTTGTGGCTGCTGCTAAGTATTGTGTTGATATTGCAACCCATCAACATGGATGTTGTGTTTTACAACGATGTATCAGTCATTCAACTGGAGAGCATCAAGATAACTTGTTAGCTGAAATATCAACAAACGGCCTCTTGCTTGCTCAAGATGCATTTGGGTAATTGCATATATAAATACTTTTTAGAGGTCAAAATATATAAAATAATTTACATACTCATTTTTCGTGTTGGTTACGAAGATCATCATTTATTAATATGTTATTCAAGTTCATATATTATTTTTTGCCGATGGCTCAATAGCCTAGTGGCATCCGGCCCAACCTTTCATGTAAGAGGTTATGGGTTCGAACCTTGTTGGAGACATATTTGTCTCATATTATACTCTAACTTTCTATTAGTTAGCAATTTCTGTATTCATGTTTGTAATATCATTGTAGTCACAATTCATCGCTAATTATCAAAATCAAAAAAAAAAAAAGTTCATATATTATTTTTAGGCATGCTTTGTTTATAGTTTCTCGTTTCATAATAATATTTGTTGTTTCTCTTACCAATACAGGAATTATGTTGTCCAATTCATTTTGGAGCTAAAGATTCCATCTGTCATATCAAAATTGATAACTCAATTTGAGGGGAGCTATGTGTATTTGTCAAAACAAAAATTCAGTAGTCATGTGGTTGAAAAATGTCTAATTACTTGTGGCGACAAAATTCAATCGTTGATAATCGAGGAATTGCTATGTGAAACTCATTTTGAACAATTGCTTCAAGATCCACATGCAAACTATGTTATCCAGACAGCCGTTCGAGTTACCGAGGTATGAAAGTATCAATATAAAAAACTTTGCAATTAAACATTTATATTTTTTTCAATGTATCACCATTCAAAATTTGTTAATCATTTTTTCAAAATATTTATATTTTTATCATGGGAAAGTTAGAAATAATTAATTAAAATTAAATATTTCAATTAAAATGTAACTTTATAATTATTTGTTTATAGAAGTCTCCTTATATAATAACGATTCAATAATTTTTTTATAATATATTTATATAAAACATGTAGCTCACACGTGTTTGATAATTACAATTGTCTAATTCTTTTTTAGACTTAACTTTTAAATAATATTTAGAAATAATATTAAATTATGTAAATATTCGTGTTAAGATTTCAAGTTCTTATTAAAACTTTCTTTCAAATATTTTGTATAAAATTCATTGAAATATTTAATTTTATTATTAGCTCAGTTCAAATTCATATTTTTTTATTTATAAAAGTTTATGTGTTAAATTATGTAAATATTCACATTTCTCATATGTTAATATTTTCCTTGTTAACTATTTTCCTTAGGGTCCATTGCTTGACTTATTACTTGATGCTATCGAATCACACAAGACTATTTCACGTAATAGTCCATACTCCAAGAGAATTTTCTCCCACAAGCTCTTAAAGAAGTGACTTGCATAGTTCTACGTGTTGTTGTGTTCTACTTGGCTGCTTGTTAGCCAAATGATTGTTATATGAATTTTTTTTACCTCACTAAGCATATCTACATGTATGCTTTGGACTAGCTTTGTTGTTTATTATTCACTCATTGGCATTTTATTGCTTAAGCTTAACTATAGCTTAGGGAATATGTATGTCGAACATCGAATAACCTAGTTATTTTGAAGCTTCTTGGAACTTGAATTTCTTTGTTTGATTCTCAATAATGTAATGTCAAACATGCGAACAATATAATAAACAAGTTATTAGTTGCTTAAACTATATATATGTTTGTAATTGTTGCTCCATTTTTAATGCTATATCTTTTTATTACAAAATTGCTTATTTAAAACATGTGATAGTTGAAATTATGAAGTCTCCTTATATAATGACTCAATAATTTTTGTATAATATGTTTATATAAAACATGTAGCTCACACGTGTTTGATAATTACAATTGTCTATTTCTTGCTTAGACCTAATTTTTGAATTTTATTTAGAAATAATACTAAATTATGTAAATATTCGTTTTAAGATTCAAGTTCTTTTTAGAAGTTTCTTTCGATTATTTTGTATAAAATTCATTTTAAATATTTAAATTTATTATTAGTTTAGTTCATATTTATATTTTTTTGCAAAAAAATTATGTGTTGTATAAATGTGTTTTAGTTATTAGTTACTTAAACTATGTTGGTAATTGTTATTCCATTTTTAATGCTATATCTTTTTATTACAAAGTTCCTTGTTTGAAACATGTGATAGTTAAAATTATATATGAAATACTCATAAAGACTAGATTCATTTTTTGCAACGACATAAATATTATCTATCCTAACAATCATATATATCACATTAGTTTTACATGTCTTTTTTGGTTGTATTGTTCTCTTCCCATGCATCCAATGCATATAAGAGTTGAAAATTAAAATTTGGTATATATGAATTTGATGTATTGTTCATTCTATTAGAAATATTGATGCATATATATTGTTCATGAATAATAGCTCATTGTATCACGGTTATGAAACATATGTTTATTAGTTTATTAAAACAATCAAATACCAAGTTAAATTATCACTCTTATAATGATATGAATGGGGAAAATCTATTACTTGTTTCAGTTTTAGATGCACGACATATTAGAGATTGGACACACATTTGCTTTTGTAATAGCAAACCTATAATCATTATTTGTTGAGTGTGCAGTGTAAAAATGTGACATAATAACCTGCAAACAACGTCTGATAAGTAAACCACACCAGTCAGACCCCATATGGAAAGGTCGACTAAGAAAATGTAGATATAGAAAATCGTACTCGTCACTTTGCAATCCAAGCTCACCCACTCCACCAAATTTACTGATCACTTTTAGGGGCCACATTTACAATTTCTTTTTTATCGTGATTCTATAAAATTTCAACCTTGACAGACATGTAAACTTCAACACGAAATAAACATTATGGTTAAATAAACAAATTCTATATATGATCACCCTCTAGCAACGATAATATCAATTTTGTAATAATTTGATTACTTATGAGATAAAATTAATTGGGAATTTAATGCGTACCAATATTATTTTGTCAAACATGTTATGGAAATTAAGAGCATTAATATTTATTGATAATTTCTAAAAAATACGATTGAGATATGATATTAACACTTAAACGAATCATAAAGATTTTGCATTTAAGAAGAAGAAGAAGAGTTTTGGTGGTTGATGGTGGTAGGAATGGAGGATAGTGGAGAAGAAGACGAAAGAAAAGAAGAAGGGGAGGGGTTGGATTTATTAAGGATAATTTAGTAAATATCATGGTGGAGGGGTACTAAAGCAAAGGAAAAAAGAAGAGGGGCAAAAATTAAACAAAAAAAGGGGACGGGCTATTCTTCAAAAATTTCCTCCACAAGAGTTACAGGGCTAACAAACGATCTATTCTCAGAAAACCGGTGGACGCATCTTACAGTGGCGCCGGCCGTCTTACGTTGTCCCAAAACATCATCCTTCAAACAATTGTCCAATTTGGACACTCATCAATAACAATCCTCTACAAAAATCAAACTCAAACACACATAAATACCCACCAAATTACTCAAGAACAGGCCCCCAAAAAAGAGGGCATGGAAAGAGTTTTCAATAAGGTTCGAAATTTGGATGCATACCCAAAAATCAATGAGGATTTCTTTAGCCGTACCCTCTCTGGCGGAGTCATCACTCTCACCTCTTCACTTGTTATGTTGCTGCTCTTCTTCTCCGAGCTCAGTATGTTTATGCCCCTTTGTCCCAATATGGTTGTCCATTTTTATATATGTTTGTATAGTATTTGGTGAATATATCTTTATATGGTTTCTTTAACCTTCTTTTGCTAAGAACCCATGGTTTCTATCCCTGAAACCAATTGGTGGTAGGAATGTTCTAGGACCTGATTATTAGTTTACTTGAACTTATTAATTCACCCAGAGGTCTTAGTTTATTAATGTGGAGCCGAGTTCCTTGGAGAAATATATATAAAATATTGGTTTTTATATAAAACAGATTGGGGTTTAACCTTCTTGAGTATATATTTGGTGAAAATATATACAAAAAATATTTGTTTTTATTCTCCTTATTGGTGAAACTATATATAAAAAAGATCGGGTTTGAAACCTTCTTCAGTATCAATATGGTTATGTTGATTCAAATCTAAGTCATTTGTGTCAATAAAGGCCGTAAGTGTGTTAATCTTGACCAAACTAGACAATCTTTTAGGGATGTGGTAGGATTTGTTATGAAGTATTACACTGTTAATTTTGTTCTTACAGTTGGGCTGCTTTTGGATTTGCCTATTCAGGTTGTAAATTGATTTTTAAGCTGAATTGGTGAATCTGTATTTCTTATTTTGCATAAAATGTAGGATTGTATCTCCATGCTGTTACTGAAACGAGGCTTCTTGTGGATACTTCAAGGGGCGAAAAGTTACATATCAATGTAAATGATCAAATTTTCCACATTTTGTTAACATTTCAAGTGCAATAACTGATGCTTTCTTATTGTTAACAGTTTGATGTAACATTTCCTGCCGTTCGATGTTCGTTAGTTAGTGTCGACACAATGGATATCAGTGGGGAGCAACATATGGACATTGTATGTTATAGCTAAGATTTCTTGTTTATGGAACTTCAATTTTTGTTTGCTGCTTGTTACTTGAGTGCTTTACCTTCTTCGCTTCTTCTCTTCACGCCTTCTTCTGGGTTTCTTGATGATAGACTTAACAAATTGTGAAATTATGATTGATTTGATAAATTGTGAAATCACATGGCAGAGACATGATATATTTAAGAAAAGGATTGATACGCATGGAAACGTTGTGATGACCATAAAGGAAGGATTAGGCGCTACAAAGGTTAGTGGTAATTATTTCCCAGTTAGCTCTCTATTTCCATTTCCCACCTTATTGAGTTATACTGGTGCATGTAAAATGTGTCACTGTCACTCCCCATATTTACACCAGGAATGTCGTAAATTACTTTAACAAATAATGGAATATATTTATGTTATGTAATAAAAGTTGGAATCCTTATTTTTTGTGATCTTATGGTACAGTGATGCCAATGTCTTTTTATGAGAATGCATTTCCTCATTGATGGATGTAAAATGCATGATGACTCATTGCTTGTTAATGTTATTCATATTGCCTTAAGAGCACGTATGTTACTATGATACAACTTTTCTCAAAAGAGCTGCAGCTCATAAGTAAGTTTCATGCGACAAAGCTTGAAGCCTTTTCTCTATCACATTTAATAATAAGCAGCAGGCCAGGCCAGTTATGCTTAAGCATCATGAGGACATGATGAAGTTTCTTTATATTTCATCGGTTAACTCTTGGAAGAATATATGTAGCACCATGTGCTGTGGTTTGTTGCACTCGAAAAGCCTCTGGATGTTAAATATTTATTCTATAATTAGCCTATCAGAAGTCTGACATAAATGTTAAAATCTCATATACGTGTTTTCTTATTTAGTTACCATGTCTTCCTCTTGTTTTAACTTAATGCAGATAGATAAACCTCTTCAGAGACATGGAGGCAGGCTTGGCCACAATGAGACATATTGTGGTTCATGTTATGGCGCAGAGACGGTACCATCTGTAGATTGAAGTCTTTTGTTCTTGTTCCTATTTCTTACAATAAGAATGTTAAGTGAGGCTTATCCATAGTTCTGTATAGCAGATATGATAGAGAAGCAGGAAATTTTGTTCCTTTGTCCTTCCTTTCTGGGGGTAGAACTTTGGTGTGTGAAAGGAAAATAGTTACTGATGAAAGTGCATTTCTAATTAGAAGTTCATGTGTTGTTGTGACCTCCTCATATTAGGACCACTCTCAGGCTTCAGCCACATATATAACAGGGTCCCTGACTAAGACGATGCCTTTGGCATCGGAGCACAATGTGCACTCTGCACTCAAATGGGGAACTCTAGAAAAAACTTAGATTGCAAAAAGAGGTCTTGGCATGCAGACTTAGAGAAATCGAGGGCTCAAATCTCGAAGCGGATATTATATCTTCTTAGAGAGATGAGAGAAAATGTTTCAAATAGTACTGACTATGGCTATGTAACGATCTTCACTGATTGCTTGTCCACATGAAGAATGTTTTGTGGAGGAATATATTATATATGGAAGTCAAAAAAGTGGTAGAGCATATATTGTCCAAGCTCTTGAAAAGGTGGAAAATCCTTCAGTGAACACCTAAGGAGAGGTTGCTGTAGTGTTAGAGAGATGTTGACCCTCTTGTATAGATGTAGAAGACTATTAATGTCAGTAATGCTTTCAAATGACTGCCTCCTAGGAATAGGCGTATACTTTTAAATGACTGCCTCCTACTAACAGGCGTATGCTTCTAAATGACTGCTTCTTAGTAAAAGTCAGTATTGATTATTGTCTTCCTTTATAATATGCAGTCAGATGATGATTGCTGTAATTCATGTGAAGCAGTTCGTGAAGCATATCGCAAAAGAGGATGGGCTATTTCAGACATGGATGGAATAGATCAGGTCTGTATGGTGCCATCTCTTGGGGATTCATCAGAAGCTCATACTTTCTAGTTTTACTAAAGACCTGTACAAAAGTCCAATATGCTCAACTGTTGCATTAAGTTATCTTTTCATTACATTGCAAACCATCGCTAGTGAAGGCTAACATTTGCATATACTAGAAATGATTTTTCTGGAACTAGATTTAAATGTGCTTCTATAGTAAACCCCCACTCCCCTTAAAAATGAATGGATGCTATAGTGATTGACTGGTAGATTCTTTCCTGATTTGGTAATTTATATCATTGTCAACAGAAGTGCCTAGATTCGAAAATGAATTTATTTTTTTAATGCCACAAGTGTAGTTCTATGTTGTCAATTTTTGTCAACTCATGAAAGAGAGGCATTACCGCATTACTATTGCATGCTTGCTCATGTCTTTTTCTATTGTATGATTTTTGTGGAGTAGTCAGATTGTTTCATGAAAGAGAGGCATTACCGCATTACTACAACGTCAGTTTTGCTTTACATTATTTCTTGCTCATAAGTTCAACTTTCTATAGATGTCTTTTTACCTCACATTATTTCTTGTTTAATAGATGCCTTTTTACCTCTAGCTGGCTCTTGCTCATAAGTTTTACTTTCTGCACTCACCAGTGCAAACGAGAAGGTTTCATCCAAAAGGTTAAGGACGAAGAAGGGGAAGGATGCAATATCCACGGATCTTTGGAAGTTAACAGAGTTGCAGGGAATTTTCATTTTTCTGTTGGCAAAACCTTTCACCAGTCAAGTTTTAATCTGCAGGATCTGATAGATCTACAATCACAAAGTTATAATGTGAGTTACTACGTTATGAACTATTTTTACCCCCTTACATATCTTAATAGTTGATGTTGAAGCCCCCTTTTCGGTTGATGGTCACAATTTTCAAGGGAATTGTCCCTTCATTTTTATTGGTTATTCATCTTATTTGTTATATTTCGTGGGATGGCTCAACTCATTCAATGCATAATAGTCTGTGCAGCTAGCTTTGACTCTTGATTCTTTTACTTCTAATTGGTAGATCATTATTTGTCTATTTAGAAATTTCCATCTTAATTTTGTGAGATACAAAATCACTTCACCGTGATAGGTGTGCATCAGGCGAAGCCATCATTTATGTAGATATGGAGGGAGTATTTGTTTGAACTCTTCTACTCACTTTTTGTTATTTGCGCTTATGTGTTTTCTATTTTCACTATGTAGATAAGTCACAAGATTAACAAGTTAGCTTTTGGAGATTATGTCCCTGGAGTTGTAAACCCACTTGACGGGTAACTCTTTCATATTTTCCTCACCTCGATATCATACATACACATGGATTCCAGTTACCTTGCCAGTAACATGTTTTCATTTTGTTCCATTAGATCATATATTATTCCAAATGTCAGATAAGTGATACATATCTTTTGGTGTTTGGTGAGTGAAGGCATGGACATTTTGCAATGTATGGAGGCATATTATCTGTCAGGGTAATTGCATTAGCCACTGATAGATGATAAATAAAATAACATGAAGCTCTAAGAGATTACATGAATGATTAGTTATTAGTAATAACAAGTCAATATATGAGTATTTTGTTAAGGCAAGTTATTGTAACAACTAGATGAATGAAGCTCTAAGAAGTTATAGTGCCATAAATTACCTTACTGATGCTATCTATTCTTATTTTAAATCGTTTCTCAGGATTTCATGGATGCAAAGTAGACCTCATGGAATGTATGAGTATTTTGTTAAGGTATGTTGTTGTCAAGGTGCCGTTTCCAGGCTTATCCCACTAAATGTTGGCGGATCCCTCTAAATTTTGTTATCTATACATGTTTACACAGTTATATGTTTACTTTTTTGCTTGTGCAACTTCTGTTATCATGCACAATTCTGGAAACTTATACTCTCTAATAGCTAAATACTATTGTCATGAACTGCTAGTACCATATAATTATATATTGTTGGATACATTAAACATTATTTATCTGAAGGTCCTCATGTCATACTGTTTCTCTTGTCACATCAATGTTTTTCTGTCTTCAGAATGGAAGCATCAAACGATGCATTAAGTTTTGCTTACTTTACTAACTTCCACCTATCAATTGTGAGGTGTGACGAATGTTTTGTTGATGAAACGAAAGATTGTTTCTTTCTTGATGCTAGCTGAGTTGCTTTCATATTGCTTGGAGATGGAAATTTTGATAATAACAAGTCAAAATATATGCTCCTTTGCAGGTTGTTCCTACCATTTACACTGATATAAGAGGCCACACAATTAACTCAAATCAGGTTATTAAACGGCTCTTGAAAAGAAATGTTCTAATTTTTTGCGTTGCTCTGTTAGTTTAGTTGTGAAATATTGACATTTTGCAGTTCTCAGTGACCGAGCACTATAAAAGTCCACAAGAGGGCCGATCTATCCCTGGAGTTTTCTTCTTTTATGACCTTTCTCCAATCAAGGTGTTGCTTCCCTCCTCCATCTACTTTCTGTAGCAACATGGTCCTGTTTTTTCATTCTTGTTTTGCAAGTAGTTTTTCTCGTTGTCTATCATGAAGCACACTGTTTAATACACTGTACAAGTTAAATCAAATATTCATCTAATCCAAGATGTCCTTGTTTAGCATCTGAGGTAGTTTAATGCCATGCTTTTCGTTCCATCGGGCTGAAATTGTTGCAGGTCACCTTCGCAGAAGAGCATGTCTCATTTCTACACTTCTTGACGAACGTTTGTGCAATAGTAGGAGGTACTGTTTATAGACTTGAAGTAGTTTTTTCATCTTCTAGTGCAATATATTCATGATACATTTTATTCAGTTAATGGTATACATTCAAGTTCCTCTTTCTACCAATTCCATTCAGGTGTATATACGGTGGCTGGAATAGTAGATTCATTTGTATACCACAGTCACAGAGCTATAAAAAAGAAGATGGAGATCGGCAAATTTCGCTAAGCTTGTCGTTATTGCGCAACACGAGAATATGGAAAAACCATCAATATGGTGGCGAGAAGTCCGCAAAAGCTGATTTCTGCTGCAGGGAGCTAGAACTGAAGCCTTCCATTTGTTGTCATCGACTTAATCTGGTTTGATCATTAGCGCCCTCTTGTAATAGAAGTAGCTACGTTGTTTTTCATTCACATGATCTTCTAATTTTTCTATATATATGTGAATTATTTTTGCGATATGTTTTAATGTCTTGAGTAAGAAATGTTCAAGTAGAAACTTACATTTTTGTAGAAAATTTAGTTAACTTAAACATACTTTCAATTCAAATTAATTGGCCTTTCGCATTTAGTTTACTCATAATTTCTTTCAGGTTGTCAATCAAATAAATCATCAACACAAATCCATACATATGATATTTCTTACATTTTATGCTGTAGCATGCTTATTCCCTCTTCAAGAAACAAATACACCAAACAATATTGTCTCATTATGAACGGTTATAACTCTTTGTCCAGCTCAAGGTTTTTCATTGTCTAAGGAGATGAAGATATTGCAGAATCATCTGTTAGGGATTGCTCCATTGAACCATCTTCTTCATCTTCTGAGTCAATTGTGATCTTTATGTTTTCAACTTCTTTTACGACCTCACTCATCTCAGGACGTTTTTCGGGTGCTTTGTCACAACATCTCATTGCAATCTGCATCAAACTCACCATTCCATAATTGGCACTCTTTTGTGATAGGATTTCGCCATCGAAGATCTCAGCTGTCCACTCTTCTCTAACAGCACGATGTACCCAGTTGCAAAGATCGACACCATTTAATCCTCCTTCAGTAGATGAAAATGTAGATATTTTTCCAGTCAAAAGTTCGAGAATCAGGCACCCAAAGCTCCACACATCAGACTTCCTAGAAACCTTTTTGTGACTTTTGAATTCTGGGGATTGGAATGCCACCATTTTTTGTGTGGCGATTGGAACAGCTACGATTGAGGTTAAGCCATAATCCGAGACAAGAACCACATCATTCTCGTCAAACAGCACGTTTGATGATCGTAAATTTCCATGTGGTATACTATGTTGTGGTTTGGTGTTGAGATGCAGATACTCCACGGCTCGTGCTATAGCTCGTGCCACAGAGAGTCTTGAACTCCACCGGAATGGGGTCCTTTCCCTCGTTCCTCTTCCTCCTATACGGGAGTTTATTAGATCTTTGCTTTCGTGATGAATTGAGCAAATTCAAGAACAACAAATAAGAAATAAAGGTGCACTGTTGAGAAGAGTCGTCCCGCGACAACTTACCATGGATGCGGTTGAACAAGTTCCCATTTGAAGCAAATCTTTGTACAAGAAGCTTCTCCTCTGTTGAATAGTAATAAGCTTTCAGAGGCAACAAATTCGGGTGTTTGAGTTGAGCAATTGTCATCACTTTCCTAACAAATTCATCTTTACTCAGTGGTCTCAAATCCCTGAGCCTCTTCACCACAACACTCTTGTTGTCAGCCAACTTAGCTCTGTATGAATTACCAAAACTACCCTTCCCAAGACCTTCAGCAGAGGCTTTCAACATATCATCTATCTCAAAACTTGCTTCATTTTCATCAAAAAATGTGAGTTTCCTTCTACTATTTTCGCCTTCCACCTTAGTAACATTTTCTTGCTTTTCCGCGTCAACACGAACCAAATTAGTATTCACTTGTCCCATTTTCTTTAGATTTTTATACCTTTGATGATAGTACATAACAAGATACAAAAGAATAATAAAAGCAAGAACATTAATGACTATTAGTATGGCAATCCATGGATGAGCTTTTGAGCCTTTTGAATCAGATGAAGTATCATTTTTGGCAAGAATAAGACAAGGGGTAGGAGAGGGATTTCCACACAAGTTATTGTTGCCAATATATGAAGAGTAGCTAAATGATTGAAGAGTTGTTGTATTTGGTATAGGACCAATAAGATTGTTGTAAGAAACATTGAATTCCTTCAAGCTAGATTGTTTAAATGCTAGGATTGGACCCGTTAAGTTGTTGTTTTCAAGTTGTAGTGATTCCAGAGTGTTGATGTCCAGAAGAGAAGTTGGAAGTTGGCCATCGAATTTGTTACCTTCAAAGCAGTCACGGAGTCAAAAGTTTAACATGAAAGAATCATAATAGGTAATAATTATAGGTGACAGTCGTAAATATAGGCGGAACTCAGATGAAATTTTTCTGGTTGTCGAATTTATTGAAAAATTTAAGAAAAAGATATACTTTGTTTATATACAAAACATAACTTTTTTTTTATCATTATATTTGTTTAAAAGAGTCATAAATGAGTGTTCGAGAATCTTCTATGACATTTGTTTAAAATCATGATATATGTATTTTTTTTTAATCATTTTGAATTAAATTTATAAGTATAATCATGTTACATGCCTGATCATAAATAAGATAAGGGATCTTGTAGCACATAATGTAACACAATATTGGAGGCTCGAAGGAGATATATTATTATACCTACTAATAAGAGGTAATCAATTCTTGAATAAGTGAATTTATTATTTTTTTTGGAAACATTATTTGATCTGAGCACCAATTTATTTTCTTAATCATTTTTATAAATTTAGTTTGATGTAGTCAAATTTGTTTCCAAAATACTTTTATTATATTATTTCATCCAAATTAAATTACTGATCTGTTATACACACGACACACCAACACAGATCAAATAGTATTTTTTTAACGAGAAAATGACTATTTTACCCCTATTTGTAAGTGTAGTATTTTATGAAGTTTTATGCAGGGATAAAATAATCGTTGAACTTCTCAAAATACTATTTCGGTATGTATAGTGAATCCCTTAAACTACACTAGTGGTTAAAATGTTATACTAATTAAAAAAAACCTATGCTACTGTCATATTGATCGAAGAACAAAAAATTCATTTGACTTTTCAAAAGGATTAAATTTACAATATATAACATTTTTTAGTTAAATTTGTAACTTTATTTCAAATAATATAGAGATATCTATTTGAGTAAAAAACTTACCCGATAAGTCGATTTTCTTCAACTTGTGATTGTTCGAGAAGTCCATAACATTCCCTGATAAATTATTGTTCTTGAAACTGATGATTGATAGCTCTGTTAAATTGAACAAAGAGTCTTTGTTGAATGTACCCTCAAGACCAAAATTTTCAAGAACAATTTCAGTAACTCTTCCATTTAAACATTGAACTAGTTAAAAGGGCCCGGCAATTGCCGGGCCGACGTTAGGATTTTAAAATGCTCGGGTCTAACTGGCAACTCAAAAGTGAGCATGTGGATGTCATCTAAAACTATTTTTTTCCCAACGATAAGAAATCATATAAAATGATCAATTGATACAATAGAGGTTTGTACTACAATCAAGAACTAAGTATGACAATCCTCAAAAAGAGTAGTCGCAAGCCAAGGTGGCGGAGCACCAATCCATAAAGCTTGTTGTTCCGAACCGCAATCCCAATGTGCTAGTCTATGAGCCGCAATGTTGTTATTCCGACAAGTGAACATATGCCTTATGTTTATGCTTTCACTCCGATAATAAACATCCGTGATGACCACCTCAATCTCTAATGAGATAGTGACTTCACCTTTAAGAAACAAATGAATTGCTTAAGGGAGGTTCTTACTTGACTCAGGTGTGAAAATACTTGTACATGCAAAGATACAGGTAGCTTAGCTCCTTCGACGAGTTGGCTAGATAAATCTCTTCGTAAATATTCGACCAAGTAACCTTTGAGGTATGGATTTAGAGGACAGCCTCTACCTAACCAGAAATCCATGGGTAAGTAAAGATGGATCGATGTAGTCGGTGGAACAAAGGAAACATTACAGCACCTGCTGGTGCAGCTTTGATGAAGCCCGTGCCAACCTTCTTCATATAGGATTCTCCGAGCTCCGTATCTTGGGTCAAACCAAACTAAGGCTTGCATTCCATGTATCACCCCTCCGGATATTTGTTTCAATTTGGTTAGTTCATGCCAAAGAATGTGAACAAATCAGTATGTATTCCTATCATCTTTGTTTGTTTGTAGAAGTCTATGGTTCTGTTTACTTGTTCATCATTGAAATCTGACAATATGACATTAAATATCCCAGTCTATTCGTCGTCGTTGTAGTTCAATTCCCAGGTGCAACATCTAATAGTTTATAATAAGCAAGCATAAAAAACTGGTAAATATTTGTCTTCAGAACGACCATGTTATTCCATAAATTTTCAGAATGATCTATACGTCTGGATCTAAACCAACAACGAAAACAGAACTCCTCAGTTACATGACACGAAAGCAAATAAACCAGGTAAATCGAATACATTATACAGTATTCAATAGATAGTAATTATGTTGATTAACTTTCACTGGAAGAATACATCTTATAGGAGATCCCTCGGCGCCAAGTATTCTCAAGGGAAGGCAGTGCACATTATATAGCCTTGGTTGGACATTGTCAAGCTTGAGGCCTTCCACGAGTATAATTTCCTATGAAATTCACCAGTGATGTATAAGTGTTACAGTAAATACTTCAATTTACAAGTTTCTTAGTTAGACAGCTTAATAAATTTCACCTCAGTAATGTCTTACAACTACCTATATATAAGTGATCATGAAAGAAAAAAGGACTGAATCTAGTGCCTTCAGGAGATTGACGAACAAGTTCCCCAAATATTCCAAATAGAATGATCCATGAACATCAGTATATTCATGACCTTTAATCACCAATTGATCTGATCAATGCAATACACGTTCTAAATAATTCGAGCGAGAGAGAGTAATACAAGAAGAGACTCACCCTGCTTTTAAGGAAAACAAGATGAGCAGGAATCAGATCATCAAATGCAGCAACAGATAAATAGTCAATCCCTGCAATTCAGATAGGATACAAGAATTTAACACCAATTGATAATTCAATATATGACTTTTGTCATATAGATATCTCTTCAATGTGTACTTAACTTTTAATCAATTTAATTGTGAGACTATTATACAATCAAGCCACCTGGGCACATGTATGATAATTTCTCCAAGTTGAGTATCTTTGAATTATAAAAGATAACAGATTTATATAGTTTCTCAATTGAAAATGGAGAAAAGCATTTTATTGTGGTGATGATGTGTAAACAATATCATAGTAATATCACTGCTGATAACAATCAACAATCGAGCCACTTGATACACACATAGTGGTTCATGATAATCGCTACATCAGGTAATGATTCATGATAATTGCTTGAGATGATATATTTGAAGAAAAAATGAATTTAGCATAGATTAACTTACCAACAAGCTTGATGTTAGTGTTATCCACAAGCCATTGTGCTCCATTCTTCATGAATCCCACATAGCTTGAATCAAACTCTTTTTTCCACATGAGTTTCCTGGAAGACGAATTGTCCAAAGAACGTAAGACAAGTGAATCAATTGGCAGTATAATTATTGGCACTTGGTACATTCAAAACTAATTATGATTTTAGCAATTTATGACATTCTATGGTGTCTTACTAATGTGACGAAATTCTCTTTATGAACGACATTTGAGCTATAAAAGAACTGCCAGGTATTAGTAACACATAGATCAACAAAGCACAATTAAATTACACAACAAAAAATAACAATCTACCTTCCAAAGAAGCAGCAACTCCCTTAATATTTTTCACTACCAGTTTATGCAAATCCTCACCAGCCCAAATCGGATAAACACACACATTTACAATCAAACACACAGCAGCCCCAACACCAATCAACAACAATCGTGAAACAGCTGTGTACGTAAATGCAAACAAAATTCAATAACGAAAGAATTAAAAAATGGTATAGTTGGTACCATTAAGTACTCTAAGGTCAAGAGTATCCACATCAAAACCAGCATCGAAGTAGTTATCATACATGTGCCCAGGTGCATCCACATGAGTACCCGTATGAACAGGCAATTTCAACTCGGAGAAGTTGTAGTCTGAACCGTTCTTCATGCTGAGGAGCAGTCTGATGTATTCTCCAATTCCACCCGGAGCACCAGAAGGAGTATTTGGAGTAAATCTGTGTGTAATATCAATTATTTCCCCACCTTCATATACTTCCTTACGTACCGGCTTCAAACATTCAGTGTTTCCATGTTCATCACTATATCCAGAGGGACATGCCTCATTGGATGATGGTCTAGATAGACCAACGATTTGAGTGCAAAGTAACAACAACACCAGATGTTTCATTTCGTTACTAACCTCAAGAACTGAGACTTTTCAGCTTGTCTTTTCTTTCTTATCAAGAATCGTCCAAAATATGGATCCTGCTTCAGAACATAATCCATCAACATGTGTAAAGGCGAAACCAAAAGTGGTAAACTACACAATAAGGAGATGAAGAATCTGGTGCCTATTGTGGAAAGTGCATAATCAAATTCACACAAAATTGTTGTTTCCAAATATAAACTTATATGTTCTTCAAAAAACATCTTGTTCAGGATTTTTATCAAACATATGACGAGCATACTCAATATTGCAACACATTTGGAGTTCAAGAGCCGTTTGCAAAGCATTGGAAGACATTTTGAGTTCATAGCAGAAATCGGCGAAGGGAGCTCTAAATCCCTAATCAAAAGCAAAAAAAAAAATCGGAAAGCTTTAACAAAAGAACAACTTACTTCATAAAAGAATTCCCAAAGGTTGAATCTTGAAGTCCAAAGCGATAATGTTTGGATCTTTGTTGATTTCGGTCAACAAATTTATTGGCTTCTTGATTTCTTGGTGAGGAGGAATTGAAGAATCAAAGAATGTTGATGAAATGAGATGAGGTCGATGAAGTCAGATGTGGAAGGAAAATGGGAGAACTTTGAAGTTTGGCTGATATTAGACGAAAAATAGTAACACGCGGTACAACTATTAATGCACATTGTACAATATAATGATGCAGGAACAGAGCGTTGGTGCTTCACTCTCTGTTTCGCGCGTGAACAAGTGGAAAGTACAACTTTGGATGCACAAGGTACAAGCGTTCGATGCGTGTTACGCGCTCACAATGTTAGACGAAGCGCGTGCATCACACGCGCCTAGCAGAGACAAGGCGCGTGTGCTGCACGCGCATTCTCTCTTTATAAATATCAAGGAATTGTAGATACCAACCCATCCTGGTTTATCATTCATGTAACACATTAATCCTGTCCAATTTCCATGGAGAAAAGAATTGTTAAATTGGTCTTTAAGTGCTTCAAGTGCATTTCTCTCATAGTCATGAAACCCTATTGGAGAACTTTCATCACCTATAATTTGATGATCTTCAAGTAGTATCAGAATGAAAATAATTGGTGTAATAAGATGGATCAAGAATTTATTGAAGTTCATTTTGATGAAGCTAAATGTAACTATTTTGAAAGTAGTATTTAACTACTGGAAAAGACTGAAAAACAACGAGGCTTGTGGTCGTTATTTGAAAGTAATGTTTATTTGGTTGTAATATAAGTAGAAATATGACTGTAAATTAACTTAGGAATTATCATTAATTAAATTAAACATTACTATATTATAGGGTATGATTCCATGACAGCTATTGATTTCATTGTCCAAAGGAAAAAACAGAGTTTGGAGTTTATGAATAGTTAGTTTCTTGATGAAAAAATCTAGGAAAAATGCATAGAACAATGCATCAACTCCATGCAGCTACCGAAATTAAACTATCAAAATGCAATATTATTCCAGGATCATGATAGTACAAAAACAATTGACAACACATACACTATATCTTAATATATAATGATATTCTTTAAGGATACACCTTATCCTCTTGGCTTCTTCAATAATTTATTTATTTATCTATTTTCAATATATATGAGAAATATATGGGATTTTTTGGAGTCTTGTAGCTTCAATCATTTGCCTCCTCCTAAGATGCCATTCTCCTTCTTGTTGATATTAAATATACCATATGCATGTAAAAGTATAACTAAGATAGTAAAGAAACTTGAATAACTAAAATAAAAAAACACAAATTTGACTTTAGATTATTTATAATAATTAGATGTGTTATATAAGTGTGTAGCATATAGTAACTATAATTAACAAAATTAAATATTCCAGATGAAGTGAATTACTAATTTAAATTAATTGATTATTTGTGAAAAGATAGATGTACATACCTCTCTATTAATTTAGAATGAAAAAAGTAAATGTTGATGGATCATCCAAGGCTTCTAGCCTAGGGGTATTGGGTCCGAGCCTTTTTTCAAGAGGTCTCGAGTTCAATTCTCGCACATGCGTATATTTAAATATACTTCCTCTGCTTTTATGGCTGTCTTTGCAGCGTTTTCGGGGATAGTCTGTGCAACATTCAACATTTCCGGCCGTTGCCAAGACAACATTCAACATTCACGTATTTCCTATCACATAACTATTTGTAACTTTTGTCGTTTGAATGAAAAAAAAAATGATAATAGATCAAGTACCTCCACTAGTACTACCCACTCGAGTATGTATTTCAAAAAATAATTATTCTATTATTACGATTGATTATTTATTTACCACATTATCAAATAATCACAATTATTTTTACCCCTCCAAAAAAAGTGGTTACATTTGGAGGTTGGATTTGCTATGTTTCAATTTATTTGAATTTTACTTAAAATGGAGTTTTAGTTTGAGTAGTGAATTTTGTTGTAGATTAGTCATGCTAATTATCAAAATGGTTCTAGAGAGTGAGTTGGAGTTATACTTTAATTTTAGATAGTTGGACTCTTGTGATTTGGTCCCAATACTGTAAAAAATGTTCCACTTTAGTCCCCTGGCTAATGGTTCTCTTAGTTTTTCACGATCGAACATGATTTCACGGTATGATTTTTTGGCAAAATCAAAATCTTACAAATTTTTCACCCACTCTCACTATTTTTTAGCGCCAAAACCAGCAGTTATTGTATATATACATATGAAGCATGAGTTAGGTTAAGGATTATTTCATTGAACCAGAATACCGTTATCTAAATGAAATGTTTATATTAGACAATTTATTAAGGATAAATTTGAAATTATCAAACAAATTAAACTTTTGGTCTAATAAATGAACACTCAAGTCAATATAAATACATAAAGAACATTATTTTTAATATATTTTCATCAAATATTAATAACATATATTTATATATAGGTATATAAATACATTAAAATTATATTTTAATATATTGTCACCAAATATTAATGATAAGAAATTAGGTTAAAAATACCACATATTTATATTTTTCTATCTAAAATTTATAAATGTACGAGTTGCTTTAAAAATAATCCTCTCTATTTAGCATTAAAAATCCCTTTTTAAATAGTTTGTAATGATAACTTATTCAAGGGAAACAAAGTAATATTAATTTAATGTCATTGAATAAAATCTCATCATATGAATATTATGGCGTCATGTTATTTAAGCATGTCAAGAAATTGGACTATTACCTTTGGAATGAGTATTATCTTATGATTGGTTACTTATTATAATAACAAAACACAATTTATTATATAATTGCCTCATAATCACAATGAAATTTCTGAAAACGAAGAGAAAAGAAAACACTTGTTGTTTGAGCAAACTTAATAGAAATATTATTATCACTTGCAACTATAAAAGTGAATTACATGATAAGTAATAAGTTTACATCTTACACTCCTACAAACAAAAAAAAATAAAATGGTACAAAACCTAATAATGATCAATAAATATTGATGACTTATTAAATGTGAGTTCGAAATATATAAAGATTAGTTTATGGCTGAGCAAACTTTGCGAATTTCACCAGCAGTTCCAGTTTTAAGCTCAACATTACTCATCTTCACCATTGATTTCCCAAATTCAACTCCAAATGTTAATCCAGCCAACCCTCTTATCCCTAAGAAACGCTGCACAAATGTCTTTGTTGAAGCATCTGTCCACAACTTTTGATCTGATTCAAGCATCCCTTTTCCATCTCTCAAGTTTGCGAAGAATGAGTTGTCGAATCTGCCCTCACTTCCGTTATCAAGCCCCACCCTCTTCGTGCCATCCCCGCCTTGAGGGCAGAGTGTTCTGAGCTGAGCAAGGAATGCTGGGTTGATTGAGGGGTCAGCACCTCCATTTGAGAAGTTTTGTAATCTGTAGCTGAAAAATTGGCATGCTGTGGTTCCTATCGTGTGCCCACCTATATATATATATATACATACATGATATCAGAAAACATTATTTGGAGAGTCGTATTGACTGATCATCAAGACCTTTCGGGTTTATTAAAACAACAGGCCGAGCTATATGTTCCTCTATAATCAACTGATTTTAGTATGCTGATGGTTTCGTATTCTTAACACACATGACACATACATATATATTTAATAAGTGAAGTGCTTACCAACAAGAGTAACAAGATCTTGAGCATTCAAACCCTTTGCAGAAAATTTTTGCTTCTGAACATCAACTGAATCTCTAAATCCAGGTAAGTTAGATGTATCACTTGCTAAAGAAACTCGCCCATCGCGGCGTCCAGTTGGTACTCTCCAGCTGATTCCTTTAGTCTGCATGCATGCATTATCAATTATTAGTGATATATATAGTAATAAAGAGTAGAACGAAGTATGTACCACAAATAATAATTAACCCATATATAATAATAATGAGTTAGTTGTCATCAAAATGGTATGAGATAATAAGCACGAGTTGCATTTTAGTTCCCGATAAACTTACCAATACAACGGAATCACGAGCAGCAAGAGCAAGAATATCAGCGCAGGACACAACTCCAGGACAAGCAGCCTCAATTTGCTTCTTGGCGTCCGCAATAACTTCATAACCCCTCAACAAACGATTGGGTCCAGCAGTTTTCTCAGTGTTGGCTCCATCAATGAGTATGGATCCATCACAACCATTAACAAAACAATCATGGAAATGCATTCTAAGCAGCCCTGGTGCAATTGTTGGGTTAGCTTGAAAAGCCGACCTCACAGCAGATGTCACAATCGATTCGGCTCGTGGACATGTTCTTGAGTAGAACCCTACTCTAGTACCTTGCCCAAATGCCAACGTACCCATCATTATCGTAACTAAAACAAAAACCAACAGATTTGATGACATTGTATGTTCTTTCCTTGATATTAATTATAGTGTAATTAATATAAACTACGAGAAATATAGGAGATAGTTGATTAGAAGAGATAGGTTTATTGGGTTTAGATGGTGTATTGAGAAGGAGGGGGGAGAGTATTTATAGGTGAAAATGAGATGGAAATAGTCAAAGTTAGAAGTGATTATTATTGGAAAATTAGTAAGCAAAGCCGGCTCCACATGGGGCTGTTTCATGCATGCATGAACGTGATTAGTTGGAAACAACTTGGGTTTAGAGCACCCAGACTTTCCTCTTTTTGCATTAAGCTTTTTGTCATATTGGTATTAAATTAAACTATTAACTAAACCAAAACATGCTACTTATTCTTTAATTTAATTTGCTTTTTGCATGGAGATCATTTCCGCGTAGTTGAGGAAGTCAATATGAATATGTTATCTATCAAAATTTTATTACTATATTTGTACACATAGATATTCATTCTAAAGTGGCGTCCGATCGAAAATCGACATAAATTTTAACGTGATTGTTTAAAACAGTTAAATATCTTGAAATATAAGTTATTTATTCAAACTTTATTAATTAATAAGATTTTGTTAAATTTTTAAAATAATTTATAAATTTAAAATGTAGCAAATGTAATTGATGAGTAATAAAAAAGTTCAATTAAGATAGGGATGGAATCAGTAAGTGGTGGGCCCCTCCCGATTCTTTCATTTTAACGCACTACTTTGCATATTCATCTAGAGTGTGCATAAAACGCGTTTGACACAAAACAAAACTTTGTTTTTGTCTCCAGTGAACCTTGTTTGACTTGGTGAGCAAATGATAGTAGTTCTAATAATTAACACAAAAGGATTAATAATTAACTGATGAGTACGTATATTTATTTATATACTTTCACCTGCCTCATATGATGAATCACCGCGTGAAACTCTTCATTTTTTGTTTATCAAGTTGACCCAAAATATTTATGCCGATGGCTTAATAGCGTAGTGGCATCCGGCCCAACCTTTCATGTAAGAGGTCATGGGTTCGAACCTTGTTGGAGACATATTTGTCTCATATTATACTCTAACTTTCTATTAGTTAGCAATTTCTGTATTCATGTTTGTAATATCATTGTAGTCACAATTCATCGCTAATTATCAAAAAAAAAAAAAGTTGACCCAAAATATTTATAGTAAAATAATAAAATATACGGAGTATATAATTGTTGGAGGTAAAATAATAATAATAATTTGTCCAAATTATCCTAATAAATAGAGGTTTGGCGCAGTTCAATCGTCCTTCTAAATGTGTGCATTAATCCTTAAATTAATTCTATTGTTAAAACTTAAACTTTATTGACAAAAGAAACTTCCTTTTAGGTGACATTAAAACTTTAGTCCTTGTTTTGCTCAAATTATAGTCAAAATTTGAAGGACCCTTGCTTAACATATGTGGAGGAGATATGTAACTTCCTTACCATAAAACAATAATAGTAAAGAGGACTAGAGGAGGACATGTATGGCACCTAAACCGAACACTTCTTTTTCTCTTTCAAATACCAATTAATAAACTGGTAAATGGTGATACTTGTTAGTGGAGTTAATTGTTGGAATAGTCTTAATAAGTAGGAGTTTGGTTCCGTTTGATATTCGAAAGTGACATTATTGCAGAAATAGTCCCTGAAAGTGTGCATATTTGGTCAATGAATTTGTTAACATTGACGGTTTTCGGCGTGAATAGTGAAGTTTTGGGGCAAAAATGAAACTTTTGAGAAGTTGGTTACCTTAATGAACATGGAGGGGCAAAATGACTAAATTGCCCCCGATATTTTTATACACTTTTTTTTTTTCCCTTTTTCTTTCAATTTTGTTTTTGTTTTTTTTCAATTCTTTTTTCGATTTTTTCCTAGTAAAAAGAGCTCGATTTGGTAGTTCTTTTAGATAAAAGTTTTGATTTTGAAAAAACTGTTCGATTTTTTATTTTGATAGTTGTTTGCCAAAAGAGTACGAAAATCAAACTTTTTTTATTTCGAACATCTTTGCCAAAAATTGAAACTTTTTGGTAAAATTATTATCAAAATCAAACCTTTTTTTTACTATGAAAAACAATCGAAAAAATTTGAAAAAAAAATTGAGAAAAGAAAAAAAAAAAGTGTATCAAGAGTAGGGCTGTAAACGAGCCGAATAATACCGAACATCGGAAGATTCTAGTTCGGCTCTATCGTCTTCGAGTCGAACTGTAAATGAGCCGAATAATGGTCGAACATCAAAATGAGAAGCTCGGCTCTAAGTTTGTCAGACGAATTCGAGCCGAACTCTTGCCGAATTGGCCGAATAATTTGGTTTGAAGGTGATGAAACAAAATTAAATTCGACTAAATATGCTAAATCTACCAAAGAAAATAAAAGTAAAACTAAAGTATATATCTTTACCTCAAAATTCAACCAAATATGCTAGATCTATCAAAGAAATGGACGATTAGTCGATCTCATTCAAATCTATATTACAATATTATTACATAATTTCACATGGTGAGTCGAGCCGAGCTTTTGCGAACCGTTTGCGAATCGAGCCAAATATTGATTTTCAAGATTTGGCTCTACGTTTGCTATTATGAATCGAGCAACGAACTGAACTTTTTCGAGTCAAATACCCCGAGCCGAGTCGAGCTTCCAAGTTCATTTACAGCCCTAATCAAGAGGTAATTTAATCATTTTGTCCCCCCCAGTTTCATTAAGGTGACCAACTTCTCTAAAGTTTCATTTTTACCCCAAAACTTCATTATTCACGCCAAAAATCGTCAATATTAACGGATTAGTGACCAAAATACACCATTATATACACTTTCAGATACCCTTACTTACGGGGACCATTCCAACAATTAGCCTTTGAAATTTATTTTTTGCCAGTCTAATTATATTTTCTAATTACCTCTAGTTCAAAACTATTTAGCTTAAAAATATTAATGAAGTTATTGAGTTATTGAACTAGTGTAATCTCTATAAACGTATGTGTGCAAATGCAAATGTACGTCCAATTGTTGATTATAGAGGAATAGGAGTAAGACAAGACGAGAGATGATATCAATGTATATGTAGAAGCTAAAATCACAGGTAATTGCTGAAATGGTCCCAGTAAGTGGGTGTCCGTTGCACTTTGGTCCCTGTAAGTGGGACCGATGCGCAAATGGTCCTTGATAGTGTGTAACTGGTGTGGAAATGGTCCCTATTTTAACGGATCCGTTAGTTTTTAACTTTTTTGATATTTTTAAGGTCATTCTGGGGTGATTTCATGATTTTGAAGAGTTTTGGGCATCCTGGGTCGTGTTGTAGTTTGAAACTTCAAACGGCTATAACTTTGCGCTCGGGTGTCCGATTGGAATGAATTTTATACCGATTTCATGTATTTTTTCGAGACGAATCTAATGCCAGACAACCAAAAACCCTTTTTATGGCTTGAAATGATATTTTTATGATTCACACTACTTTTTTTAAAAAAATTTAAAAAAATTATGAGTTTCATCCAATAACATTGATTTTTTTACAATAGTATCTAAGAAGTAAGCATCAAAAGAAAACACATAGTATTTTTAGTTAAAATACTCTAGTAAGGGATGATAAAAAGATAAAAGTAAGCATAGAGACTTCGAAATCACCGTTGCTTAACTAAAGGGACTTGTTTTTGCTTTAGTTAAGCAATTATATGACAAGATTTTGTAGAATGGTATCTATTTTAACCTTACTTTTATCCTACCAACTTTTTGTATGCTTAATTGTGACCAAGTAAGCTTCTAAAGAGACCCAGACCACCTTTGCTTATCTTCCATTGGATTCCTCTCGGAAAAATACAAGAAACCGATATAAAATTCATCCCAATCGGACATCCGAGCGCAAAGTTATGGCCGTTTGAAGTTTTGAACTACAAGACGACCCAGAATGCCCAAAACTCTTCAAAATTATGAAATCGCCCCAAAAATTAACTCAAAAATATCAAAAACGTTAAAAACTAACGGATCCGTTAAAATGGGGACCATTTCCGCACCCGTTACACACTATCAGGGACCATTTGCGCATCGGTCCCACTTACAGGGACCAAAGTGCAACAGACACCCACTTACTGGGACCAATTCAGCAATTACCTCGCTAAAATCATATCTAGTCCTCTAATTTCATCTATTTTCGAATATTTCCCTTTTCCTGCTGAAAGATTAATTAATTTAGATCATTAAGTTTATATGTATATAATTAAATTGTATCTCTAAAATATTGAATGTCATGGAATTTTTTACAATTATTTTAAAGAATAATCAACTTTAACATTATTATTGTTATTATTATTTAAACTAAGGAGTCTTATTCAAATAAAATGACGATAGAGATGGGAGGGGTCTCAGCTCTTACATACACTAATTTTTTCTGTCAAAGATAATTGAGCTAACACCTTAACTAATAAGACAAACCAAACTTATTCTTATGATTCGTTTGGATTGTGACGAATTATTTAATGAATTTAAATTAAATTTTAGATATGTTCACCCTCTTTAGAACCAATTTTTTTATTTCACATTTTTTCATTTAAATTCACTCTATAATGTATTAAATTACATTTACCAAAATTATCCTCACATAAAACATTTTTTAATTACGCTCACCTAGATTTGGCTCATCAATCCACACACACCATTACTAGCCTTACATTCCTCCAATTACTAACTTTGATAGCAGTTAGAACCTTAGATAAGAGTTAATTGCACCAATGCTATGGTCTCATTACATGAACTAAGTTGGTGGTACTTTTGTAGTAATAGTCCCCGTAGTGTGCACCCAGTTTGTATTTAGTCCCAAAATTAAAAGTGTTATCAGAATTTGATCTCTCCTTTTCTTTTCTTTTCTTGTTACCTTTTTGGGGTCAAATTGCAATTTTTAAAACCCGTGGTGATAGTTTTGTCCCTAACATTGGAAAACGAAGAACGTTGATGTTAAGGCATTTGAATGGTTTGATAACAACGATCAGGATTTTTCACTGGTTTTAGCTATGACAGAAACACCCAAAAAGTTATCCCATATTTCCAAAACTTGCATTTTGAACCCCAAAATATCGCAAAACGTCAAGTTCTAATGGCGAGATTAATTTTAGGACTAAAAGCGAACTGGGTGTCCATTTTCAAGGAATATTACTGCGAAAATGTCACATATTGGGACAAAAAATATAATTTAATCCCATTTACTAGTTATTGAGACCGTTACTACAATTAACTTACATACATTGCACAAATGTCCGAGCATTTCTATCCTAGCTCCAAATGTGATACACTGAACAACATAATAACACAATTCTCCCGAAGGAAAACTTGTACTCTTCAACTCCCACTACTCAACTTCATTATTTTAGAAACTTAATTAGTAATATCGTGGTTATAACTTCTTTAGGTCATGGATCAAGTTCTAATGGCAATAATATATTGAATAAATTTAATTGGCCTGGGAAAAAATGTTGTTCCATCATCATGATTTGACCATTTGACGTAGAGAATAAGAGAATTCTTGTAATGTGAAAGCAAACTACCGAAGGGCATATAATAGTATCTATATGATTTTTTTGAAAAAAAATTAAATATATATCATCCTTATTTTATCAATAATAATCACCTAATAAGTTTGACTTCAACTAACAAAAGCTGATGGCTATTTTAATGCTTAATTTTATAGTGCCACTACTACTTCTAAACGATGAGCTGCTAGAAAACATCTTGTTTCCTCCCATAGTATCAACAATAATCACCTTAAACAATTGTTAATCACCTAGTTTTATAGTGCCACTACTCTTCTATAATGATGGCAATTGTGATGCCTAAGTTTTTGCTTTTCCAGAAAAGGTTTTGAATATTTAATGTATTTATTGACTTTTATTTCCTATATTTGATTTTTTTAAATAACATTTTTCGACTCGTATTTTTATATACTCTTTAATTATATAATTAAAAATTAATTACTTGTTAATGATGTTTCACCTAAAATAGTGAAAATGATAAATAAAAACCATTTAAATGGTGTTACTGAGTGTGGTTAAGTTAGAGTTTATTTGGTCCCAATAAGTTAAAATGACTTAGAGTGCACCAATTGTTTGGTATCTAGAAGTGTTCACACGAATTCCCGTTGGTTTTAATAAATGAAAATATTGGATATATGTCTCGTTTTCGATTTAAAAATAGGGATAAATTTATAATATTATTATTGATCACTTTTGAGGATCATATTACAGCATTTGTATGATTTTCAAAAATTAAATATGTTGTACTATCGATTATTGAAATCAAATAACACAAAACTTAAACAAACTCATCTGTGATTGCCTCTAAATGTACATCAAATAATTATAAAGCTGAAAATGTGAATGCTCTAATATATGGAAATATATGTAAATCTCTATCTTATACTCAAAATGTTAAATGCAAATTGCATTGTCATTCTATCATATGATCTCATGTTTAAAAAGAAAAGGACAAAATCGATGACTAATTGTGGAAAAAATTATTAATAATTATTATTCCTTAACAAGGAGTTTACGTATAAATCGTATCCAATCATCACTATTTGACTGATTATTGATTTGTTGGAGCAATTCCTTTCACATACACAACGAAGATTTTATCATATATGTGATGGCCAATTAATAATTCTAATACATCATCAATGAGTAATGGTCCCAGTAAGTGGAAATTTCACTTTGATCTCTACAATTGAGAGTGTTGCAGTTTAAGTCCTTGATAGTATACACATTGTATGGATTTAGTCCTATTTTTAACGAAAACATTGGTTTTGGACAGTTTTTGGAGTTTTGGGATCAAAATAAAAATTTTAAAAAAATTTGAGCAATGTAGTTTTTGATTTGTATTTAATCCTTATTAATTATTATTATTATTATTATATTCATTATTACTAAAATTTTCATATTATTAATATTATTATTATTTCCATTATTATTATCATCATTATTCTCATTATTATTTTCATCATTATTATTATTCTCATTATTACTATTATTAATATTTTTTATTGTTTCTTTTTAACCGCAGCTTTATTGAAAAACGAAATGAGGTTTATACAAACATATAACCTAACAAAGAATAGACATGCTAAAATTCCAATTGAGGCACAACCCCCAATTGGACCTATTCCGAGTCACCCTCTCCCATCCATTAACACTGCTTCGTATGGCTTGAACACACTTCACGCATACTTGATTTATGTCCCGTCTCTCTAGGAAAACACATATCCATTTCTGGCTGCCCAAATGTGGTAAATTGCTGCAGCAAAACAAAATTTTCTGACTCTTCTTCTGAATGACTTTCCTTTGCCTTTACTAAGGATCCAATTGCTCTCAGCACTGCAGCTAAGTGGGGGATGAGACTCTTGTAAATACAGCAACAACTTCCTTCACACTCCAGCTGAGAACCTGCATTAAAAAAAGAGGTGCTGGATAGACTAAATACAACTTCCACACAACACACAAGAATCATCCTGCACAATTTGCCATTCTTAAGTTTATCCTTTGTGGCAAGTGTACCCAAACAAACCAGCCAAAGAACAAATCCATATCTTGGGACTTGGCCTTTGAACCACACTAGAGGAGACCATTCTACACTGTCCTCATGATGTCTATAGGTTTGCCACACACTAGCATTCATGTGTGTCTTTTGCCCAAACCATTCAAGGTCATCCTGTTGATCTGTGAGAACAACAGGAAATCCTTTCAAGAACTCCAGAGCTTCAACATTTAGCCCACCTCTATGATGTTCCATCCTAATTTTAACAGTTACAACAGTTTTTGCATCAGTTAGCCCAAGCCTTCTTATGCATCCTTCAGATAAAGCCCTTCAAGTGCCAATTATCAAATAGACAACAAGTAGACAATCCATCATGCACCACCTTCTTGCCATGAGGTCTGACATACCTTCTAAGCTTCATTAACTTAATCCAGCTCCAAGAGTCAGTGCTTTTCTATTTAATACCATATACACTTTGGCCTTTGAGCTTGAATGTATGGATCCATTTCACCCATAAAGCTTATTTATTGCTGCGTACAAATTCCATAAATGCCTTGTCATACATGTCATCTTCCAGGTTAGAATACTTTTCAAGCCAAGCCCACCCTCTCTTTTGTCTAAAGTGACTTTTTGCCAAGCAACCTTAGCCATATATTTCTCATTCCCAGCAGCTCCCCATAGATATGCTTTCACCAAAACAACTATCAAAATCGCACCATTTTACTAGAAAAGAAATCGAAAAAAAAAACGAACCTCTTTTACTTGGAAATCGAAAAGAAAAAATTGAAGAAAATGCAAAGCAAAATTGAAAAAAGTGTATCAAAATATCGGGGGTAATTTGGTCATCCCCCCTGTAATACCCGGCCCAGAGTGAGCGATGTGATATGTTTGATATGATTTGATTGGTACTACTCATACCATCAAGATGCATCTTCTTTTCGGTAGCGCAACTCATAAGAACTCCAAAGTTAAGCGTGTATGACCTGGGGCAATTCTGGGTTGGGTGACCCACTGGGAAGTGTCACGGTGAGCACATGATTGAGGACAAAACGTGTTGAAATGACTCGTGGTAGTTTGTAAGGCTAGTCCAGCAAATCAAATAACGTTCCGACCCAGTGTTCCGGGGCGGGGCGTTATACCCCCCCCCCCCCCCCACCGTGCCATCTATTATAAAAAAAAGTCATGGTGCCAATTTTTTCTTTTTTGTGTGTAAATTAGCGATGAGGTAAGTTTCGAACCCAGGACCTTTAGGTCACTAGCAAGAGGCTTTTCCACTAGGCTATTCAATTTACTCATGGTGCCAAAAAAATATTTAAAAGTTCTAGAAAAGGTGTCATTCTTCCAAATTTGTCGATGAGAAAAAGGACTAAATGTGCACCCAAAAGAAATTAACAATGACTAAATGCGCACCAAAAACTCTACATAACCCAAAATTTTTGAAAATTTTCATTTTGACCCCAAAATTCCAAAAGTCGTTCAAAACTAACGGTTCCGTTAAAAGTGGAACTAAATCCACACAATGTGTACACTATCAAGGACTTAGACTGCAACGCTCTCAATTACAGGGACTAAAGTGCAATTCAGCCCAACTTATTAGGACCATTGCTACAAAAAAAACTACATCATCAACTTATAATACTATATAATAGTCTTGGCGCTTAAATTAAATGTATATTTAATATTAGAGTTTTGATTTATAAAGTTAAAACAATTACTCGTATATAATTAATTAAGTTGGTTAACCATCGTTTCTCATCATTATTATTAGCATGTACATACATAGAGTCCTTATATTATTAGAGTTATATATTGTTAGAGTACTAGAGTCCTATATTGTTAGAGTACTAGAGTCCTTATGTTATTAGGACTAGCATTCTTGTTGTGTATAAATAGGACCTTCCAGTATATTTAAAGATAATCAAAATAATATTACTTTCATACTATCAGAGCCAATTAACCTCTCAAAAACTTTTCTTCCTATTATTTTTCAATCATCATTATTATTAATATTATAACAATGATATTTCGGGTCAAGTTATTGGTTAAATAAAAGTTGATAAAAATGAAGAGGCCCACGCGGTGATTCATCATGTATTCATGTGACTATGTGAGGAGGTGAAAGTTTATAAAATATACGTACGCATGCATGAATGATGAAACTTAAATTTTATCCTTTTGTGTCAGTTATTAATTAGTATTGTCATTTGCTCACTAAGTCAAACAAGGTTCCCGGGAGACAAAAACAAAGCTTCGTTCTGTGTAAAACGCGTTCTATGCACGAGCACGACTAGTCTACTTGGCTGTGAAAACAGAATCATTACGAATTTGCAAAGTAGAAAGAGTTATATTTATGTGTATATGTTAAGATGTTCATCCCATATCAAAAATAATTGATGTTTTTTCGGGTTAATATATAAGATCTTGGACATTATCTCTATTGCCAATTGATTCTAGAGTGAAACCTCATAGACTCTTAATATGGTATCATGAGCCAACCCCAATTTAATGAGGCACGTGTAACCCCGCCGATGTTGTTCCGGTAAATAATACCGGCGAGGAAATTCCGTCGACGATTGGATTACACGTGAGGAGAGTGTTAATTAAGATGCACATCGCACATCGGAAGTCGATGTCCCATATACTCTTAAGTCTTAACAGTATATAAGTATAATATATAATAAGCTCATTTTTATGTGTTAAGTAGTATTAAGATTGCTTCAAATAAGTCCAAACTGTCACATGTGAAGTCTTACATTGGAAACAAAAGAAAGAGTTCACTTAGTTACAATTGATTTTAAGTTGGTGTCTCATTGGGTTATGAAATGTGATCTCTCTTCTCATATGGGTGTGGCCCAGACGTGATTAATAAAAAAATTTATAATGATATTAATTTTGTGTTAACTAAATTTGAACCATTTGATCAACCTATTTTTAACTTTTCAAACTTTATTATGATTATTTTCAAATAGATTTAATTATGCTAATTTCCCTTTAGTTAACATTATGTTAACTAATATTAATAAACACAAATATAATTGAATTATGACTATTTCAATAAATTATTTTTATCATGTTTGAATAATCAAATAACTTATGCACCATATATACATGCATGTTCATCACACCGGTTCAATCGAACACTCGTTTTTATGAGTCCGGTTTCGGTGCATCAATAATTCCATGCATCAGGTGCATCAAGTACCCATTTAAAGGTTTCACGTGGGTACTGTACCCACTTAAAACTTCATCATTGGTACAAGAAACAATATCAACATAACTTGTACCCAAATTATACCATAACAATGGTACGGTACCACATATTTATCAATCCAAAATAAAAGTAGTAAATATATATGTGATTTGTAAATTGACCCACAAATATATAGATAATTGACCCTTATTATATAAATAATTGCATCGTGGCCCTTAATTTATAAAATATTATGCTCAAACCCCCTTGATGCACCTGATGCATGGAAGTATTGATACACCGAATCTTTTATAGGTATAAAAATAGTAAATAACATGTGTTTATATTTGAAGATATTTCAATGTGCTCAATCAATAATTTATACTCCCTCCGTCTCTAAATAGTTGGTTTTGACTTTTATGGTCAAATTTTAAAAATTTGATTAAGAATTACTATTAAACGATAAGAAATAATATAGTCATGTGAAATCTTGTTTCATTCGTCTTACCATATATTTTTGAAATATCAACTTTTCATAATTTGTTCGCATATAAAATAAGATATATTTACGTTTTAAATCGTATTTTATTAATAATGAAAGTCAAAATGTATCAATCATTTAAAAGGAGGGAATATCATTTTTGAAACACCCCCCCTAAATATCTAAATTCAGTACATATAATAAATAGAAATACAATTTTGATAGATAGATAAATAACATATCATTGACTTGCATTGCCCAAGTACGCGGAAAAGATGTCCAATTAAAACCAAGTAAATAAGTACTAAAGTAGCATGTTTTGGTTAAGACATAAGATAGACATAGGTATCTGACAAAAACCTTGACGCAAAAAGAGGAAAGTTTATTACAGAAATGCTCAAACACCCAAGTTGATTCCAACTATTCATCCTCATGCACTAAGCAGCCCCATGTGGAGCCGGCTTTGCTTACCAATTTTCCAATCAATCTTTGACTATTTCCATCTCATTTTCACCTATAAATACTCCCCCCCTCTCCTTCTCAATACACCATCTTAACTCAATACATAAACCTATATCTCTTCACAAAATCAATTATTATTTCCTATACTTTATATCAGTTACATACATTATAATTTAAATCAAGAAAAGAACATGCATACAATGTCATCAAATCTGTTCATTTTTGTTCTGGTTACGATAACGATGGGTACATTGGCATTTGGGCAAGGTACTAGAGTAGGGTTCTACGCAAGAACATGTCCACGAGCCGAATCGATTGTGACATCTGCTGTGAGGTCGGCTTTTCAAGCTAACCCAACAATTGCACCAGGCTTGCTTAGAATGCATTTCCATGATTGTTTTGTCAATGGTTGTGATGGATCCATACTCATTGATGGAGCCAACACTGAGAAAACAGCTGGACCCAATCGTTTGTTGAGGGGTTATGAAGTTATTGCGGACGCCAAGAAGCAAATTGAGGCTGCCTGTCCTGGAGTTGTGTCTTGCGCTGATATTCTTGCTCTTGCTGCTCGTGATTCCGTTGTATTGGTAAGTTTATCGGGAACTAAAATGCAACTCGTGCTTATTATCTCAGACCATTTTGACAGCTAACTCATTATTATCATATATGGGTTAATTATTATTTGTGGTACTTGTTCTACTCTTTATTACTATATCACTAATAATTCATAATGTATGCATGCAGACTAAAGGAATCAGCTGGAGAGTACCAACTGGACGCCGCGATGGGCGAGTTTCTTTAGCAAGTGATACATCTAACTTACCTGGATTTAGAGATTCAGTTGATGTTCAGAAGCAAAAATTTTCTGCAAAGGGTTTGAATGCTCAAGATCTTGTTACTCTTGTTGGTAAGCACTTCACTTATTAAATATATGTGTACGTGTCATGTGTGTTTTAAGAATACGAAACCATCAGCATACTAAAATCAATTGATGATAGAGGAATACATAGCTCGCCCTGTTATTTTAATACACCCGAAAGGTCTTGATAATGATCAGTCAATACGACTCTCCAAATATAATGTTTTCTAATATCAATTATATATATAGGTGGGCACACGATAGGAACCACAGCATGCCAATTTTTCAGCTACAGATTACAAAACTTCTCAAATGGAGGTGCTGACCCCTCAATCAACCCAACATTCCTTGCTCAGCTCAGAACACTCTGCCCTCAAGGCGGGGATGGCACGAAGAGGGTGGGGCTTGATAACGGAAGTGAGGGCAGATTCGACAATTCATTCTTCGCAAACTTGAGAGATGGAAAAGGGATGCTTGAATCGGATCAAAAGTTGTGGACAGATGCTTCAACAAAGACATTTGTGCAACGTTACTTGGGGATAAGAGGGTTGGCTGGATTGACATTTGGAGTTGAATTTGGGAAATCAATGGTGAAGATGAGTAATGTCGAGCTCAAAAGTGGAACTGCTGGTGAAATTCGCAAAGTTTGCTCAGCCATAAACTAATAATCATTTATTTCAAACTCACATTTATTAAGTCATCAATATTTATTCATCTTTATTAGATTTTCTACCAATTGATTTGTTTTGTTTGTATGATTTCTTTGTTCACAAGTGTAAGAGATTTATAAATGTAAGCTTACTCATGTAATCTAAATTGAAGTTATTTCTCTCAAATGTGGCTCTCAGACAAGACCTCTTATTAGGAGTAATAATAAGTAACAGGTAATACTACTATATATACTAGTGACAAAATGAGTATATATCAATATCACCCATAAAACGAGATACTCATAGAAGATAACCTATACTCTAGAAGATATGTTAAAATTTTCGATTGATTTATTAAGTTTTTTATTTATTAATAATAAAAAAAATTGTTAATATATATATGTTCTTCTTTTTTGGTATGTTCTAGATATTTACGTACTATTTTTTATATAGAAAACATTAAAACATCATAATATTTTCTATAAATTCAACCTTATTCTAATAATTAACTAAATAAATAAAAAAGAGATGCATATTGCTATAACTTGCTAAAAGTTGAAAATAGGAAAGGCGTTGACTTTACCAATTTCTTCACATAACCGCGTTGGATATATGTGGACCCCGGTTTCGAAGGTCAATCACTATAGGTACTCTTTATTACTCCACTATTTTTTTAACTTTAACTTGTGAAGCTCACTCTGTATTGAGGTGAAGAATAAATTTTTAAATAATGAACTTAAGGAATGAGAATTAGAATGAACAAGAGAATACATAAATTAATACTCCCTTTATCTTATATTTTTAGAAATTCCTTAATTAAGATCTATTTATAAGATGAAGAAGGAGGAAGATTTGAATACAAGACATGTAAACGGTCCAAACAATTTGAGATGGAGATAGTAATATATTTCTAAAATATTACTCCCTCCGTCCCTAAAAGATTGTCACATTTTGACTTTTGGTGGTCAACAAAACACAATTTAAAACATAAATATCTATTATTCTACATGCGAAAAAATTATAAAAATTTAATATTTCAAAAATATATATTGAGACGAATCTAACAAGGTCCCACAAGACTATATTATTTCTTACCGTTTAATGGGAATTCATGATCAAATTTTGTAATGTTTGACTAACAAAAGTCAAAATGTGACAATCTTTTAGGGACGGAGGGAGTACAATATAACTAAGGAATAAATACTAGTTACTTTAAAATAAATAATTTAATTGAATATCAAATATTACTCCCTCCATCCCTTTATTTTAGAACCATTTTGACTTTTTGGGTCAAACTTCGAAAATTTTGACCGTAATTTTGACCGTAAATTTTTATTAACCGATAAGAAATAATATAGTTATATTAGATCTTGTTAGATTCCTCTCAATATATATTTTTGAAATATCAAGTTTTTATAATTTTTACACATGTAAAATTAAAAATATTTACGTTTTAAGTCGTGTCTCGGAGACCGTGAAAAAGTAAATGGTTCTTATAAAAAGGGATGGAGGGAGTAATATATTTCTATGCAATTATGTTATAATGTGAGTTTCGTTATTGTTGAATATAGTGAGTCTTATAATCTTATTCTTTGAATAGTGTAGGCTAGTAATTCTATTCATCTGACATCATAGTTTGATCAACTCTATAACATGTTATTCTCATTATAGTAAATTGTTTGTGGCTTGGAACCCGTAGAGTCGTCCTAACACGTTGTTACGGATTGGAGACCATGTTAAGTTCTTGGTGTTCTTGATCGCACTTTACATAATTTTATGTCTAAAATTCATCCGCTATTTAGTTAATTCGCTTCCGCCATTATAACAGTTATTTAATATATTAAATATTTTTTATATTACTTTATTTTTTATTATCATATGCTAAATATGTAAGATTAATTATTTTGTTATTATAACATATCATACAAAATAATTCAAACCAATTTATTTCTCATGTATGTTCTTTTCCAACCTTTATTTTTGTTATCTATCTCAAATATATTTTTAACTACCAAACTTAACATTACATTTTACAAAAATGGACACGATAATGATATATAGGTGGAATAAAAGCAAGTATATTTTATCTACTCCAGCAATGAACGAAGATCAATTCAATTGAAGCTAAGGTAGGTCATATAAATACGTTTCACATACTAATAAGATATAGATTTAATAAACAAGAGAAGAAGTAAACCTTGATTTGCTTAGCGCGTACGCGTTAGTGTATGCATGCTAGTAGCTAGTAGCTACATGGATATTATTATTTTTTTCATTTTTAAATCCCTCCAGTGAATGATGTCTTCATCATCATTCTAATAAAATTAATTATGTATAGTGTTCCGATCCGTACAAATGTACAATAGTAAGCCAATCAAGCTAGTGGCTATTATCATTCGTGGGAGATGTGTATATCACACATTTGAAAAATCGTAGTCAACGACAATGAGGAGTTGAAGTTTTACCAAGCCAAAATAGCCAATCCAAAGCTCTTATTACAAAAAACAAAACATAAACTTATTTCTTATTTTTGAAGTAATAAGAAGTGATTATCAAAATAATCTTAGTAAATGGATGATTGTTGTATTTTGATTTTCATTATTGGCAATGATGTGCAGTTTAATTTGTTAATAAAATGAAATCTTTAAATTATATCAGACGATGTTCTTACAACAATATCCATAATAAAGAAGAAAAAATGACTCATACACTAAAAGAATTATAACAGTGCATAGATAATGTAAAAAATAACAAAACAAAAAAATATTGCTAAAATGATAAGTAAGAAAAATCGAAAAGGTTCTAGTAAAAGTTGACTTCTTCTTTTTTGTAAATTAGCGATGAGATGAGTATCGAATTCAGGACCTTCTGATCATTGACAAGAGCCTTTTTCACTAGGCTATTCGATTAACTCAAAAAGTTGACTTTTTTTATGAATATATGTATATATTGGTCAACTTTGACAAGTTAGTAAAAACAATAAAAAAAAACGTAATTTGATAATATTTGAAGGAAGGAGAGAGTATTGTTTACTGTAATACATAAAAGTTGTAATGAATAATCACTAAAAATAACTTATGGAATAAAACTATGCTATGGCGTATTTTCTTTATGTTGTTTTTATAATTAGTGATAAGATGAGTTTCATTCCCAAATTTTCTAGTCACTAATAAGATATTTTTTATTAAACCATTCGATTAATCAAAATGGTATGAAGTATTGTTATGGATTAAAAGGAAAGTATATAAATTACTCCCTCCGTCCCTAAAAGATTGTCACATTTTGACTTTTGGTGGTCAAACATTACAAAATGTGATCATAAATTTACATCAAACGATAAGAAATAATATAGTCTTGTGGGATCTTGTTAGATTGTCTCAATATATATTTTTGAAATATCAAATTTTTATAATTTTTTTGCACGTAGAACAAGAGATATTTACGTTTCAATTCTTGTTTTGTTGATCATGAAAAGTCAAAATGTGACAATCATTTAGGGACGGAGGGAGTATTTAGGTTACCGAAAACACAAGTTAATTAATAACCTCACATTATCTGAACTGACTTAATCAAGCCGTGTCTAATCTTTGCAGGTCATATTTGCTTACCAATTCTATCTCGATATGGTTGCCCTTCCGCACGGTTGACATTTTGCTTACCATATCTCAACCTTATAAATAGATCATCTTCATCATCTCCTTATAATGCAATATCGATCATAATCAACTTTCTCAATCATATATAATTTCATCATTATTAGCTCCTACTAATATAAGTTTAACAAGCCAAATAATAACTAATAAAAGCAAATATGTCCATTTTCTTGATTTTTCTTCTGATCTCAACGAGCTCTACGTTGGCATTTGGCCAAAAGACTAGAGTAGGGTACTATTCAAGAACATGTCCACGAGCCGAATCCATTGTAACGTCCTCTGTTAAATCAGCTTTCCATTCCAACCCTACAATTGCACCAGGCTTGCTTAGAATGCATTTCCATGATTGTTTCGTTAATGGTTGCGACGCTTCTATACTCATTGATGGATCCAGCACTGAGAAAACCGCAGCACCTAACAGTTTGTTGAGAGGGTTCGAAGTTATAGATGACGCTAAGAGGAGAATTGAAGCTATATGTCCCGGGGTCGTGTCATGTGCTGATATTCTTGCTCTAGCTGCTCGTGATTCCGTGGTATTGGTAAGCTTTCAAATAATATTCGAATTTACTTTAGAAAAAGTCGATTAGATCATTGAAATTTATTTTTTATAGTATCGATTTTAATAAGATTGAAATCCATGTATGCAGACGAGGGGTATAAGCTGGTCGGTACCAACTGGACGTCGTGATGGGGTGGTTTCGGTAGCAAGTGATGCATTTACTAATTTGCCTGGGTTTAGAGATTCAGTTGCCGTTCAAAAGAACTTGTTTAGAACAAAGGGTCTTAATACTCAGGATCTTGTTACTCTTGTCGGTAAGCAATCATTTTCACGAGTTAATTGTTAATCTGGTTCCCGATAGTGGAATTAAGTTGCATTTTCATAATCCATTATATATAGGTGGGCATACTATTGGTACGGCTGCATGCGCCCTTTTCAGCTACAGACTACAAAACTTCACTGCAAATGGAGGACCCGACCCCTCAATCAATCCAACATTCCTAGCGCAGCTCCGACGCCTCTGCCCTCAAGGTGGAAACGGCCTTAGCAGAGTGGCGTTAGACGACCGCAGTGAGGGCAGATTCGACGCGTCCTTCTTTGCCAACTTGAGAGCTGGGAAGGGGGTTCTTGAATCAGATCAAGTCCTATGGGGTGATGCTTCCACTAGGAAAATTGTGCAACGGTTCTTGGGGGCTAGAGGGTTGGCTGCATTTAACGCTGAGTTTAGGAGATCAATGGTGAAAATGAGCAATATTGGAGTTAAGACTGGGACTAATGGTGAAATTAGACGAATTTGCACTGCAATCAACTAATTAATAAGTTTGCAAATATATATATATATGTAGTTAGACATAAGTGTTTGTGAAGTTAGCATTCACCTTTCTTCTTTTTTACTCTGTCACAATATTTGTTAATTTATTGTTCAAAATTAAAGCGTAAGCTGTTTAAGTTATTTGTTGTATATATGCACCATGCGTGTGTCTGAATTGATATAAAATAATGTTTTAGTTACAGGTTTTCTTATTAATTAAGATATACTCCGTGCGTTAACTCATCATTCCATCACAAATTAATTAAATAGTAGCCATGTCATCTTGGCGTATTATATCAACTAATTGTTTTTGCACACTTTAAATATGTGAATAAATATGTGTCAATCCGTCAGTTGATTGGTGGAATGGTTTCATTAAGTGGGAGTAGTCTAGTGAGCAGTTTGATTCCCGAAAGTGGTATTGTTTCAAAAATGGTTCATGAAAGTGTGTATAATGGTAATTTTGGTCCCTATTTTAACTGATCTGATAAAATTGACGATTTTTATCGTGAATAGTGGAGTTTTTGGGACAAAAATGAAACTTTTGAGAAATTGTTACTTTAACGCATTTCTACCTGCCTATTTTAGCACAATACACCATTTTTATACATTTTTAAAAATTTCTTTTCCTTGTAAAAAAGGTTCAATTTTGGTAGTTGATTTAGCTAAAAGTTTCTGTTTTGGCAAAAATGTTTGATTTTCGATTTTGATGTGTTGTTTGCCACAAACTTCCAAAACCGAACCTTTTTGGTAGTTATATGAAAAAAAGTGTTCGATTTTGGTAGTTGTTTCACAAAAAGGTTTGATTTTCGTAGTTTTTTGGCAAAAATGTTTGATTTTGGTAGTTGTTTCACAAAAAGGTTAGATTTTCGTAGTTTTTTGGCAAAAATGTTCGATTTTGGTAGTTGTTTGGCTAAAAATGTTCGATTTTGGTAGTTGTTTCCCAAAAAGTTTGGTTTTCGTAGTTGTTTGCAAAAAGTGTTTGAGTTTGGTAGTTGTTTGACAAAAAGTGCTTGCTTTTGGTAGTTGTTTGGCAAAAAGTGTTCGATTTTGATAGTTTTTTATACAAAGGTTCGGTTTTCGTAATTTTTTGACAAAAATGTTCGATTTTGATTGTTATTTGGCAAAAAGTTTTGATTTTGGTAGTTGTTTCAAAAAAATATTTCATTTTGGTAGTTGTTTGGCTATGACTTTCGGTTTTACCAAAATCGAAAATTTTTGCCAACACAACTATAAAAGTAAAACCTTTTGTCAAAAAAACTATGAAAACCAAACCTTTTTTTTGGCAAATTACAGAAATGTTTTGTCAAACAACTATCAAAATCGAACATCTTGTGAAAACCGAAACTTTTAGCTAAACAACTACCAAAATCGAACCTTTTTTACTTGTAAAGAAATCGAAAAAATGGGAAAACAATCGAAATGGAAAAGCGAAAAAGAATCGAAAAAAAGTGTGTAAAGAAAAGGTAAATTGGGGCTAAAATTGGAGGGTATGAATTATGAAAGCATTAAGGTAACTAACATCTCAAAAGTTTCATTTTCTCTATTGACAGCGAAAATGGTCAATTTTAACGGATCCGACCAAAATTGCACAATTATTCACACTTTCAAGGACTATTCTCTCAACAGTGGCATTTTTTAGAATCAAACATATCCTCATTTACTGGGATCATTCCAGCGATTAATTCTGAATCCGTCCGTCACTTTTTATAGTGTAAGTTTTCCGGTTAACTTTTATATGACGTACTTATGATATCTACACTATATATAATTGGGGAAGGGGGTAATCAGTTATTTTGCAATGAAGCCCCATGATCTATTAATTCCTTGATTATAGGAATAGTTATAAATACAAATTAGTTTAAAATGATTTTTATATAAATTAGTTTAAATATAAATTTAAATATATACATTATTAACGATTATTTTTTCACAATTATTTTATTATTAAAATGCACAAGCATCGATTGTGCCCAAAATACTAATTGATAATAAACAATAATACTGGATGACAAATCGTGAAAATGATGGTATGAGGAATGAGGAAAAACTCGCAATAATTAATGTTTTGGAATTTTTATCTCACAAAACTAGAAGAAGAAAAAAAAATAGACTCGCTTAATTAAGATAGATGATCATGAAGATGCTACTTGATTAATATTGATGGAATGATGGGTAGTTGGAAAGATTTATTTTAACTACATAATTATAATCATTTATTTTCAATAATGAAAGGGAACATAGATCTTCAAAGATTATTTATAATTCCCCTTTTTTTAATTATATATATATATAAGATACCTTCATATATGGAAAAGTCAGTTTTCACTTCAAATAATATATATGTTTGCTAATATGTGTATGTAATACTTAGGGGTCTTTCATATATAAATAGTTACACTCTTTTTTGGCGTTAAAATAGCATTTCTATACATTTGATATTTATGACTGAATAATTATAGTATGAAAGCAACTGTCGAAAATCGAAGCGATGACCCCTGAAAATGAATAATTGGATTGAATAGAACGTAAAAAATCATAATTAGTCTTACGTAATGTGGTCCCCTAAAATGCTATTCTAATAGTCTCACTCTCATAACACCATCATCATCATTGGTCAAATACAACTTATTTAAGGAATTCGAGGGCATAAAGTCTACCATCAATATTATCTTCTTATTAGTCTAATTACACTGGATAGTGCAAACGGTTTTCGATAGTGTTATTAAGTTGCAATTTAGTTCTCAATAGTGTTATCATTATAATTTAGTTCACAAAAGTGGCCAAAAATTGCAGAATAGTCCCCACGTTAATTATTTCATTAACTTTTAAAACCAACACGCGGTGAGAGGTTAAACATTCATTTTTTGGTCCAAATTTGACCTCTCATCGTGTGCTGGTGTTAAAAGTTAACGGAATACTTAACGTGTGGACTAATCTGCAACCTTTTGATCACTTTCGGAGACTTAAATACAACTTGGTGACACTATCGTGAATATATGTACAAGCTCCATCTAATTACACTATTATTGCTATAATATAACAATTAAAGTATCATATGAATATGAATCCGATATATCCTAATAATAAAAACATGAATTAATTAAATACCAAGCTATTATCAAGTCATGGGTACTCAAACATCATTATCTAAGTTAAATGTCTAAAGGTGGCCGGCTTTGCCATATATCAACTCTTCCTTCTCTGATCTATATGTTGCGTATTCGAATTTTTTATTTCCTGATCATGTCTTGTAATGTTATAAATAAGACTCTTCTTGTATCATTCCAATGCAACAATCTCAAACAACTTTACACTTTCATTAATTAGTAGTATCCCATAATCTTTGTCACATTTCCTTCTTAATTAGCATCAAGACAAACAACCAAAAACAAAATAAAATGTCCATTTTATTCATTTCCATCCTGATTTTAACGAGTTCTACATTGGCATATGGCCAAGTATTAATACCTCGAGTAGGGTTTTATACTTTTACATGCCCACTAGCCGAATTCATAGTGACGTCAGCCGTAAAGTCAGCTTTTGAGGATAACCCAACAATTGCACCAGGGTTGCTTAGAATGCATTTTCATGATTGTTTTGTGAATGGTTGTGATGGCTCCATACTCATTGATGGAACAAATTCTGAGAAAACTGCTCCAGCTAATAGCTTGTTGAGGGGGTTTGAAGTTATAGAGGATGCTAAGGCTCAACTTGAAATTATATGTCCTGAAGTTGTGTCTTGTGCTGATATTCTTGCTCTAGCTGCTCGTGATTCTGTCGTATTGGTAAGTCTTTGTATATACTCCGTCAATCCCTAAATGATAGGCACATTTTGATTTTTCGTGGTCATGATCAACAAAATATCATTTAAAACGTAAATATCTTTTATTGATCTGCATGCGAAAAAATTATAAAACATTGATATTTCAAAAATATATATTGAGACGAATCTAATTTCTCTTACATGTATGAAAGTGTATTCAAATTTCAATCTCACATTGTTTTAGTAAAATGTTCCTAGTGTACAAATAATTCAGTTAAAGATTTCAACCAATTATTATGATTTCAAAATGAAACTTATTGTGCTCTTAATAAGAAATTTTGTGTTATCAACTCTCTTATCGTTAATTGAGTTTTAAAGCCCCACAAACTATAAACATCGTATCATCATGAAGTAACCTATTGACAAAATCATGTACTGTACCATATATGGTATCATGTCATCGAGAAAATTGTCAAAATGGTCCCAGTAAATATGTGCAAGTTGCACTTTGGTCCCCGATTATATTGGGGCTGCGGAAATGGTCTCTGATATTGGTAAAAAAGTAGCATTTTGGTCCCTAACCGTTACTTTTAAACGGAAAAGAGTTAGTTTGGGGCAAAAATGTAAGATCAACACAGTTAAGCCCTAAAAATGCGATTATAACTAATAATGGGGCAAAAATATAAAGTTAACAACTAATTTATAATAATTGGAGGGAACAATTTTGGAGGTAATTGGGATGGGAGTAGACATAAATTACTTGTTAACTTTCTATTTTTGCCCCATAATTAATTAGTTATAATCGCATTTTTAGGGCTTAACTGTGCTGATCTTACATTTCTGCCCCAACCTAACTCTTTTCCGTTTAAAAGTAACGGTTAGGGACCAAAACGCTACTTTTTTACCAATATCAGGGACCATTTCCGCAGCCCCAATATAATCGGGGACCAAAGTGCAACTTGCACATATTTACTGGGACCATTTTGGCAATTTTCTCTCATGTCATCTATTATTCATATATTAATAAGACATGCCATGTTAATTAATTAACAAAGACGCAAAGACACAATGATAATTCCTTTTTATTGTCAATTGAGATTCAATTGACTCTTATAAACTGTCCAAAAATGAGAATAATATATAACAGCATATTGCCAAAAGGCCGGGTCTCAAAAAATTGGGCTAAGGTTGCCAGCTATATGGTTTTCGAAGGTTAAAAAAATTGCAAAACAATCTCTGGCGGGGAAGGATGAAAGCGGGTGAGGACAAAGTGACCATTTTCGCACTCGTTATACGTTTATAGAAACCATTTGTGTATTGATACCATTTATAGGGACCAAAGTACAAAAGTGACCTACTTAACTCTGAAACTATTTCTGCAATTACCGTTGAACCCTTCAATCAAATCGGGATGATTAGTATGTTGTTTTTTCATATACAATTACGAAATATATGGTAATTACATACAAATTACAATGATAAATTAATACGTGAGTGATTATTGATGTAGACGAGTGGAATAGGATGGGCAGTGCAAACAGGACGTCGTGATGGGGTGGTTTCTTTAGCAAGTGATACACTTAACAATTTGCCAGCATTTAACTCTCCCGTTGCTGATCAACTTGACTTGTTTATATCCAAAGGTCTCAATATTCAAGATCTTGTTACTCTTGTTGGTAAGCAATAATCAACCATTTTTATTATTTTATTTATAATAAACACCTCTTTAATTAACTAACATGTTCATTCATCGTAATATCAATGTTTACATACATAATAAAGATAAATAACATGTTTATTCATTATTATGATGTAGTGGTGGAATCGAAAAATTGTGTAAAAATGATGAAGAAATTAGTATGATGATTCACAGTTAATTGTTGAAATGATTTCAGTAAGGGGAGTCTGGTGCAGGGGCGGATTTACGGGGGTGTCAAAGGGTGCACAGGACCCCCCCTAATCAAAATAATATTCTAGCCTAGATGGTAAAAGTCTTGGTATTTTTTGAAAATGATGAGGGTTCGAACCCCCCTTGCTTCACTTTATTTTTTTTTGTTACTTTACTTACCCACAAGCCCACAACTCAGGTATTACTTCTTTTTCCTTTACAAAACAAACCTTTCACCTTCTTTCTTTTTTTCCTAAAGTAACAGAACCCTAGTCCCTAAATTTAATTAATAATTAATTTTCTTCTTCTTCTTGTCTTCAACTTCTTCTCCTGCCTTCAACAATACTAATTGTCTTCTTCTTCTTTTTCGATACTGTAAAAAGATACATCCTTAATTCTCTACTTTTTTGTCATTCTTTTTAATTAGCAATAATAATTTTTATTTATGTGCATAAATAGATTATATATGTGCATAAAATTAGATTATCAAAGTAGATTCTTAGCCTTTAAAGGAAAGTAATCCTGAACTAATATTAAATATATGTACTTTTTAGTTCGCGTTTAAACTATCCTTATATTTTGTTTGAGATATTCGTACACTTTTATCGATGATTATTTTTATTTTTAGTTTAAATTATTAAGGGACCCCCCTGAAATTATTTCCTGGATCCGCCCCTGGTCTGGTGCACTTTAGTCCCCAAAAGTGATACTGTTGCGAAAATGGTTCCTGAAAGTGTATATATTGGTGCAATTTGGTCCCCATTCCATTAGCTCCGTTAAATTAAGCGTGAATATCAATTTTTGGCACAAAAACGAAATTTGTTATAACTTCATAGCCCCATTTGGGTCCTAAAATGTAAATTATAAAAAGGTAAAGGCAAAAATAACAATTAAATACATTAAAATTAAGAAATCAATTCAATTTAATCATTTTCGTATCCTCAAACGTTCTTCTAACACTCTAAAACAGCCGGAGAAATAAAATTCTCCAACATCGACTAAGTTATAAAAAAATTTGTTTTTGCCCCAAAAAATTGCTAATCACGCTCAAATTTAACGGAGCTAACGGAATGGGGACCAAATTGCACTAATATACACACTTTCAGGGACCATTTCCGTAACAGTGTTACTTTCGATGACCAAAGTGCACCAGACCCCCACTTACTGCGACCATTCCGACAATTAACTATAATGATTCACGTATTAAAATTTTATTTTTCAATAGGAGACGTTTATTGTTTCGTGCACATATTCAGGTGGGCACACTATTGGTACCGCAGCATGCAGACTTTTCAGCTACAGATTACAAAATTTCACAGCCAATGGAGGACCCGATCCCTCAATCAACCCAACATTCCTTCCCGTCCTCCGATCACTCTGCCCTCTAGGCGGGGATGGCACGGTGCGTGTTCCACTCGACGATGGCAGTGTTGGCAGATTCGACACGTCCTTCTTCGCCAACTTGAGAGCTGGGAAAGGGGTTCTTGAATCCGATCAAGTGCTTTATGGTGATGCTTCTACAAGAACTGTTGTGGACCGTTTCTTAGGCCTTAGTGGCTTGCTTGGGTTGACTTTTAGTGTTGAGTTTGGGAAGTCAATGGTGAACCTGGGCAACGTTGGAGTTAAGACTGGGACCAATGGTCAAATCCGCAAGTTTTGCAATAGAATTAATTAATTCATAAGGAATTAATAATAAAGGTTTAGATATTGTATATTGTTTGCATTGTCAAATGTGAAAATTTCTTTTATGTATTATGTGCGTATGTTTCCAATCTTAAAAGATCACATAGTCAAAGTTTGACTATTATATTGATGATTGGAATATATACTTTGAATTCCGAAGTTGAATAATTATATATAGTGTGTCACATTTGGTGAATAATAAATAAATAATGTTTCTACTTTATAAATAAACTGCTAGCTAATTATTTTCTTATATATATACTTGTGTTCCTTAAATTTGCGTTCTCTTAGTCAAAATATATATACTCCGTTATTGTATGTTAATAGAAGGGATTAATCAACCTATTAGCTATAACAACTATAACAATAGTACATGGTAATGTCTCTAAGACCAACGAAACACCACATACATAAACACATTAAGAGGGTCGGATTATAATTCATTCTCACTTATAAAATACTACCAAAAGAAGTTATTTAAAATGATAAGTCTATAACATATATAGGGAAAAGAATGAAGGGTCTATTAATTGTTAATAATAAAACTACTCCATAATAAAACATATATATAGACGAAGTTAATGATAATATATATTTTTATATTAAAATGAAATAATAAGACAAAATAATATTTCAAAATTTTATGAAAATATATATGGTCCAAAGCCCTAAACATCGTTCCTCCCTACAACTTAATCTAAATTCATTTAAATTGTAAAATTAATGTTGAGTAGTTGTACATCGGAGAAGTGTACGCAACAAGAAGATTTAAATAAACAAGAGACAAGTTGACAAAAATTAAATTAGCAACAATAATATGGTCAAAAAATGATTTCGCCATCATCATATATATATAGGACAATCGTACATTCATACAATTCAACTTATTATTAGATATATAGAATGATGAGTTGGAATTAGATTGCAACCTTACGGATACTTATTAGCTTGTTTTCTGGAAGAATTTTTTTTTTTTTTTTGTAAATTAGCGATGAGGTGAGTATCGAACCCAGGACCTTCTGGTCACTGGCAAGAGCCTTTTCCACTAGGCTATTCAATTAACTCTGTTTTCTGGAAGAATTCAACTCAATTTTGAAGCAAATTTATTATATAAACGTATATTATTATTAATTACCTTAATTATTGTGTACTGTGTTCATACTAAATTCGGGCATATATTAGTTATACTTCATAAGCCTTTCTGATTCAGTCCATGGCTGACTTGTTAAAGAATGTTGGGCCTGAGCCAAATTACTTCGTTACCACTGTCCACTTACCAGTTGCCAATAACAAATAATGGACGTGTTAAACGAATCGAGCCGGGGACTAGGTTTGTTGCTGAGAAAAGCGAACGGGCTCTCTTACCATGTTTGGCCGATGTTCGCTTCTTAACAATGCATGTCTTATAACGAACCATGCTGGACGGGGGGGCGCCCCACTAAGCGAACGGGCTCGTGTATCGAGGGTGCTAGTTGGCAATCGGCACTACGTTTGAACTTTTGTTGTCCATGTTACAAACGGCCTCACGTTCGGAATAAACATGGGCACTTTCGTTCCTAGAAAACATTCATATGTTGATAATATTGTAATATTCTCAACTTCAGTTACAAAGTTATGAGACGATAATTGTATATGATTTAACTTTAATTACACGTGTGATAATTGTATAATATATATATAATAGTACAGAATTAGCTTTTCATATTCACCTTTTACTTACAGTAGTTGTGTAATATTATATTATAATTAATAATATTTGGTGTCAAATATTATATTGTTAAAAGAACAAAATTCATCATTTTAATTATCAAGCAATTAGATGTTTCAAGAAGTTATCTATTATAATTGATAAAGTAGTTAGTGTTATAAACCGGATATTTATAGCTCAGACTGATATATATTATAATTACTATGATGTATATGCATTGTAGTTGGTAGTTTAAAGCTGAGGAGCAGAAAGGCAGAGAGAAAGGAGTGTATTATTTCCTTTTGGTGCATTTTATACAAGCAACAAGACAATCTATTTATAGCAAAGTTTTCACCTCACATACTATGCCTATACTCTATGTCCTGTGCTTTTCAGGAAGATATTTCAACAATTTTACTATTCCCAAGTCAATGCACATATCATAATAGTTAGAGAATTTTGTCAGATTAGCACCTTTTGGTGCCTTTTTTTTAACTTGGAACACTCATGCTTTTTTTTTTGCAAAGGAGTAGTATTTTCCTAATGAAATTACTATTTTACCCTTAATGAAATTCGCCTTCCTCCTCTTATCTATTCTAACCCTACCCCTACCACCACCGCCCCCCTTCTTGCATATCCCTTTGAATCTTCTTCAAATCACAACATCAACCACTACCCTCCCTACCATCACCATCTACCTCACCACCACCACCAACCACATCCGAACACACCCAATTCAAAATCATAACCCATGAAAAAAAATATAAAGCCAAAAAGAAACATACTTGAATAAGAAAAAGTTGAAGTGTGCTTGACTCGAATGGAAAAATGGGTCTTTTTTGTTGGTTTCATAAATGGAGCTCTCTCTTCCCGTTTTCCACGTGTTTGCAAGGAGGGAGATGGCTAACTTTTGGGATCTGTGGGGTCGTTGAGGGGTTGTGCGAGGCGGAGGGTTTTGTGTTTGGACGGAAAGGTGGGTGGTTGGTCGAGGGGTTTCAAGGACGAGGGTGATTGTTCTACTGTGGAGGGAGCTTGGGGAGTTGAGGCGTGAGTGTGGCGTGATGTAAGGGAGAAGGGAGGAGTGGGGAGGTTAGCGGTTTTTATTAGGAGGTGGGAAAGAAGGGTGACGGAGGGCGAGGATGTGGGGAGACGAAAGAGCTGTGAGGGGGTGGGTTGTGATGGAGAAGGGCGGCTATGGAGGTTTCCCGTTGGGGTGGCTGGTGGCGTGGAGGGGTGGGGAAGATGAAGAAGATCAAGAGGGAGAAGGTGAATTTCATTAAGGCTGAAATAGTTACTTCATTAGGGGAGGGTGCTACACCTTTGCAAAGAAAAAGTATAGTTGCTTCAAATTTAAAAAAAAAATACCAAAAGATAATAATCTTACAAAATTCTCAAAATACTTATATAATTCAATAATGTTATCACTACATTAAATAGTTTAGATTCAAATTATGAAATAAACTAAAAATCTTGTGGCGCATGCTATCATAGCATATATTATACTTGGTGCATGATTGCATGGGGTGGAATATATATATACTACAATATGTTTTTTAAAATTCGATTCCAACGAACCATTACGCATGATGTTGAGGGTGGTCCCAAAACTATTATTGAAGAATGCTTAATCAAATATAATCATCACTTGAAAACATGCTTACACCACAAAAGCTTAGGATGCTGCATTCATATATATAGGGATGGGAAAAGTTCACATGAGAGGTGGCACTAATCATTTCTCCACCTTCAAATAAATTACCCTTTATTATTACAATACCTCTTTTAATCTATAAAAAGATTTCAATGTTACGTGGGTCTTCTTACTACAGGTGTGTAATCATGAAAGTTAAAGATTTTGATTTTTCTTTGACTTTTTCATCTTCTCTTTATTTTTTCTTGAAATGTTTTAAAAATGCTTACCATACTGTTTCTTGATTCACTTACATGATTTGATGTGCATGCTCTCTTTTGATACCATTTGGTTAGAGTCCTATAATTGGGACTTCATCTTTTCAAAATTAATACATATTTCAGTTTATAGTCGAGGAAGGACTCCTGGACTCCTAGATTAGAGTTTTTAAATGTGCAACGAGACACGACTTAAGACGAGATAAATGAATTAAAGAAAAACAATGATATTATCATATCTAGATCTCACATGTATACTCTATCATAACATGTTTTCACATATAAATTGCGATAAAGATATCTCGCTCTAAATATAAGTACCACACAAAGTTTAACATATTTACACGGATGGACAGAATGATAATAAACACTCTCATCTGTCACCCTATTATAAATATAACCCCTCCATGAAAAACTGTCATCAACCTTGGAGCCTTTCTGCATTCTCTCAAACCTCATCAACTACTTATAACTCATCAACCTGTTTGCATTACATTTACATATCAACCTAATCTCTTCAATTCTTTCACATTTTTTCTCATCATCAAAATACCAAATGGCTCTAAATTTCACAAATATGGCAACTATCATCTATATTCTGCTACCCATTTGGGCCTTCATCACAGTGGATTCAGCAGCTTCACCTCCAACTGTGGACTGCTCAAGCTTGGTTCTTGACATGGCAGACTGTTTATCTTTCGTAACGGCCGGTAGCACCACCACAAAGCCAGAAGGCTCTTGCTGCACTGGCCTTAAAACTGTGCTCAAAACTGATGCAGAGTGCCTCTGTGAAGGCTTCAGGAACAGTGCTCAGTTTGGTGTCACTCTTAATATCACTAAGGCCACTTCTTTGCCTTCTGCTTGCCATGTCTCTGCTCCTTCAGTCAGCAATTGTGGCTGTAAGCTTTCTTGCTTTTTTAACAAACATGCCCTTAAGTTACTTCTGTTTTTAACTATGTTCATCTTTCAATTTAAATTTCCGTAATCAATGCCTAGGTGTTGTAAGGGGGTCGGATAGTAGGCAGCTTTACTCGTGTGGGAACAGGGAGACTATTTCTTAATTGACCTTAGAGTCAAATGCATATGTCACAATAGATAATAGATTATAAGCGTAGGTTGTGTCATGGGTCATTTTGGTTTATTACATTATATGTTAGTGGACGGATAAGAAGTATTTGACTCTATAAAACATGGAAATAAATCTGCAAATATGACAAGAACTTCAAACAATGTGTTACTTACAAATTGTTTATTTCTCTATTGGAGTTGGAAACTGACTAGTATTTTATGTTGTTTTTATATGGACAGTGAGCACTACTACTGGTGTGGCTCCTGGTACGTATACATTATTTTCTTTTTGTTATATGCTGTACTAATTCTCACTAGAAAGGTCTTTTTTGTTTGGCTAATGATATCAACTTAACTATCCTTATTGTTGCAGCTCTGCCTCCTATTGCATTAGCACCAATTGCGTTTGGTGGTTCTCCAGTATCTACCGTTGGGAGTAACGAAAACGCTCCAGCAGTAGCTCCTGTTTCAATCTCCGGTACATTCTCCATTAGGCCGATTGCGTTGTCTATGGTCGCTGCAGCATCACTCTGTTTGTTTTGAGATGAGGCAAAGCGAGGAGAGCACGGAAGGGAGTTATTTGATGTTTCATTCTGCTGATTTTATTTAATAGTGGTAACTATAAAGAATATCAGATTATTGTTCAGTGTTTTTGTTCTGCATATTGGTTTTCTGATTTAGAGAAGACAAGAGTTAATGTGATCTACCTCTATTATTCTATTTGATTTATGTTCAGCACAATATCAATTAACATGCTACATCTCTTAGTGACTAAAGTTATAACCACTACGAATCCATCTTCCTGAAATGGTAGTCATAGCAGATTCTTCTCGATCTAACCTTTAGTTTTATCGACGACAAGGGAAGTTTTAAGCACACTAGATGGTACTGAGAATAACAAATGCCAACAAATTTAGTAAGGGAAAACCAAGACAGTACTCAAAGACTTTCTGGTAAAATGTATAAGTGGACAGAGACAAATAAGCCAATATGCAGTATGCACCAATTCATTAGATTATTTCAATAGACCTCTCAGTTCTCACCACAACGCTCAAGAACAGGAACACTAGACAAATTCAATGTGCCATCGAAACCTGTCTGATAGGAAGTGAAATTCATCAGCAGAGGACGTGATTGTCCCAACAGCACCGCTTGGTGGTTCCAATATCTTTGATGTCCCATCTATTTCAGCATGGAGATTTCATTCAACTGATGAAGGCAAAGGAGAGGGTTGGAAGACACCGGCAAGCTCCATCGCGACTTGTTTCATTGTTGGTCTTTCTCTTTATCCAAACTCAACAAGTTTAGCAACAACTTCAAGCACTTCTACCCTTGCAGCTTCCAGGACCCCAGAATCAAGAATTGCATGCAGACTGTTGTCTCTCGTGGATTGATGAAACTTTCTTCCTAAGCTTACATGATACTCTTCCTCCTCTGCCCACTATAATGATATAGGTGTTCGTCCAGTTAAAAGCTCAACAAGTACAACACCAAAACTATAGATATCACTTTTTCTGTAAATTGACTAAACTAAAAATACTCGGGATTTAAATAACCAAATGCTAAAAACAAGACGGTATATTTTTATAAACGAACACATTTCCAGATTATTGTATAATGAGCAAGCAACAATTGTCATCAAACTGATAATTATTGAACCATAATCATTTATTGTTTAACTTTTCCTTCGTTTGAGCAATGAGGAAGGATGCATATTTACAGATTAGATTGTGGTACATTGTAGAGTGCAATTATTAATGTGAAAAGCGCAATTATGCAGAACCAGCAACATTACATACCAAGAAAATTTCATTGCTACAGTTTAGTTTTACAAAAGTTAATACTGAATCTGATTGCAGAAGTGCCACAAAACAATGATGTTCATATAGTTGAAGTATTGAATCACATTACCTTCAACAAAGTTGTGTTCTGAATCATGAAAATGGCAGGGCATAGCCGCATACATTAGAATCCTGAAAGTTACATGAATTAGTAGTAGTCTATCTGCAGTGGCCAATGTGGCGATGTAGTTGATTTTGTCATACTGACTACACAATAAATTACATCCACCAGAAACATTGGCAGCATATTTGTACACCTCCAACCCCGGGAGAATAAAATGAAGAACCCGAAAGAGCATCTACACATAACTTGCTTCGTGGAATTAGAGATCATTCAAAGTGAGGTGTTTCATGTTAAACCCTGCAATTTTCACTCGAAGCTGCAACATCCTGAAAGGCTTCCAGATCGAAGAACACATACAGTACTTGGCAAACGGAACCTGATTGGGCAGTTAGAACGAAAAAAATATCTGCTTGTCACTGAGTTGTCACACTCTTTGCAAGATTTCGTGGCTGATCAACATTGTAGCCCCGTAAAACAGTGAGATGATACGCCAATAGCTGCAATAAAAAAGTTGATGAAAACAACACATCATGCATTTTGATTTTTCATACAATATAAAGTACTTTTACTTCGGAGAACGATAAGATAATTATTGAGATCTTCCTTCTGCACTTCAGTATTTCATGACCTGAAAGTCTAAAACTTGAGGCCAGAAACTATAACAAGGAAGCTAATTGCTCATATAAGACATAATCACGACATACTACACTTGTCAGCTAGGTGCAATAAGGATTAACAGACACTTTTCCCCTCATATTGATATGTTGAAACCATCGCAAGAATCTCCCCTCTCCGAAGTTATCAATAGTGGCGCTATCACGGCATAGCGACGCGTCGCGGTGCTATCACGCTATTTAGCGTCGCGTAGCAGCCCTTGCCGGATAGCGGGGTTATCATGTTGATCTTGTTTCTCTTCTATAGTCATTCTCGATATAATAAAGATAGTTCTCATATTGGACAAAGAATTGCCAGGATGTCAAAGTTCTCAAAAATGTGAAGCAACAGTGTGATGTGCAGAGCGATCCCATATTTCCAACTGTACTAGATCACATAAATCCAAAGTCTAACATTAAACTAGTCTAATCTAATCATATACATATTTAAAAACAAAAACAAATACAAAAGTTACCTGCAATGGAACTATGTTAATAACAGGCTGAAGGCAGTCCTCAACCCATGGAACTTCAACCACTCGACAAGATCCACCAACCGACACAGATGAAGTATCTCCTTCAGTGCACATCACAATAAGCCTTCCTTTACGAGCATGGAGTTGCTGAATAACTGACTGCTGTTTGCTGTAAACAACGAGAAGTTAGCAAATAAAATTAGAAGTTGCATAACTAGATCTCGGGGTGAATTCTAACCTGAAGCAAGCATCGCGTGTGGCAATTACGAAAATTGGAAGGTTTTCATCAACTAGAGCTAGTGGGCCATGTTTCATTTCACCTGCAAGAATTCCTTCACTGTGCATAAGTGACACCTCTTTTACCTTTAAGGCACCTTCAAGTGCTGTTGCATAGTTGTATCCTCTTCCGAAAACAAGAAGTGATTGCTCAGAAATAAGCAGCTTCGCCAGATCTTTCATTTCTTCATCAAGTTTGAGCACCTCTTTCACTTTATCTGCAATTAATCAAAAAACTGTCTTTAAAAGAGAAACATAGATCAACATGATAACCTTGGCAGTTATCTCTGCATAAAAGTGTATAACTCGAGCACATACTTGGTAAGTCAATTAGCCCATCAACTATAGCTTCTCGACGAGCTTGATTAGAGATAGTATCAGAACCAATTGCCAGAGCCACCATAGCCATTACGACAATTTGACTGGTGTATGCCTATTAAGAATGTAATCGATTAGGGTCATCCTGTGGATGCAAAAGCAGAAGAAAAGTTCTCATACCTTGGTGCTTGCAACACCTATCTCACAGCCAGCATTAATATGAACACCACAATGGGTGTTCCTAGCGATGGCACTTCCAACAGTATTTGTGATGCCAACACATAATGCACCGTTTTCCAAAGCATATTCAAGTGCAAGCAAAGTGTCTGCAGTTTCACCAGACTGGCTGACAAACACAGCTGTGTCTTCCCTATATATTGGTCCTTGCCGATCAATCAGATCACTTGCAATCTCCAGTGTCACAGGAATACCTATAAATGTCACATATAGAGACGAAAAACAACTTATAGTATCGCATCTACACATGGAAGAAAAATAATACTCAACAGCCACTAACCAGAAAGTTCTTCCACAATAGGCCTCGAGGCTAAAGCTGCATTATAACTTGTTCCACATCCAATAAACACAATCCTTCTGCTTCTTCTGATAGTTTTGAGGTGATCCTTTAGTCCACCTAAGAGTACTGTCTTCCCTTTGCTTGATCCTCCACGTATAAGCCTCCCTAGCATAGTTGTTCTCAGTGACTCTGGCTGTTCGTGGATTTCTTTCTGCATATAGTGCTCATATTTCCCTTTGTTAATTTGCTCAACCTCCATCTCAAGGTTGGACAAAGCACGTTGAACAGAAGCAGGCCTAGCAAGAATCCCAGCATGTTTACCCGTTGCCTGGTCAAATTTAACAATTGACACAGCTCCATCCTGTAGCCACCAACCCATATTAAAAATTCGTACAAACTACAAGAAATTATCTTTTGCACAGAACCAGAAAACAGAAGCCATATCACATTATCACCTCAACATACAAAAGGAGGGAAAACATCAAGAGATAAATATTTTGAAAATGAAAGTGAGGAAGTCAAACATGAAATTCTACCAAAGGGGGTATATCAGTACAACTTTTTAAGCACAAGGCTGAATGAAAATACTCACAAGATACTTTATTAAGATAATACATATTAACAATTTATTGAACCTGCTCTTAACATACAACTTGGGGGTGTCGCAAATAGTATATGCACAGAGCTGCTGCAAATTCTTACAAATTAAAAAATCTAGACCAAGAATAATCATTAAACAAACAGTAGCGATCGCAGTTTTCCTCGTGTATGTGAAATGATGTAACATACAACTTCTCACTAGTATTTCAAGTCACTACTACAACCCATTGAAAAAAAATAGCACATATGGAGCAAGCAGGTTCAATGCAGAAATAGAAGTTGAATGCAGAAATAGAAAAGAGTTGGATCAACCACAGCTTGCTTATATAGTCAATGGTGGTTCACCGACCAACCCAGTTTCCAGACATCCAGTTAATTAGAAATTAGTAATCAGTAAGATAAAAGGAGACACGAAAACATTGATATGACCATACCTTAAGGTGAAGAACTTCTCCATCCTCGATTACCAAGACTTTCTTTGTGTGATCAACCAGAGCACTGGCATCGCTCGATAAGAAAAGCTCTTTCAGTCTTTTACTATTCAATAGTGATTTACTGTCATCAAATGATTGTCCGACATTACCCTCTTCATCAAATTCCTGCAGTACAGAATTTACAATAGTCTAAACCATTGGACAATGAGAAAGGAATAGCCAAGTCATAGTGCATCCTGCAACTTTATGAAGCATTATGATCATGCCACAGGGAGATAACAGTTAGAATGGTTGAGTGCCTACTGTCTAATTATGCCAAGTCTACGAATTGAACGTAGAAGTATCCCGCAAAATCGAAGAAAATTGCACACCGTTCATCTGCTAAACTTTCGAGCATATTGGCTGGGAGAAAGATCTCACTTCAACCTAATCAGCTAGTATAAATGGAATGAAGAGAACTCTAGTGATAATTTTTTTCCTTCAAACTTACAGATAACTCGTCAAGTGGTACAATGTAGTGCAGGAAATAGTTATTGTAACCAGATAACAAATTCATGTCTGTAGCATGACTTATGATAACCAAATTGTAAAGGAAAGAATGTTACTTTCACTCCCAGAAGCAAAGGGCTACCACGTTTACAAGCAACCAATTCATTTGGGTAATGTCGACTCTTAAATATGAGAGCATATGCTCCTTCCAGATGTCGCATAACGTCAAGCACAACTTGGCAGAATGTCACAGTTTGGCCCCCTGAAACATCATAAAGTCACATGCAATTTAGTTGCATAATAACCATGTGTTACATTAAAGAAACGGACAAAGAAAAAAAAAACTTTTAGGAACTGAAGATGATAAACAGAAGTGAAGCACAAAGAAGATAGTGTTGGAGTTCTACACATTAAAAACTCAAGTTCGTACCCTCATGTATCGTACGGTTCATTCATGCTGACTTTAGGCTCGAATGAATTCTAAGGGCAGTCATTGGCAATGGCAAGTCAAGATAATAAACTGTGTAGCTTAAGTCTACCTCATAAATATTGTAACATAGAATTAAAATGGATAACGCAATCCACATACAATACTGCACAACTGGGACTTCATGTAGGGCCATAAAATATAGAAAGTAAGGCAATCTAATGAAGAAACACGCTAAATAAGTTATCAAAGATAATAAATACAATGACCTTCTTCACACTCCTTGTCATATACATATTTTGCAAGTTTCGGAATTACTTCCGTATCTGTTTCAGATACAAAGACGAAGCCATGTCGGACGAGGGTCTTCTTTAGCACCTGCCAAAACATGAAAGAACATGATAAAGTCAACTAAGAAGTAGAAGATGAGTAAGATTATAAAGGAACAAAATTACATGTTGAACTCAGTCAAAAGAGATACTTGCTTTAATCTGGTATGGGTTTGAAAGCAGAGAAGGAAGAAAATAAAGGAGAAATGTAGGGGCCATATGAAAAAGAACATATAAGAAATTATTTAGTACACAACTCCATCACAAATACAACAAAAAAATAAAATAACCACTACTAATATGCCTAAAATTGCATCGACTCATGTCAGAAGTGCTCAAAAAAATGACATGAGTCTTAGCTTAAGAATGATGCTCCATGCTGATTAATACGAAGGTGTTTTCCGCAATCAGTTTCTCTACAGGGCAATGTGCACGGGCGTACTATATGTCAGAAAAATAACTTAAATGCAGCTTGCTGAATAAATAAATCTGATACAATGTTCTGATTTAATCAGCCTAAATGATTCACAATAATCCGCCAACTCCTAACACCAAGATAGGAAATAAACGAGAACCTAGCAATAAGATGCACAAGGAGAACATGAAAATACTCAGTTGATCATTCAGGCATCTCCCAGAGAAGAAATCACTAAGCATTCACAAAAACATATTATGAAAATGTTTCTAAACACTGCAAGTCATAACTCACTTAGTGTATCCTACAAAAGAGTTGAAGAACATTCAGACAATTCCATAATCTCTAAATATATACATACAAGCATAAACCATCCCCGGTACAGACCTCGTAATTGGTGATTACACCATTGTGTACGACCACGAAGTCATTACCCTCGCCTGAAGACTGGGGATGACTATTTCTTGGAGCTGGCTCCCCATGAGTGGCCCACCTGGTGTGGGCTATCCCAGCATGACTAGAAAACGATTCTTCCAGATTTAAATTGGTGGTTGCAACTTCTGCATAAAACATGCATTAAAAGTTTGCAAAGCCATAAACAACCAGAAAATTAAGCTATTGTAAGTAATGTTATGGATGCATTTTTGCACAAGAGCAGCAAGATGTGGGCCGAATCAGCGCGAAATGTGTTCAAGCTATTATAAGTAATGTTAATGGGTGGAGTCGTATTGCCCGGAATAGACATCATTCGGGTCTTTGTGTTAGTTGGAATTTTAGTATGTCTATTCTTAGCTAGTGGTTGATTGAGTGTAACTTCACATTTTTTCAATTTCAATAAAAGCTTCCTTTAAAAAAAAACCAGAAAATTAAGCATAGTGGCGAAGAGATAAAATAGCATGTATCATGTATGTTCATATAACAGATAAGGAATTAGTTAATACTTATAAGCAACAAGTTAACCCTTTTTAATTCAAACAAAAGGGACAAATGATTACATTGCGATGAACCATGGAGAGGTGATAAAGGGATCAAATGCACACTGGACTGGACCACGCCAATAACTGTTTCCAAGTACCATACCGATATATCATCCATAACTTCTTACCCGAATACCACTGATTGAAGCAGAGATCCATTATGACAAGCGGAACTAATTGAAACTTAATAACAAGGAAGACAAGAGTTACTACCGGAACAAGCTCAAAAAATTTCAACATAACCCCGAGCTATCTTTAACCTACTGTTCAGAATAAATTACAGTCAAATTCAATTGTTCAATCATCCAACTTATTTGATCTCAATCCAACAACAGACATCTAACCCATATCCATTAAATATTAAAGACCTTAACACACTTGGGAATATATAACAATAGAAACTAGGTGGGTCAACTATATGACTATAAGAATTTGACGTCCCTAATCAAGTTAATATGGACCACAGGAAAATAGTAAAAATCAAACTTTGACAAGCTTTGTAATACATAACAATAAAATCTAAATAGGATTAGTAGATGAGTACGACGTCTCTAATCATGTACTTTGGATCACATTGACAAACTAAACATATAACTAAACCAAGTTTTATCACCACAAAAGTCCACTATATGAATACCACGTCCGGTCAACCAACTTTGGAACATCTAACAATAGATAAACTCAAACCACCACACACTTAAAACAAAAGAAAATAGAAAAAAACAATCAAAATTCACTTCTCTAAAAGTACAAAAATACCTTGATAAACAGATTTAACAAGAGACTCAATGTTGCCCTCCTGGCGAAAAACAAGAGGGGGGGCAGAAATACACGTGTCACCATTAGCAACTTCTGCAGAATCAGAGTTCAAAGGAGAAGAAGAAGAATCAATTGCAATCCCAGCAGAATCATAACCCCTGTACTCCAAACGCCTTAACCCATTAAACAACACCTCCAATATATAACTACGTTCTCTGCTAACATTGTAATTCAGATAAGCAAATATCCCACACATTGTAAAAATGCTCAAAAGATTGGATTTTTTCAAATGAGGTTGATTATTCTTGTAAAAAAAGTTTAAAAGATTAGATCTTTTGCGTAAAAAACTTCAAAGTATTGGATTTGTCAAGTGGGGTGGGTGAATTTTGTAAGAAGCTTCTAACTACTAGATTTTTTTCTCAAAAACTTCAGTAGTTTTCTTCAAGTGTGGTTGATGAAGTTTTGCACAATTAAAATAGAATTGAATTAATATGGAAATTTATAGTAGTGGAAAATTTGATGTTTTTTTTGTCGAGGTTGAAGAGTTTAAGGTCGTTTGTAACTTGTAATGGAAAATATCAAAATTGATTGGTTGGTTGACCAACAAATATTGAGAGTGACCAATTGCATGCGGCCATCCGGCCAAGTATGTCTGAATTGTCAAAAGTCAAAATTGATGGGATATTTCTTTTTTATTTCAACAATATCAGTTGCTATAATTTCGTAAGATTGGATTTCATTTGATTGATTTGTTTATAACCAACATTACCTCATCTTATCTGTTATACACTTATACACACCAAACAATGATGATTTGATGAGTGAAATTACTATTGTGACCTCTTATTTTGAAATATGATCGATAAAATATTTAGTTGGGGATAAAATCATAATTTTCCACATAAAACGCAATTCGATCTATATAGTGAATTTTTTAGATTACTTAATTTAGTATAATTTTGATTATTGAAATCATTAAAAAGAATCTCCACATTTTTCATGTCTTCTTTAATTTTTTTCATAAGTTGTTCTTCTATCATAATCTATTTAGATATTTAGTGCATTTTAACTTTTGGAGGTTGACCTTTGAGATGGTTCTGAAGTTGAATTTGGAGCTCGAGATGGATTTGGAGTTGAACTTGGATCAATTTAAGGATTTTGAATGCATTGTGTTTAATCGAGTATGATCGGACCTACTTGGATAAGGTCTAGGGCAGGTGTTTGTGTAGCTTTTTTTCACAAACTTAATTTCACAACGATCTAGCTATGTTTACATCATTGTAAGGGCTTTGGAGGCTTAATCTTGATGGTCTCTCTAACTATCAATCTATATATGAAGGATCTGGGGCTTCTAAGGTTTAATCTCGACAGTGATTATAGCTATCAGTTGTGTTGATATCGAGTTGGGTTCGAGCAGTATCGGGTAGACACTCAACCCAAATCACATCACATATGGAGTAAACCTCGTTCCCTTTGTAACAATATTTGGTGTACCTACTTTACTAAGTCGTAGAAATATTGTTGTTTCATATACTCCGTAACAAACCATTTGTATTTCAATCCAGCTCGAGCTCGATAATGGATCCAAATGTAATCTAAGTCCAGGTTTTTTATCGAGAATCGAGCCATGTAAACAAGGCTATAACCTAACACACGAGCTTCTCCCCCCTACCCCACACCACCAACAAGGAGCTGACATCATAAAGAAGTTGTAGCTCGAGGTTGATTGACAAATTCATCCTTTTAAGACTATAAAAAATATTGAAGAGTTGTTTATAGTTAGCTACATGAGCTAGCTCATATTTTTTTAATTATGTATATATATATATATATATATATATATATTTATATATATGATCCTTGATATTTGACCAATGTAATTCTTCGTTAATAGTGCTCAATTGTTTACTTATTTGCATTACTTTATGGGTTTATATTCTGAATAATATTTGGTAAAATACATTTTGTTAAATGAGTATTTTAATGTTTTTTGGATTTTGATTTAAATCAAAGTTATGTGTCAATTGAGGATTGGAAGTTAAACAAGAAAATATGTTTGTTATGGATCTAGCATCTTCGACGTGGTGGCTCAAAATATACATTAAATTTTTTTAGAATCTTTTGTATTATTAACAAAATAAATTTTTTTGAAGTGAATAAATATTAATTTAAATTTTGTCCTTCAAGAGATCAGTAAATTATTAATTCCGTCATAATAAACTAGCGAATTTGTTGATGTTGCACCCATGAATTATAGAAAGTGCCAAACATTGGGAACTACCCGGGGAGGAGTTAGGAACAAGAACAAGGAGAAGCGAGAACCACTTAAATTAAAGAATCTTCAAAATTTAAATTGATATACTAACTTATTTGTTGATTAATATATTAAAAATAAAAATTAAAATTAAAATTAAAAGTTATATTGATAAATTATTAATGAAAGTAAATTGATAATCACATGTAAAACATAATCGGATAAAAAATTTCTATAAAGATACAATTCTCTTGAGAGTATAATTTTGGGGTATTTTATTGAAAGGAAGTAAAAGTTTAGGGATAAAAGGGAGAATCCGAGAAAACCCAACCATCAGCGCCGTCAAAACTAAAAGCCCCCACCCCACGTCCACCCCCCTTCTTCCCCAACCACCACGCCGCCCCCTTCCTAACTGTGAAGAGCCCCGGAGATCTTGCCTATTCAAGCGTCTTCAGGTAAGACATAATTTTTTGTTATTTTACAAAAATAGTGGTGGTTCAAATGAACAAGCTTGAACAGTGAGGTAGAGTTTATGTAATAAAGATTGGAACTTTCAGTTATTTGGAATTGATATTCACATTATTGATAGTTGACCAATATTGTTCTCCTTTAATGGAGCTCAGTTTTTCATTTATTTGCATTAGCTTATCAACTTTTGAGTAGCGTTATTACATACCCACGTATTGAAGATATTGCATAATATTTGGTTATAATTTTTTATATTTTACTATCTGTAAAAGGCATTATTAGAAAATCGATGTTGGGTCCGCCCATATGTTGGAGGTGAAATTAGTAACAAGATGAAATTTTTGAATGTCTAGTTAGTAGCCACTCTTCAAAAGCCGGGTTAGCCTTAAGTTTGTATTATGGTAGCCTTTTGTTTTATTTTATGCAGGAACTTACTATTGGAATTTCTGTGTAGTTATACATAATGACATTTGAAGCCTCTGCCGAGATAGAGTTTTTGAGTCAGCGGTTGTTGGACCAGAAACAGCCAATTTCAGAGCGCTTCCGAGCCCTCTTTTCGCTGCGAAACCTTCATGGCGCTGGTCCACGCAATGCCCTTATTCGTGGTTAGATGCTCAAGCTAATCTGATTTTGCATATGTATTGGGATTGAGTTGTCTTTTTTATGCTTTTCCCCCTATTCTAGATATTTTTAAGCATGATGCATATACAATAGACACTGTTTCACTAATCTTTTTTTTGGCACATTCTTACTTAAAAGCTTTAGCCAAGAATACTTGTAATTTAGGAATTGATTGTAACTAATAAGTGGTACTCCAGTGACGGGACATAAATGGAAAGTATTTAGAATTTAGCTAGAAATATAGATGTACATTGTTGATCGTTAAATTTTTAATATTTCCGGGGCTTCTTTTTGTGATAAGACACACTTCTGTCTATGTTACACTAATATCTGGATGAAGTATACTCCCTCTGTTTTTTTTTAAGCTATTGTTTAGCTTGTAACTCTTGTGTTTTTTTAACCTATTGTTTACCAATACCAATGCACCTTTTCACTCTATTTCCCATTTTGTACAATTTTCAAGACATTGCTTTTGAACTATCTTATTCATGTCCTTAATAAAGTAGGGATATAAAAGTAATTTTTTTAATGTCCTTAATAAAGTAGATTTAAGCTAAACAATAGCTTAAAAAAAAACAGAGGGAGTATTGTTTAAACGGATAAAATTTAACCGAGAATTCTTATCTCCTTCAGTATATTAAACTCCTATGAACGTTCATTATATAGAAGTAAAATGTAATGCAGATATCTACAGACAATGTGATACATATTTGATGGCTCATGAAGCATCTTTTATGTGCTAAAAGTCTCGAGCGAATTGATATGTTTAATTAAATTCGTATTACTTTGGGTGGTTTATGAAGTGTGGTTCATGCCATTTTACCCTTAGTTAGCATTCTGTTGCACAAATTATGATAGTTTATTAATTCTTGTGTTGTAATTTTCATATTTACCTTACAAGTGGCAGTGTTGTGGATTATTTTTAGCTCTCTTAAAGAGACCCTTGAGTAACATTACTGAAAACAATGCATATACCTCTTCAGCTACAAGAGACCCATCCAATTTACTAGCACATGAGGCTGCGTTTGCCTTGGGTCAGATGCAAGATGCTGAGGCTATCCCAGCCCTTGAAACAGTCCTGAATGATTTCTCTCTACATCCGATTGTACGCCATGAGGTATCATGGTTCTTCTATTTTAGTGTTGTGGTGTTTAGTGGGCTGACACTTACAGTTGCATCATTTACATTTCCAGGCGGCAGAAGCTCTTGGTGCTATCGGTTTAAAAACCAATGTTCCACTATTAAAGAATAGTTTGGCTTCAGATCCAGCAGAGGAGGTACGAGAAACATGTGAACTTGCTCTTTTTCGAATAGAAGAGTTATGTAAAGGTAATGATGAAGCACCGACAGATCGTTCACCTTTTCTGTCAGTTGACCCTGCAGCACCAGCTGCCTGTTCTTCTGTTCAAGAGTTAAGGTCTGTATCACTACTAATAATCACTTTTCACTAGTCAAGGAAATTTTGTCCACTATTGACCTTCCTCAACTTGCTTATAGGGAAATTCTTTTAAATGAAGAAAAGGACATGTATGGGCGCTATGCTGCTCTTTTTGCTCTTCGGAATAATGGTAAAGATGATGCTATTTCTGCAATCATCGAGTCTTTAGATGCCAAAAGTGCTCTTCTACGCCATGAGGTATGATGTTCATTGTGCTACTATACATTCTTTTTCCAACTGAACATCTGTTTTTTCAGCTCCTGCACACTACCGTGGTTCAGTTGTACAAAAGCTGATATACTTAAATCCTGTCTAAGTTAAACCTAACTTGGTGGCATACCATATGGAAAGTTATCATATTAGTTGAAAACTTATAAAATGGTATAGTTATGTTGGAGAAAAAATGTTGATGAACCAGAGTAGATAAGAGTTTTATTGGTATCTGTTACTATGTTGTTTACAAAGGAAGTTGTGCACATTCTTTGTAGAAATTTATGTCCATCAGCATCCTGTCAAATACTGTCCATTACACTCTGCTCCAAATTTATATATTTCCTATTGAGTGATATGATGTCTGCCCTTTCGATTGCGCTTTGTTTTGCGCATTCAGTGCTTCAACGATCCAAGTCTAATAAAATCTTATTGGCTCGATTTTCCAGGTTGCTTATGTTTTGGGCCAGTTGCAGAATAAGAAGGCTACTGATGCGCTTATTAAGACACTCAAGGATGCTCATGAACATCCCATGGTTAGACATGAAGCAGCCGAGGCCCTTGGTTCTATAGCAGGTATTGTAAATCTCCATTTTATGTCCTAACCTAGTTGACATGAGTTTTTTCAAATGAGTCCGTTGACATAAATATTTCACTCGTTGCTACTGGAAAGGAATTTATAATTGTAAGTGTTCACACATTGAGAACTTGTTAAAAACATGATAAATTCTATCTACTGAAATTGTCTGCGTCAGATTTCTTTTGCTTTCCTTTTCTGGAGTCAAATCTCTTGAGATACTTTCAAGTGAAGTTGCACACACTGTTAAGAGGTAGTAGTAAGCTACCCTCCATTACTAAAAGACGGCCCCATTTGATTCTCTGTGGTCAAAATTAACAATCTTTTAAACCTTAATTGACACATTTTTAATTTAAACCGAATTTACCACGGCAAGAGTGAAGTACATTGAAAACAAGATCCATCGTGATATATTCATCAAATATCATAAAGCATATATATGAATCATCAAACGTTCGGACAGTGTGTACATACTCTCGCGAGAGGGCTTAATGTAAGGCAATATATCAGTGATGAATCCACCATCAAAAGCTGCTTCCATTGTGATTTTTTACCACTGCATGTCGTTGCATGAAAACTATGTTGTGAAAGGGAAATTTACCTCATGCAGATGAACAATCTGTTGCACTTCTAGAGGAATTTACCAAGGACCCGGAACCTATTGTTTCACAAAGCTGTGAAGTCGCGCTCAGCATGCTTCATTTTGAGAGATCAGGCAAATCCTTTGAGGTAACCTTGTGAACTTCTCTAGCTATGTATAAAACTTCATATATATATATACATGTATATATACATATATATATATAAATATATATATATTTATTTCTGGATCTAAATGCCTTAACATTGGTTCACTGCAGTATTTCCTCAGGCCAGAGCCTCAAGTTGAACCAGCTTGTTGATAGTTGCAATTGATTACAGTTCTACAATGCTAATCATTCTGCTAACTCGAGTGCATACTTTTTGGCTCATTCGAGTGTACACTATAATATGGAGTAATTATATTGGTGTGCCAGCATAATTCCAACGTTTCATCTCGATTGGAAAACTAGTTGACCACACTAGACATTTGTTTTGCAATTCTGTATTCATATAGTTATTTTATATGAGCCACTAGTGATGGTGGACATGGTGGTGGTGGTGATGAACCGAGTTAAAAAAATGTTCAAAACTTGTATCAATTTCGGTTAATTTATAATTTTGCCAACGCCAAATTGACTCAAATGTTGTACAACATTTTATTAGAAAAGTTCTCAAACTCTTGATTTGGTTAGCGTCTATCAAAACGGAGTCAAATAAAACTCAATTTTACTTGCTTCTTAATCCAAATTCGAGTTCTCTTGTGTCAGATCAAGCTCGGCTTAACGCCCTAACAAGTTCCACATGATGCATAGTAGTACAAATTATTTCCTTCTATCTAAAAAGAATTCCATGTGCTTTTATCTTCTAACTAGAAATGTTTACTTTATTCTTATAATTAATGAAAACTTAAAGATAGCAATTATATAAGAAAGAGAACCCTAAAATTCATCATAAACATGAAGATGCAGAATTCTTTAATGAAACTACCAGCATCTAGAAATGTCAATAGGAGTCTCATTCCACATCATTAATAGATAATGTCAATGAAGCTCTAATGTGTTTAATCATACAAAAGGCTGAATGCTATTAGAAACCTGCCAGCCTAAACCTTCTAAATACTACACTATGGTTCGCTTAGATCCAAGGAAGCATCAGAAAGCTGCCAACATCTGTTAAGCCTGAATCGACTACTCCTACCGTCCTACGCAGACAAGAAATGGGCAACAGGAATGAAGAGGGCATTCATAATAGACTTGCAGAATGGCTTCATTGGCTATCTCCCCCAGGTGCTTTCCTCTTACGACAGCCATTGCTCGGAGGCCTATTCGGGAAAGAGATCTCAATGAGAAAATATGGATGATAGAAGTATAAAACTTTAACTAGCAGTCTAACACACAGACGAGAGAAGCTTGTGGATTGTCATAGATATTAATAGTGGGAGAGTTACATTTGTAAGAGGGGAATATAATACAAATAGATTCATTAGTGCAAATATGGTGAAGAAAGGAGAATACATTACCCCAAGTGCAAGGTAGTATCCGAGTATCCATTTTCGACCTCATCATTGCATATTGAGTCTGCGCTCCCAATACCATCCTTTTCAACGGGATTTTCAAGCTCAGAGTAATAGTCGAGGTTCAATGGTTGCACATGTTCATTTGGATGGATTTTCCCTCGCAGCTCTTGAACCTGTATTTGGCATAACATAACACGCAAATATTGAAGACTGTCTTAGCTTTACAACTGAAGGGAAAATATGAAAGTAAACTTACCTGTTCACGAAGAGTTGCGTTCTCCAACGTCATCCGATGTTGCTATATGAGATAATAGATCACATATATATGAGTTAGAAAGTTATCTCTCGATCATAGTTCTCGACAACTACTAGAATTATTAACTCGGTTTCAATCGATATGAACATTAGAAGAGTTAGTACAGAGATTAGCACTTCAGCAGACATGTAATTATATATCTCTTCTCTTCTCATCATCAATCTGGTATTTCTTTCAGATTATGAATGTTCCTCGCTATTCGAGACTTCTCACCTGCTCCAAAAATTCTAAATTGGGTGGCGAAGGAAGATGAGAAAGGGATAGGGGTGGCTTAGTACCTTCACTTTCAGTCTCTCTAGCTGGTTCCTCAGTATTTGCTCCTGAAATAATGCATACCAGACTTACATAATTGGTTATATACAATGTCAAATAAGTTTCATAGTGGTAGTTTAATTCAATTACCTTCTTTTAAATTGAGCTAATTAAATACGAATTCTAACCTTTTTATTTTTTATTGGTATAAGAGCCTGATTCAGTTGCTGTTCAAGTTCCAGAACTTCTTTCAAGCCCACGCTACTGAGGTCCTTACCTAACAATTGCCTAATAGAGTGGAAGCAAAGGTCAGCAACAAAGTCAGCATATTTCCATGTTGCTAATCAGCTAATGCATATCAACCAAACCAAGCCTTATCCCACTAAGTGAGGACGGTCATATATGAATATAATGTCTTAATTCTGCTTTATGTTGTGTGCCCATGTTATCTATCAATAGCACATACAAATTTAGAAAATGTAACTATGATAGATACTCTGTAACAGTGTAGCTTACGATTGCTTCAGTTTGAGGTTTTCTATCTCTTGCTTAAGGACGTCTATTCCCTCGGACTCGTGCTTCTTGTTTTCCATCTGTCAGACAAAGAGAAAGTTAAATTAGCAGGAAAACATGCAAAACTTATTGTCAGTTATCGTGATCCAACTTCCATATGTTTTATACAACTTTCGAAGAAGTCTTCTTTATGTAAATAGTAAACTACTTAAATAATAGGATATTAACATTCAGAAAAGGTTGGAGAAAGTTGATGGGATGTGATCTATCCAATGAATATCAATCCGTGTTTTTAAGGACGATCACTAGTGGTTCCCACTTACCGCCGTGCATGGCTCAACCCCGTGACCTCTCTGTAATAGATGGATATCTACCAGGTTGGGTTATAAACAAATCCTTGATCGAGTTGCAACTAGTTTGGATGTGAATTTTAAGTTGATTATCAAAGAAATTAACTCAAGTTGACATGCTAAGCATTTATATGATGCGCTAGAAAACAAGAAAATTAGAGAGAAAAGTAGAAAACCATTTTACCACAGCAGATGGTTTCTCAAGATTGGTCTGCAACAGAATCTATGAAAAGAGAGAACAACCATGAAGCTAAAATTAGTTACTGTAACATGCAAAAATGGAAAACATCACACACGAAACCAAACTACTTAGAGAAAAACTTAAGTAATTTATATGTATGTAATATTAACCCAAACCAAATTAATTATCTTCCAAGCCTATTAGAAAGAATTGATAAAGCTAATTCGGAGTAGGCCATTGTTGATATTACAACATTTCGACTAGCACTTCCTTCTGGTACAACTTGCAACTACAATCACTAGACGACAAGTGAAATGGTGATCAACTTGTTCTTGTTCAGCCTTGTTTCTGCAATGAGTCTCAAAATTTATATTTCTTTTCCGAAGTAATCATGTGTATGGATGTTTAGGGCGTTGTTGGTTAATTCCACAGACACCAAAGTTAAGACGTTAATATTGACGACATGTATATAGCAGGATGCAATTTTTTTAAGTTCATAAATCATACATGGAATATAAACAAAGCTAGTCTCACATAGACTTAGCCAAAACACTGAAATGCTCTGTATACAGGCTTTAACCATTTCCGTGGTCCTGATCAACACGATTATAACAAGGGAACTTTACTAAGTAGCAGGATTAGATTAACTACCAAGCATGCTGGGGATACCTCACGGTTGGGCTCTGCCTTAACTGTCTCTCCAGGGTCAACACAATCGATGTATCGCGCTAGCGTGCTCTTCATGCTGCATTTAAGTCGAAATTACACTTTTTATAGTACTGTTTTCAAATCTAATTTTGTCATCCTTTAAAAAAACACAATACATTATGACATTTTATAATGTATTATATAAGATACTACAACGTTTTTTAGTACCTGTAGAAAACCCAGAAGAAACAACACAATTTCGTTGAAAAAAGCAGCAAAATATCTTCTATTTTTTAAACATTTATATTTGAAAACAAACATCCGTATTTGTAAACAAATGCATATATAAGCACATCAAAGTCTTCCAACTGAGTCTTCAGTTCTATTCTTGTTGGACTCATATTTTCTCTCATAATTTAATTCTAACATTATTGCATTCGTAACTTAATTGCTAATTTACAAAAAAATTATAAATGTTTAGCAATAGAAGTGTTTTTTATTTTGCGATGAAAACATAAAGAATGAAAAGTGGAAGAGATTGAGTTTTGTATAATAGTTATTTCACGCGTAAAATATGAAGGTTGACTTATCAAATTCAGCCAAATTCTCAACATTACCTAATGATTTTAACAAGTCTCTAAGGTCGTTCTTAAATTGACCGAAAACTAAAATTCAAACAACAATTGCTACTACTTCACAATACATAACAACCCCAGAACCATTGTTAATGACTTAATGTAACGAGGCATTTGATTTTATTTTATTATATTCAAGAATATAAAATCTTCGACTCCATAACACGAAAACAAACACAATCAAGATTTACGAAACAGATAATCTAATTGAACAAGAAAAAAATTCGAACCTTTGACTAGCAAACTCAAAAAGCTTCCCTGTGGTAGAGAAAATGATAACAGCCACCTCTGCATCACATAACACAGCAAGCTCATGAGCTTTCTTCAGCAACCCACCGCGCCTCTTCGAGAATGTAACTTGTCTATTACTCAAATTCTCTATTTTCTTTATCTCAATCTTCCCCCTCCCCATTGCCCCCTTGTCTTCAAAATCTCTGTTTTAAATTTGTTGCAGTGAGAAAACAGAAACTAGAGCTATATTATAGAAGGCTATTGGTAATAAGTTTGGTGTGTTATATATAAAGAGATACATAAATAGAAGAGAGCCAAAAAAAGGGTTTGACTATATATGGAAAAAGTTAATAGTACTAAATATGAAAAAAGAAAGATATCTATTTTGGAAAATTCCAATTGAAGAGGGGGTATAGTATAGTAAAGTTGTCCTATAGGAGAGAGTCTTTTCATATATTGTTTCACAAATGGCAAAAAGTTTGCATGGCTATGCATGTCTTCTTTAGGTGTCTTTACTCTTATTGGCTATCGTGTGGGCCACCACTTTCTATTTTTCCCAAGTTGTCCAATTTTTTGGATTTTAGAAAAAGTAAAATTATAGTGAAAAGATTTATTTTGAGATTAATTTGTGAATTTGTAATGTAGGAAAACTTTCATTGATATATAATTTTGTAGTTATATAAAAATACGTGTAAAATTAAATGTACTTGGAAAAGGGAATGCACAAATTAGGAAATAGTAATATTTAAATACAAAGAATTTAATTCGAGAGATGGGTTAAGAAATGACAAAATAATAGTAGCAAATCTTTTTAGGATTCATTTACCTTTTTTGTTAAGTGGTTTCCTTTCACATTACAACGTACTCATATGAGTACTTACTTATTTTTCTCATAATTAATGATGAAATAATTTTTTTTAGAATTAATGATGAAATAAATTTGAAATTATGACTTTTGGTTAATAGTAAGGGGCTTTTTTATTGCATTATTCAATTAACTCATATGAACTTTAATTTGAATTATGCATTAATGATTAATGTTCAAAATGTGACACAAGTCACAACATTGTCGAATTCAAAATTTGGATCAACTTCTATTTAAATGAGCTACTTAACTTTTTTTTATCCAACAAATAGATTATTCTTTTTTGCCATTGAGTTGAATTAAGATGTATTTTAGTATAAAAATTGATCAACATTGTAGACTTCAAACAAATTTTAAAATAACATATTATAAGTTAATTTTGTTTTAAAGGGTCTTCCTAAGAATTTACATAATTAAAGTTGAAAACTTATTGTATTCCATTACCATAGACCTGCTAGTTCATTCAAAGTTTCAAACTAACATAAATTGTAGTCTTAATTGTTGTTGTTGGGAACTTTCTCCTTTTTTGTTTAGGAAAATGTGTTATTTTGACCACCCTAACTGTTATCTATAAACAGGTAATTAATCTATGTTTTTTATAGAGTATTTTTGTGGGAGTCCGGTTTCGGTGCATCAATAATTCGGTGCATCCGGTGCATCAGGTACCCATTTAAAGGTTTTACGTGGGTATTGTACCCACTTGAAACTTCATCATTGGTACTTGTACCCAAATTGTACTATAACAATGGTACAATACCACATATTTATTTTGGATTGATAAATACGTGATATTGTACCATTGTTATAGTACAATTTGGGTACAAGTACCAATGATGAAGTTTCAAGTGGGTACGGTACCCACTTGAAACATTTAAATGGGTACTTGATGCACCTGATGCACCGAATTATTGATGCACCCAATCTTTTCACTTTTTGTGGATGTTATTGATTAAATTTTAACTTCCTCTGGAATTTATTTACATCTTAAATCCTTAATGATGACTTAGTCATTTAAATAGGGTAGTTTTTGTTAAAAATTACTCCACTACTCAAATAATTCCCAAGCTCAAAGAATATAACGACGAGAATTAATAAAATACATAAAAAACAACATAATAATTTTTATATATTTTCACTTCAACGTGAGGTTACGTCCTATTGATGATGTAGATCTCTTATTAATCTAACTCTGGAATTTTATTACCAGAAGTCCAGAACTATAGAGCTCTGTCTAGTTATTGAATCCTAAATCAAATTGAGTCTTTTGTTATAGTCAGAAAACCTCAATAACAATGTCTTACAAAAATAATATATATCTCCAATATTTTACTCTCCACCTTTTGCTCTCACTTTTCTAACACCAAACTTGTCAATCAACTAACTCCTTAACTAAGCTTCAATTCAATGTGTGCTCCATATAATAGTATTCATAATTTCATATACAAGTGTATCAGTTCTTCAATTTTATATTGAGTCAATCGAATGGTTTATTGGAAGAGGTGACTAGAAGGTCCGAATGGTTCGAAACTCACCTCAGCGTAGCCATATCCCCATTGCTCGCAGCTTCCTCGAAAAGCAACACTATCCACCTTTCCAATGTTCCATGAGGGCAAACTCAATGTGTTCGACCAAGAACTACGGAGTTGATTTTCATGTAGTACATTTCTCCCCATTCTTAGAAATGATTTGTATCCTTTTTCTGCACTAGTCATATCAGCTCCATAAAGGCATCTTATCTGTTTCTTGTTAATACCAATGTTATTTTAGGGAACACCTCTCACCAGTAATCACAACAAGAACATCTTCCATCTACGAAGTGGTGAAAGCGATTAGCATCTCTTACAACAATCTCCCTTTGGACTAATTTGGAAATTAATTTGGTCACATTGTGGCAGTCATTGCATACTCGAAGATTTTTTCTAATCCTAATTACGCTTCCAGGTTGAGTGTGTAATAGACCAAGGGAAATCGCAACTCTTTCACTATGGCCCCACAACAAACTCACCTTCTTCTCCTCATCAACATCACGAAGAACACAACTAGTATCAGCAACATATCCAGAAGCCTCAACTGCTACTCGTAAGGTTGTTAAAAGCTGATTCACATTATCCCATTCGGGATGTGAATCATCTCCAGCAAAGAAAGTGTGGTCCAAGTTTCCTATTTCAATCACACTGTAACCTGGTGTTTTCTTGACTGCTCTACTTCTCATCAGATCCCGGACATAATTTACTGCATCCCACTTCTTCGCTTCAGCATATATATTTGATAGCACAATGTAAGTTCCAGGGTTCACGGAGTCTAAGGCAAGTAATTTATCTGCAAATTTTACCCCAAGATCAATATTCTTGTAAAAACGACAACCATTCAGCATAGATTCAAGGACATCACTTTGGGGATCAAATGGCATTTTTGCTATAAAAGCCTCAGCCTCATCAAGACGGCCTGCTCGACTAAGAATATCAACATAACAAGCATAGTGCTTGTCAATAGGCCTAACGTTATAAACTGGCTCCATTTTGTTAAACAAATTGATGCCTTCTTCTACCATCCCCGAGTGACTACATGCTACTAGGAGGGAAAGAAAGGTAGTTTCATTAGGCTTAACTCCTTCATCTATCATTCTGCTGAGTAAATTTATAGCAAGATGGCCATTTCCATGTAAACCATAACCTGATATCATAGAGTTCCACAAAACAACATCTTTAGAAATCCAACAACAAGAGAATACCTTCTCTGCATTATTTATTTTCCCACATTTGGAATACATATCTAATAGCGCTGTCATGCTGATAGCATCCAGAGAGTATCCACCTCGAAGCAACCGAGCGTGTATACTTTTTCCCTTCCTCAATGAGCCTAAGTGTGCACACGAATGAATAAGGCTAACAAGAGTTACAGAATTGGGAGGCACACCCTCAACTTGCATTTGACAAAATAACCTCAATGCATCTTCTGCATGACCATTTTGTGCTAGCCCAACCAGTAGAGCAGTCCAAGTAACGACATTCTTTTCTTTCATGTGGGAAAAGATATATCTTGCCAATTCTAAGGCACCACATTTGGAATACAAAGCCAGAAGGGAAGTCAGGAGTATTACGTTCAAGTCCAAACCTTTCCTCCTCAAAACAATACCATGAAGAACTTTTCCTCTGTTAAGATCAGATATTTGTGAACATCCCTGCAAGAGGCTTACAATTGTTACTGAATCAAAATCAAGTCCTGTATAAATTAATCTTTGAAATAATGCAAATGAATCCTCCACATGGCCGTTTTGAATATAAGCTGAGATCATAGCATTCCACGATACTAAACTTTTTCTTTCTATCCTATCAAACACACTAGAGGAACTCCTAATGTCGCTAATCTTACCATACATGTCAACCAATGCTGTTAGTACCATAACATCATTCCCCAAACCCAACTCAAGAACACACCCGTGAGCACATTTTACAAGCACCCCATTCCCAATGCCTTCTAAAGCTTGAATCAAACACAACATAGTCACACTAGTAGGAATAATTCCATATCCCCGCATACTACGAAACAATTTTATTGCTTCCTCGAAACAAGCGGTCTTCACATAACCTGTAATCATAGTATTCCACGAAACAACGTCTTTTCGTCCCATTCCGTCGAACAACATCCTCGCCTCCTCGACATGATCAAACTTCACCAAAAAATTCATCACCGAACTTCCTAGGAAAACATTACCACCAGTCCCTTTTTCCAACACCCTCTGCACAATGCACATACCATACTCATAATCCAGCAAATATGTGCAAGCCTTGATTGCAAAAGTACAAGTACACTCATCAATTTCAAGTCCACGCAAATCCATTTCTTGAAACAACTCGAGACTCTCATGATACATGCCATGTTTAAGATATGCATGCATCATGGCATTGCATGTAATCACATGTGGTTGGGGAATATTATCGAACACTTTACGAGCATGACCCAAATCACACGTGTCAGCATAGGCCTTAATAAGCTTTGTGGATAAATATTTATTAATTTGCAATGAATGTTGAATAATTTGGGCATGTATCGACGTGACCAAATAAATGTTTTTTTGTGATTGGTCTAATAATGATAATATTTTGTAGTAAATAGTTGAATTTTCGGTGATATAAGAGGAAAATGAAGATAATGGTATAGTTAAATGTGATAATTTAGCAATCCTAGTGTTCTTTATGATGGTTGATGGAAGCTTGAATATGCTAAAGAAAAATTCCATAGAGGAGGAAATTGAGAATTAAGAAAAATTAATAGAACACATCAATTGAATTATACATTGACCAATGTGTATGAATTATTGAATTGGGGTGACTTAGTTCATTCGCCTATTTAAGTACTAAAAAAAACTCCTTTCAATTCAAGTTTGAATTATTTAATACAATCTTTTACATTAGGCTAATTTGTAATATTATAGTATACATGTTTCATTTGTAATCTACATAGATGACAATCATAAAATGAAAAAATCGGTAAAATGAAGGTGCGATTAATGATAGAAACATTTAAGATGACATCTCAATATATGTTGCACTCAAAGAGTACTTTCAAGTGAACTGAGGTTGATTCCAATCACCCCAGAGGAAGAGAGGCAAAGACATCCTCGCACCTTCATTAGAGCATGTAGTACAGGCGAATGTTCGTCGTCTATTGTTCTTCATATCTAATGGTCTTTTTCGACGGGTGAAAGTTCGAAAGAATCCTCTTGATGTCTCACTTCCATCCAACACAATTTGAAGATTTATAAGACCTAAAACCATTGAAATCTGAACGTTTCACAATCGAATTGTCCATCACAAGAAAATTTGCGATATAATCTTCCTTTTTAAGACTATTTCGCTGATTCTCCAACATATGGTCCAAGGAAATTTCAGATGATATTTCGTATGCGGATAGATTTGTTCGTTCAAATAAAAGATGATGTTGAAGCAAATGATATGTATTTTGTTCAAAGACGGGGTGATGCGGACGTTGATATGATACTGATAGGTAGTGTCAGTCACTAAGATGATGCGGGCGTTGACATGATACTGATAGGTAGTGTCGGTCCCTAAGGTGATGCGGACGTTGATATGATACTAATAGGTAGTGTCGGTCATTGAGATGACGTAGACGTTGATATGATATTGATAGGTAGTGTCGGTCACTGAGGTGATGCAGACGTTGTTCTCCCTGCAATCGAGTTAGGTAAAGTATTGTACACTGCGAAAGTCCGAATTTGGTGCATATAGTATTTTTGCATGTGTGGATATCGTACTTGGGTGATTTGTGTTGTTATTGTTGGTATTGATTGTTGAGCTGTTGAGCTTCATTATTTATCTATTTATTGTTCTGTTTCCCAGTTGATTTACGATGTATTCTTTATCGTTTTCATATCACGTGTGTGGGTCGGTAGCCACCCGTGAGTTAGAATTCACCAGCTGTCGAGCTGACCCTTTGGGGATTTATTCTTTTAGCAGGCTAGGTGTTTACTGCGAGTAGATTACACTTGGTGAGTGGCGAGATGGCATTAGGATCTTCCTCAGTTGTGGCTTTTATGTTTACTTGAAGTCTGTTATGTTTCCTTTGATTTACCCTTGTCGGGTAATATTGACGTATGTATTGTCGTGGTTGGATCTGTTTAGGAATTTGTACTAATGGGTTATTATGGAGTCTTAGATTAAGGCCCCGATGGATATGTTTTCAGTAATTTCAGTAAAAAACATATTTATGTCATATTACTCTTGTAATCTCTTTCATCTCTATATTTTTTTTCACTAATCGAATTTTCTTATCGAGTCATCCATCGAGGGGTGACTATGTTACTAATTTGATATCGAGCCTAACGTCAGGGGGCTCACCTGGGGCGGGTCGTTACATGAAGTGAATGGGTAGAGATCATCGCAACTGCTGCACCGTAGGAGTTTAACACCCATCCGAATATCATTCACAGAAAAACCAAAAGAATCAAATTTAATGGAAACGAAGTTATCGGTAATGAACTTGAGAATGAATACTATATTAGATATTAGGAACATGAAGGACATTGAGCAAGTCAGGAAGGTTGAGGGTAATGTAGTGTAGTGTGTGCGTGACCACTAACCAGAATTGAATGACCATTACCAACTACGAGTCTGAAGTCAAGTGAGAAGTCACACCCGTATCCATGTACCAATTTGAATCAGGAGGAGTGTGTCCCAGAGGTACACGGCTTGCTCAATGTTAGTGACTGAATAAGCTTGTGTTGGACTGGTGGTTGGCCTATGACCAAGAAGACTGGGACGCTGGCTCGCTGGAAGAGGGCCTGGACGGTCCAGTACTCGCTGGATATGGACATAAGGCACTGGAGTTGGGTCAAGAATTGTTGGGTCAAATTGTCGATATGCTAGATCTGGAGAGTTACGTCTAGGCTACCAACGCCTAGATGTTGGTGGATGGTCTGTTCTGCGTGGCCCCATACATGTGTTGGGTTGGGAAGGGAGTTGCACCTATATTGGTGCGTCTAAGCCTAGTGGGCTGTTGAGCTGTGGGAAATGAGGTGGCATACTGAGCCGTGAACTGCACTTGTCCAGTGGTTGCAATGAATGCTGCTTGTTGTTGCACCCTTTTCGCGATTTCGATTTTTTCCAAAATGATCAAAAACCGAGCTTGATGAAACTCGAGTAAAAGCTCAAATTGACGGATGAGAGTACCCCGTTGTACGCATTGTTAGGATTAGGTGCACTCACATTGCTTAACTGATCCGACAAATTTTTCAGATGCTGACAATAACATAAGCGTAAGTAAGATTAGCCATGTTGGTCGTGAAAAATTCTTGTTCCAAGGAAACAACCCCAGAATTTTTGTTATCCTGAAAAATATTACATAGTCTATTTTATGCACCCATAACATCTAGACTGGGTTCAATAGTAATGTGTAGCAGGTCTGGTGATATAGTAGCATAAATTCAATTTAGGACAATCGTTGCATCAATGGTAGTCCAATTTTCCTCGTAATTATCAAACGGACCAATAGGAGATAGGGGCAAGATATGTTGAATAACTTTGATGGAGCGACAATGTATTTAAAAAAGTTCCGATCAAGTAGAGTATAAAACTTTTTCATGTCGAGAGTTACGGGAATGTGAGACTAGATGCTAAATATGCCATAGCGGGATGGAGACGAGAGCTTTTTGGTGGAGGAGGGAGGTCGAAGTACCAATGGTACTGGGGGAATAATATGTGGGAGTGTGGTCGGCCATTGAGGTTGGCGTGAGGCATGAGCAGTTTGAGAGAGGGGGGGTTGGACTGCTAGAAAAATAAAAAAAATTGGTTATAATATTTATTTTGTTTTCATTATCATGAAAGAAATAAGATATTTAATCAATATTATATAGTTGATGTACTCTATTTATTCACAAAGACTATATAGGTTTACAATAATACACATTGTGAGTTAAACTCCACAATAATAATAACATTTATTTTTAGATTCTCTAAATTAAGTCCACCCTATAATAAAATTTACACTCTTTTACCTCGAAGTGAGAAAATGGAAACTTCCACTAAACTTCCAACTCTTTTTTTCATCCTATTTTCCACTTATTCTCTTTAATCTTCCTAATGTAACTTCTTATTTACATAATTATAATTGAATATTTTGCAAAAATAATGTGTTCACGTTTTACTTTTTATTTTTTGTATGTATATTTTATATTATAATGATATATAGAGTAACAAATAGAGAATTTGATTTTGTTTATCAATTCAAACAATATCATACCACATGATTTGTAAATAAGGATTCGGATCCTACATGATTTAAATCGAACTAATAAATCATGAAGATGCTAGTACTCAAAGTTATCATCAAACTAGATCGCAACTATTGATAAAATAATACAACCAGATAACAACTCATTCTATGAAGAGTCAATTCATATCAACTTATAACGCTATGGAGCCCATGACTAGAGATGTTAACAAGCCGGTCCGATCATGTCTGGTTTTGGCCCAAACCGGTTTAGACCGTTAATCTAACCTGTCTTATTCGTAAATTGGTTCGTTAATAAACCGGATTGAATTGCCAAATTATAATCGGTTCGTATAAAATCTGCTCGTTAATCGATTCAAAATAAAAATTGTTCACTCGGATAGCTAATCGTTGCGATCGTAATATGTTCTCCACTCGGAAATCAGATAGTTAGGTTATGTTTGGTATATTTGTTAAATAAAAATGAATATTGTAAAGGGTTTTAACGAATGATTAATGAGCGACGGTTTTAACGAATGATTAATGAGCGATTTGCAACGAATTAAGAATAAATGGTACCGCTTCGATTTAAAACTATATTTTAATAAAATGAATTTTATAAACGGTTTTAGCAAAGAGCAAACAAGCCGGTTTTAACGAAACTGATTTTCTAAACGGTTCAACATTTAGAAGTCATAATAACAAACATCAACATTTTATAATACAAACGCATAAGATTATAAATGTTAACAAGTCCGATTACTTCAAACTAAATTGGGTTCGGCTTATCAAACCTGAAAATCGAATGAGTTGAAAATTTAAGATTCCGCTTATGTGGAAATAATAAAACCAAATAAATATATATGAAAACTATTATAATCACATCACATCTGAAAGTCTGGGACCAAAGATATCGTCTTCCCACACATTCCGGCCGCTAGGGCATGCTCGTTGTCCCAAAATTGTTGTCCATAATCATCTAATTCAACTACCAAAATCAAACCTTCGGGTACACATTTAATTTTGTAATAAGAATTGAAGCTCTATTAACACACACAAGATCCTATGGTTATTAAACATTAATCAAAATTGCTTATTATTATATATTAATCAGAACTCATGTATTATATTAAGGAAAATTTGTTCTTGAATTTGTGAGTGTCATGTTGTTTATTTTATTAGTTATTAGTTGAATTTAGGGGGGAAAATGATGTGGATTACTGTTTGATGCAATTGGATTTGAGAAATTTTTTAGTAATTGATATCTTTTCCTTGCTGTTTGATACTCAGGAAACTGAGTTCAGCTGGTACATATTATTTGATTTATTAATCTTAGTGTAATGTGCATCAGACCCCTTTTATGCTGCCTAGACGGGAGCCTTTCGTAATCGGGCATGTTATTGTTGTTGTAGTGGTAATGCACATATTAAGTATGATTGTGTAAATTGCAAAATTATGCAGCAAAGTTGAATTATAGGAGTGATTTGGAGACGAGCCGATAGATTATACTCTTTGCATTTGGTAAAGGTGGTCTAGTTGAATGTATATGCATGTGCTGTATGATTTTTGGCGAAAGTGTATTAATAGATATTAACATGATGGTTTTAGTTCTAATTGAAGTTGTATGTCAATTAAGGTTATCAAGTTTGTTAATTTTGACCGTTGATAAACAAAAGAGACATCTTCTTGAACTGGAGGTATTATATTTCTTGAGTTGGGAATTAGTATTCATGGAGTTTGTTTTGTTTTGTAATCTGTTAAAATTGATTCTGGTGCTTCATTAATTTAGTAAGTTTGTTTGCAGCAAAAGTACTGAAATACTTTTATTGTTCAGGTTTGCCCTTGTAAGTCATGGTTTCATCAGTTCTTGATCCCTATGATCGGGAGAACGAGACCATCGACTACGATAGATCTTACTTGGGTAGCTCCAGGAAAAGGATAAAGGTATCAGCTTCTATCCGCCGTGATGTTGATCATGCTGACTGTGCATCCTCCATGGAGCCAAGCATTGGGTATTGCAATTCAAACCTTTTCATGTATCTGTCATCCTTTACCTTGATTGTTCCATTTGAGTGCAAATGATTGTTATTCTGATTTTTTCCTTATTCTGTTGCAACTATTTCTTAGATGTTTCAACCATTGCCAACTTACGTCATCATGTTGCAATTGTGATGAAGAAGTCGGTTCGCATACTTGGACAGAGGTGGGTTGCCAGTCTAATGGGAAGAATGGCAACGTTCAGCAATCTTCTGATGGCGTTGGACTTCAATACCACGATTCCAGTTACTCAGGGTATCCAGAGCAGCCGTACGTGACTGGATGGATGTATGTCAATCAAGGTGGCCAGATGTGTGGTCCGTATATAAAGGAACAATTGTTTGAGGGTTTATCAACTAGCTTTCTACCTCCAGAGCTTCCAGTATATCCAATCTATAATGGATCGTTTGGCAACCCTGTGCCCTTGAACTACTTTAAGCAATTTCCTAATCATGTTGACACAGGCTTTGCTTATTTGAAAGCAGCTTCCTCTGCGTCGAAACAGAACGCGAGTTTGTCTACAGGTTTCTGCATTGGAGAAGCAACGCACTTGCAAACACATTATGTAAGCCCAATCTATGATAATCCTGATTCATGACGTAACAACCTTGACTGATAACATATTGGACATTAGCTCGTTTTATTTATTTATATTTGTTTTGATGTCAGCATATTTTGAAACTTTATTGATTGAAGATATTGCCCTTGTTCCTATTTTAAAATACGATTCCTTTAAAACAGACTGGTGAAGAGTCATGTTGGCTGCTTGAGGACCACGAGGGAAAAAAACAAGGCCCTTACTCTCTTGTGCAACTGAATCAATGGTTTCAAATCGGACACCTTTTCGATTCATCATTGGTGAGTCTATCTGTATGATCAACTGTAATTCCTTTGGGAAAATTATAAAATGTCATATTTCGCAGTTACTTGTATGTAAGATGGTTACTGAATCTCTAATTTCCCATGCCTTGTTATCTGAGGTTCCTGATTATCATGTCACCTTGAAATTGAACAGTTATAACTTTTTTAGAATTCTGGACATATATAATCATTACTCGGCTGTTTCATATTCAGTCATTACAGATAGCTTCTCTGAATTGTTGAACCCCATAATTACTTTTTCTTGCTTTTTCATTAGTCGCCATTTCTATGGTGTTTCATGTCTTGGATGATTTGTTCTGCACAGTACAGCTTACAATTACAAGTGACGAATATTTTTTACCTGATTGCCTCAGAATCTGTTAGTAAGGCGACTTACCTTTCTGCAGATATATCATGCTTTAAATAAAGTTAGACCCCAAAGCTTGAAGTCTTTACTCGGCATTTGGGGCATGGGTGGATCTGGATCAGGAACTTTTCAGTTACTGGATGCAAGTGACTCAAAAGCTGGATCATTGTCAGACTTTGCATCTGAAATATCTGAAGATGTTTGTTCACAACTGCATGCTTCAATAATGAGAGCGGCGAGAAGAATAGTGCTGGATGCGATTGTAAGCACAATTTCCTCATTTGTAGCAGAGAAGAAAGCCAACAGACAATCTGCACGTGAAACAGAGGATCTGGCTGTGAAGAATTTCCCTTCACATGTCAAGAAGAAGGTATTGCTATGTAAAAACTAACACTAATGGCCCTTAAGCTGGGAGCTTTAACATTACTATCTGATTTTTTCTATTGTTTTGTCTGAACAGTGTCACTCTAATCCTAGAAAGGATTCTGTTTCTCTTGGTGGTGAAGTAGTTGAAATTAACCCCCCTAAGTCTATTGGAAGCTTTGAGAACTTTCATGATGCTCATCAAGTTGTATCTACAATGTTCTTCCACTCTTGCATGCAAGTTATGTGGAACGGAGTCTTCCATGACATTATATGTGAACATACGTCCTCATGGAGAAAGAGGAAGCGTTGGTCAGTTATTGTTGATCCTCGCAATCTGCCAGAGAGGAATCCTAAAAGAATTGAAAACGTATCCTCTGAAGTTTTAAATGTCCCTCCTTCTCTAGTTATTGCTTCTGTTATTAATATTGGAGTTTGTACTACTTTCAGGCACAATTTGAACAAGAACATTCTTCTGCTGAGATTGAATATCCCCCGGGTTTTGAGCCAATGGTCGTCCCGATTGATGCAGGTCCTGAACCATCAGTTCGTTCACCAGATGTTGCCAAGCACGACTGCTTTCAGGCACAATTTGAACAAGAACATTCTTCTGCTGAGATTGAATATCCCCCGGGTTTTGAGCCAATGGTCGTCCCGAATGATGCAGGTCCTGAACCATCAGTTCGTTCACCAGATGTTGCCAAGCACGCAAATTTCACCAAGCAACTCCCATCTGATGTGGACATCCAAGACATCGTGGAACGGGTAATAAAAGATCTGTATTCATCAACAAGGTTGTCTCTAGCAGAATATTTTGAGGGCATTCTGGATAAGGAATTGGATACTATGACTCATCTCGTCTATGTAAGGGAATCGAACGAGGTAAACAGTAAAAATCAATTGATCAATATCAGATCCTAAGGCATTAATAATGGTTTTGAAATATTAAGAATGTGCTTGCTTCATTAGTTCATGTTCTTGATTACAGTTTGCCATCATGTAATGTCCATAAATTCGTTCTTTTCTTATTAAAGAATCCCTTCAATATTTGCAGTGTGCTGGAGAAACTTCTGTTAATCATGGAAATGCAAGTAACAGCCATAATGTTTATGACAGTCATGATTTAACATCTGACATTCAGGCTCCGAGGCAATTGGATAAATCGGTGACGGACGGTGCTAGTTATCCGTCTTTGCTTTCGACATCCTCTTCTTTATTTAATGCATGTCAGAAGATGCCCATTCATTTACGTGATAGTTCTCATCAATTTCTGAGTGAGTTACAGCCTCATGAGTTCAATAACATTGTTAGAGACTGCACACCACCACAGCGTTTGAAAAATGTGCATCCAAGCTCACTAGAACGCATCCCGAAGATAATTATTTATGCCACATTGACGATATGCCAGCAAAAGATTCATGATAATGTGCTGAAAAAGTGGAAATCTTTGATTGTTAATGATGCTGTGAAAGGATTTCTAATGAGAAGAAATAACGGTGAGAAAAAACAAAAGCAGCCGAGCAAAGCCCATAATACAAAGGTAGCCATAAAGAATCCCCCCTGCGTACACTTCAGTATCAAATAACAGTCACATATAAGCAATAAACGAATACTGCCTCTTTATAGTATTGACTTTTGACAGTTGAATATCTAAATTCGAAACTCAAATAATTTTACCTATCTTCTATAATATTAGCTTGTGAATTTTGGTTCAAATCACAGTTATTTGTTTCAATTAAGGCCTCGAAGCTTGACAAAAAAAATATTACCATCTTTCAAGGACAGGGGGAGTAATAATATGAAAGTCCAAGACAAGGAAAATAGATAAAACAACATAGTTCAACTCTTATATATCAGTTTTTAGGGTGATTATCTTTGCTCATTTTCTTCAAGGTCTGAGTCTTGACACTTGATTTCTTTTCCTGATTCTTCACATTTAGGTCGTTGCTGCTCAGCTAAATGTACATGCTGCAGATTCTTGTTTGGTACATAAAAAAGGTGAAGATCGCAATAAATTGGCTAGGACAAAGTCAGGATTCAGGCCAGCATCTGTTACCACAAAAAATACAGAGAAATTGAAAAAAGGTGATGTGTTCAAAGTAAAAAAGGGAGAATATAATGTGGCTGAGGAAACCCGAAAAAGTAAACCTGCCAAGTGTGATACCAAAACTACTCCCAATGCTGATATATTAGAGAATCGCTTATCAGCCTCTTTTACTACTCTCCTGACCCTTCCCAACTCAGTTGAAGGTAAGAGTAAATGGTATCTCTGATCACACAGACAAACAAACTCACAATCAATAACATCATCTATTCTTACAGCTCATGAGGTCAAGTCGATCAAACCAACCTGTAGCAAATACAAGGCCTCTTCATGTTATGACAACTCTAATGGTGGGAAGATACGGGGTACTAGTGGTTCATCTGAAACTTTGGAAGTTGGACCAAGCGGTTGCTCTAAAAAGATCACAAAAAGTATATACTGCATTTCTTGTTTTGTTTCTTCTTTTATTTAGTTATTTCACTAATTTGGTGTATCTTCATTCTTCAATTTACACTCTTGTCATCCGCCTTTTGTTGCAGGGAAGAAAGTTGAGATCCTGGAAAGGAAGCCGCTTGATGATGCATCACCCCCACAAAATAGAAAACATCAAAATGCTGTAAATTTGAAGAATCAATTTGAGTGCAGACAACTTCCTATTCAAAATATGACAAGTAAACCCAAGTCGAAAAGAAAACATCCTGAATCTGATGGATGTGCTCGCTCTTCAATCAATGGTTGGGAATGGCATAAATGGTCGATGAAGGCTACTCCTGCTGAAAGGGCTAAAGTTAGGGGTGCTCATTTTGGGCATGGTCAACATGTTGGCTCAGGTTACAGTTCTCAGTTCTCAAATAATAAGGTGCTTTCTGCAAGAACAAACAGGGTAAAGTTGCGGAATCTTCTTGCTGTAGCTGAGGGGGCAGAACTTTTGAAAGCAACTCAGCTGAAGGTATTACGAACGATAAAATTGTTATGAATCTTAGTTTCTGTTGTCATATCTCTTGTAATTACTTTATTTCGGCTTCTTCAGGCTAGGAAGAAGCGTCTACGTTTCCAACAGAGCAAGATACATGACTGGGGGGTTATTGCATTGGAGTCAATTGAGGCCGAAGACTTTGTAATTGAATATGTTGGAGAACTTATTCGTCCTCGTGTATGTTCATTCTCATAATTTCATATTTTTCCTTTTGTTCTCTATTCCATATGTACTCCCTGATTTACCCTTTGCTCAACTTGTATTCTTTTTCTTAGTTTATTTGATCGTCATCAATTATTTGGAAATTGCTCAGGTTTCTGATGTACGTGAATGCCTGTATGAAAAAATGGGAATAGGAAGCAGTTATTTATTTAGACTTGATGATGGATATGTGGTAAGCAGTTTTCTTATTTAATTTCAAGATGTTTGTTTTTCACGCTTTAAACTACTTTACCTTGTAAATATTTTAGATGGCCTTGCATTGCTGTTCTTTAATGTTGGTTCACCACTTTCCCAAAGCAGTCCTGGTTTCTTAGGATTTGATTTTTATGTGAATGCCAAATCAGTTCTATCTTAGTTTAGCCTTGGTTTTATGGTTCACCTTCTTTCATCATTAAATTGATTAGTTTAGGCTAGCTCAGATGGTAGAAGGAGTTGTTCACTTTGATAGGACATGCACAAGGAGTCATTGCTCAATTTCACTTTTTGGTTGCCCATTTCTGGCAGGTTGATGCTACGAAACGTGGAGGAATTGCCAGATTCATAAATCATTCTTGCGAGGTGGGCAGTGATTGCCGTTGTATTATCAATATTTGATTCATTTTAGCCATGTCTATAAATTCTTATTTATTTGATTTGTAGTGTTAACTTTTAGATGATGTTGTGCAGCCTAACTGTTATACAAAAGTCATTAGTGTGGAAGGCCAGAAGAGGATTTTCATTTATGCAAAAAGGCAAATTGTTGCTGGTGAGGAAATTACGTACAACTACAAGTTTCCATTGGAGGACAAAAAAATTCCTTGCAACTGTGGGTCAAAAAGGTAACATGAGTTCGAATTTTTGGCGCCTGGTATCTGCCTGTGTCTCAACAACTGTACTTATATGGATTTTTGTTTATTATTTTGCTCTTTTTACTGTTTGTTTTTCTTTTCTCTCTGAAAATTAGCAAACATCAAGCATATAAACATTTTTTATTATTTTTCTTCCATAAATCAAAACATAAAACTTAGAGAAGTTTGAGTTTCCATGGTTTAACTAGAACATACTATGTCCATTTCACTTTTGGTGAGCTTGTTGAACTTTTCTTTGGTCAAAGATCTATCACTTGGCCCTAAAATTTTATTATGTCCATTTCACTTTTGGTGAGCTTGTTGAACTTTTCTTTGGTAAAAGATCTATCACTTGGCCCTAAAATTTTGTAAGCTCTTATATTTCCATTTAGAGACCAAAAGATTTCGTGTTAAGAAACTACACCATATTTTAATTTTCATGCTAAATTGTTCATTACTCAAGTGATAAAACTGAATCATTTAGTTTGTTCACGTGAAAAAGTCAACTTACTCATCTGAACTAAAGCAGAGGCAGTACAATACAAGGATGATAGCCAATCTAATACGAAATTGTGAGAATCAAAACTTGAGTACCAAGTCAGTGTTGATGTTGGAGTCGATATGATAGTGATTAGCCAACAGCAGTTCAAACACACGGTTTGATGTAGTTGTGAATATCTTAAAATATTTCTTACCAGATCCCTCTGATATTAAAGTGCTAGCCTGATAATCAAGTGATATTTTATGAGAAGTTAGGGCATTATGCTATGGCTTGATTTGCGATTCAGTCTTTGAGTCGAACATTATGTACTCTTTATCTGTATTTCCATATGAACAGGTCATAACTAAATTTGTGGTTTTACTTTTTTGTCAAATCACTTGCTTATCAACATTTCATGTTTATAGCTTAGTAGAACACATATTTTGGAGACACATCTCTACTTTGTCATCTCTTAATAGTAATGGTGATTGAAGTTCATTTTTTATAATTTTGCTGCGTTGAAGTTCCTTTTATGTTCTTTCAAGTTCACTCGTTGTCTTGATGAATTTGGATTTTGATCTAATCATATCAATCACCATCAAATGGCTTTTTAGGGTACTTATCACTCCTTGGTTCATATGGAGAGTTTTTGGTACCCAACTATTTTTACAGCCGATTCTAGTAGTAAAATTTCTTGTTTTTGTCCACATAGTTTCTCTTTAGTTTGTAACTATTGAGTCTACAATGTCTGACTTTTTGTCACTTCAATCTCTTTAGATGTCGCGGTTCATTAAATTGAGAGGCTTGTGAATGGTTACTTGGTAAGTGTTAGATATTTGAAATTTCATTTTCTTATTTGGTGGCTTTTGAGTTTATTTTTAGTATCTGTAAATTTAGCAGGTTTCTTTTGTTGAAGTGTGATTCTTGGGCCACGAAGCAGAGGTACGATTTCTGGTTGGTGTTGCCTCCCTTTCCTCTCTCCCTCCGTCCCGCTGGCTAATTGCTTCTCTATTCATTCTTACGTTGACATAGTTCCCTTTTACATTTCAGTTGAAGTCATGCATGGAAACTTCCAATTTCGATATAGTTGCTGCATGCTAAAGCTTGTGGAATCCGTCTGCAGCAAGTACGAAATGTAGTTGAATGTGTAGACCCCACTTTGACCCCACTTTTCTACGGTCAACTTTCTGTTGGAAACGGAGTGCAACGTTATATACAAAATCTTCCACCAGAAATGTTCAATGCTCCATCAATGGCATCAAGACCATGAATGGGTGACTACACACGAGAATGGAACTCTTTCTGTTCTGGGTTATTTGTATAGATAAGTACGTACATACACACACATAAATTTGTGCTTGCTCACATATGCTAGAACCCAAAAAACAGTTCTTTAATGTAGGTTGATATTGCTTGTGAAGCTAAGCAATGTTTCTAACTGACTTTTTGCTTTTGATAGACTAGCTGCAAACTTTCTGGGTTGCATCCAATGTTAAGGATAGGCTTGCAGTCTTTTATGTCTCCTATATACAGACTTTTCATTTGTTTCAAATAAATTGTGCCTATATCTTGTACTCCAGTTGTATAATTTGTATAGCCATTTAGTATCAAGCTTTCAACTAAAAAACATTTCAGTAAAACAAGTTATAGATGACACTATTAGAGGCTAAAAGTCAAATGCATTAGAATTGCTTCAGCGATATTCGAGGGCCATGTGATTTTCTTATTAAATTTTAGTGGTTCTTCAAATGATGTTCTAATTTTTCTGAGGTGAAGTGCGTTTTGAAACTCCCTTTCTTGATTTTCAGGTACATGTAGATATTCAAGATCACCATTTCCACTTTTGTCATGTGCATGATCTAGAAATCTCTTGGTTGCAGATGAGTCTCTTCACTTTTGAACTACAAATTCAGATTATTTTCGCTTTCTACTAACTTAAATATTTGTTCATATAGGGAACATTTCCATTCCATGGATTTCTCATGCCGATCTATTTTATTAAATTGATTTCAAGGGAGACATTGTGTCTCATTTCTTAGTGAAAGAGCCATGCGTGCAATCTTTCCTATTAGTCTTGCGCGCAATCATTCCTAGTAGTCTTGTGCATCGGAAAGTTCGTTAGCATGCTATTCATTTGTTCACTTTGGTGAAAAAATTAAGTCAAAATTGCCCCCCCCCCCCTTCCCCTCTTCCCTCTACCCCTGAGTTATGTGTTTTCCTACTCCCAAGGATTCCAGTTATTGTGTTTATATGTCTAGTTTGGTACCCTGCAAAGTGGAAGGAGGTTGGTGGAGGGACTGCAGAAAGAGTTTTATCTCAAGTAAGAAGGGAACATAAGTTCATATATATTTTGTCACATACCGAGTCAGTCTCACATATTAAAATTTGAAATTTTCATCTACTATATTACTTAACAAGACCCAATCAAAGGTTTCACCATCCCTTTGCAGCATTCCCGCTTGTATACCAAGTGTAGCGTAATTGTTTCGGGCTTAAATCTCATCGAGTGGGCGTTTGTTTAGGACAATTTGAATCTTTTTTAGCTAAAACTAACTAATATAGTTATCATGAAAGAAAAATTAGGATGCGTTAAAGAGCTCATGAAGATATTCGTTCAGCTTAATACTTTCGGCGTCAATTGTGTAGGATATCAATTGAAGGTGATGAAGTTTGTATAATTTGTACTTCGGCAATCAAACCTTCTATTCCAGGTTTCCCGATTCTTTCCAATCTCTACAGAGAGCTTTCAGGCCTATCGTCGGGAAGTCTCCTCACTTCACACTTCAAAATTGCCCTAAAACGTTGGAACTGCAAAGTAGTTTCTGTAGTCTCCTAACATTCATATCAAATGCATAAATGAAGTATTTTCCTTCTTTTAACCCGCATTTGTATGTAGTTAAGTCATTCCTTTCTTTTCTATAATGCATATAGAAGTGGAACCAAGCAAGCGCCGAGGGGCGAGGGCCATAAGGTAGGGAGGAGGAAAAGCGATTGTACTCCGCTGCCGGTTAGGAAATTATATACTCATTTATAATTGAGGGAATGGTGGAGGTTTTGCCGTGTGCTTGTTTTTATGTCATATACTCTTAGGATTTGAAAACATGATGTGCTTGATTTGCTTATTTTGGGTCTACCCCCTCAACTATCTATCTATTGAAGATGAGTACAAATTTATGCGGCAAGGGAGGAGATCTCTAATGCATTTTCATCTCTTTGTATTCACGTCCCGGTATTACTAGTGAACATTTCTAAAAAAACTAGTTGTTGCAACAGGAGATCATCAGACTCGAACTGATGACTTTCACCATGTCAAAGCGACACTTAGCTAAACCTACACTAGGAGTTGCGTTGGGAAAAGGAGGCATAAAACTATGCTTACTTGACTTCTATGTGATGTGCATTATGCAGGTTAAGGAGCATTTTTTCAGTCGAATTCGTGCGTCACATGCATGTTACTACTCAATTTTTTGTGCAAACTTCACTGGCCAGATTGACACAATCTTCAAGCACAGTTAGAAGGTGAAGAATATGAACAAACTAGCATCCAATTTGCTTAGAGATTGGGTACTAGATCAGAAGTTGAAGCCTTGTTTTGAATCCCTTTTCGAGTCTGTTAACGAAAGTCACAATAACTTCAATCGATGCACGTTATCAAGCTATTATCTAGTATGTCGATATGAGGCTGAAACCATCTGGTAAACCTCCAGCCAATGCGGAGGATGGCGAAGACCCCTCCAACAAAAATGCCATAAATCTTCTGAAGTGATCACATATGAGAGTGGTTTTAGAGAAATTTATGCATATTTGAGATATGAACACATACAATCCTGGAGATTTGTTCAGGTTCTTAATTCATTAAATGGTGCATGGATTTCCAAGACAAAGCTCGACTCCTTGTACAATTTTTAGACATCCAATCAAGTTTGCTTCTAACATTAGTTGTGATATGCTATATGATGCAATTCTCCTGCAAATAACCCAAAGTTTGTATGTTTCTCTGCAGATCACTCTTCTATCCTCCTACCAATTGGATAATGGAGACATTCTACTTCAAGTTCATTTGAGAGCGTGATTCGGGAGGAGTGGTTTGTTCACTCTTTAGTTGATTTTTACACTTTAAATATGAGCGATGTATTACTTCAACTTGTGTGTGTGTGTGGGGTGGGGGGGGGTTGTTTCTCACACTTTCTAGTTGATTTTTACTTCCTAAATAAGAGTGTTGAATCACTTGACTTTGCTCGAGTAATCACTTGATTGGTACTTTTCGTACAGATAAAATAACTATATTTTGGTTAAAATCTTTCTAATTCTAGCATTTCAGGGGGTAAAATGAGAAAATGTAATATAAGGAGCAAATTGAGGCCTAAGAGCATTTGCAAGAGAGTTCTCAAATCACTCCTCATTCTATATATAGAATAAGATATTGCAAAAGAGAACAAAAAACACAAAAAATCAGATTGCTTATTTTAAAAATATCCTCAAAAAAAATTCTCACCAAGCTCCACCAAGCCTATTCTTATACCCTCCTCAAATCACTTTTTTAATTTCTCTCTCCCCACCCTCCTTTATTGAATGTACTATTATCTAATATTTTAATAATAAAGTGTTATGAGGAGTTGATTTTAGGGAATCTAGTTTTATGTAAATGTTAAAAGGTAACTCCTAAATTTAATAGAGTGTTATGAGAAACTAATTTTAGGGAAAAAATATAAGCAATCTGTTGCGAATGCTCTAAGATAGTATTTGGAATAGGGAAAAGCATAAAAAGCAGAAAAGTACCAAATATCAGATTTCCTATCTCTAAAATTTTTCTCAAATATTATAGGGAGTGTCCTATATTTACACCCTCCCCAAACCACTTTTGTTCTTTATATTAAGTGTTGTAAGTTATAAATAGAGAATCTGAATTTGTGTAAAAGTTAAAACATACTTTCTAAATCTGATAAAATAGTATGAGGAGTTAATTTTAGGGTAAAAATTTGGGTAAGCTGCTGCAAATACTCTTAAAGGACCAATTTGAAACTTCCATGATAGTTGAGGGGTCAAAATAAAAATAAGCCTTAATTTTAACATCATTTTACCTTTGACTATCCTACAAAAACAAAATGCAGATTGTTGCTGCTCTATCCTGAACAATGATATAGTAACAACTTACAACAAATGACCCATTTGCCTTAATGTTTGTAAAAAATATTATACAAAAACCAAAGAAGTCATTCAGATAAAAGCAGATATAGCAAATACCATATCACAAACAATGAGACGACATGAGGTTTTTGGTTTGTTAAAAATAAGGACTGTAATATATTGTAGAAAATAATCCTCCCAATTAAATTAAACCTGCATAAATCTCTATTCTACGTAGTTTGATGAGAGATGCCGATCCGGAAAGGGCAGGAATGAGATGGCTCAATATGGTTTACTATTACAATCTCATCCAATAGAAATACCTAAAGATATTCTGAAATCCCCAAGCAAGAAATATATGAAGCTACATCATCCAAGAGAACAAGGGAGGGGAATCCGCGAGACTTCATTACATGCACGACCTCTCAGAATATGTGCACAATGTCATAGGCAAATCTAGGTGCCGGTTAAGGAATGATAACTCAATGGCAAGGACACAACAGACGAAAGGGGGGGGGATTATAAACTTCAGTAATGATTAATGAGCAATTGCGCATATAATAGTTAATTAAGGATACGTCCAGAACAGCACGAATGACTGCAAGAGAAACAAAAATATACAAGTTAGACGTAATAATGGTGTACTGATGAATGTTAACGCAGTCAAATTTTCATAATGTGTCTGCCAGAAGAGAATATTTGATGGTAAGTTGGGACTTAAAAAAGCTTGATCATTGGTTGATGCCATTTATTAGAACTATTGCAGGCTTCTGAACTTCAAAACAAAAGAGTATCTTGCAATGGCTATAATCCTTCATCATGTTCCACAAACATCTCGGCCATAGAGTTTAGGGTGGAAATTAACCTCCCACAAATATTAAAACCAACAAACAGAACTATTCATAACTCATAAGGATCCTAATTTTACGTTTGCTAGAAGAACATTTTCTTGTAAGGAGACCTCCAATCATGTTCAGTAGTTCCTCATTAAAGTTGGTGTATGTGAAATAATTATATGCAATGAACAGGCACTTCCGTTGGAAAAAAATTAGAAAAGCTTGATAGCTAAAAGTACTAGATAGGGCTTACCAAAAGTCCACCTAGAAACCCATCAATGCTAATCTGGTTCCAGCTATCAAAATATGACTGGACTGAGAAACCAGCTTTTGCGGCTAATCCTACTGATGTAATTGCCATGACAATGAAGTAAAATACGAAACCCATAAATCCAGTAAATCCCAAAATGCCAGCAATCACGCCTCCAATGATTGACATAAATGTGCGGCTGAAGTTCACAAGATTAGAGTTAGCATGTGGTCCTAACAAAGGTATGCCTCACAAGAAAATATAATCAAATGTAGAATAGAGCACAAGTTTCATGTAAGCAAATTGGGGAAATCAGGTGAAACTAAGATGATTCGGGCTAGTGACCAATTGGCTTACAACTACTCACTCCATTAATTGTACTACAGTCATAACATTTTGTTAATTTTCCAAAACCTTTAAGCTTGTGTACATACTATATTTACAAGTAGCTTCAAAACATGGTTCTTTACATTATGACAGAGTAAAAACTGTCTTTAAGTTACATAATTGTTCCTATCTTCGTTAATTTTGGATAAAAACACTCCTGAAGGGACTCTTACAACAGATTTCTTCTTTGTTCATGGTTCAAATGCTATGAATCACAGGTTCCATTATAATTGAAGATCATGCTTATGATGGAACCAGGTCAACCATATGCAAGTAACAATAATCTAGTTGTAAACTAGGGCTGTCAGCGGACAAGGTAACCCCTTACTCTACCCGAACTCAATATTAGCTCGAACCCTACTGAATAACTTATAACCAATATCATCAACAACATGAGATACAAGAAAGAGATGATGGCAAACCTGTAAAGAACAACTTTGATATTGTTCTGCATATTTTCAACATTGACAGTTGGCAAGTCCACAAAATCACTTGATTTATCCTTTGATGTCATACTCTTAGATCAAGTAATTACTGAAGAGCCTGAACAATCATCATAACACAAATTAGAAAGACCATCATGAAAATTGCGATCCATTAAAACAAATAGAACCCGTCACAAATCTCCTTCAATATTCATCTTAACAATCGTTCCACATTTTTAAAGAATCAAACTTTACAGTAAAAAATTGGGAATAAAAAAGGTACTCCAATCCAAAAAGACTCTCAATTCTGATTTCCGATAATCAAAATTAACAAATCAACAAACATAATTTTGATTTGAAGTGAAGTACCACCAAAATAATAGTCTTCTCAATATACCGACTAATAAAAGACAAGAACCCCAATTTAGTTAATTGACCTCTAACTATATGGGCCTGGCCTGCTCCTTTATTAACTCCAAATTAGGTGGATCACTGAAGTTCCCTCATAAAAACCATATACCCGGAGTCTTGGACGAGTTACTACTTCCATCTAGTAAATAGAAATATTCCATAGTAACCAATCTCAAAAAATCAGAGATCACTCACTTCAGCATTTTAACTTCAGGATCACAAAACTCAAGAGTCCTGAACACGTACAGGTATGTAAGGAGAAGTTTGAGTATCCAAAGAGAATGAATCACAGAATCATACAAAATTGCAGGGATTTCAGCATTGGGTAAGTGTACCAGTGGGTTCAATAATCAAGTTACATGGACTAAAGTAATTGATCGACGCTCTTTGAATTCAAATCCAATTTCAAGCCCAAATCCATTATACAGTATACAACCTACATTCTAAAGATCATAATTGATATTTGAAGTTTTCATCTTATAGTTGAGATATCATAGTCGAAACATCAAACAAGATGCCAAGATACACTCGAAATATTGTTCACCTAAGAACGAAGAACAGAAATCATCATCCCATGGCCGGATCATGAAACAACCACTTCCATAGATATGATGAGTTCAAGACTATGGATTCCAATGAGGTAAGAAATAATTTCAAACTTATTCAAATCAAAATACAAGAATAAAATTCTAAATCCTTCAAAGAATTATATCACTATCTATCACTATCTAGGTAATCAATCTCCAACAGATACTCAGAAGACCAAAAAACCCAAGAGCCAATTTAGTTATAAGAGGAGGGATCCATATAATCTCACCATACATTTTCAAAAATATGACATGAACAGATAAAGATGGACAATCTTTTTGGGACATACAAACAATTTTCCCGTACATAAAACAAAAACATAAAAATCCCACATTCAAAAACTCCAAAAGAAGCACAAAGATCAGATCTTTGAAACTATCATATCCAATTCATGTGAAGCTCAATAACACAAAAAAGGATTAACTTTTGCAACCTTAATCAACAAGTTCAAAACTACCATATTCACATACTATTCCATATAATTGAACAAATCAACAAAATAGGGTAACTTCAAAATCGAAGCTCAAAAGACTGTACCTGAGGTCGGCGGCTTCAAACGTGAGGGAGAGACGGCTGAGAGGAGATGACGAACGGATGAGAAGAGATGCACTGTGAGAGTTAAGAGCGTGAGATGGTGGAACGGTGCTTCTCAAGTGAGGGTTGATTTCTGAAAGTTAATAGGACTGCTTCTTCTTTTCCAACACATCTAAAATTATAAATAAAAAATCAAAACCGAACGGATCAGTTAAAAACCGACAAAAAACGGCGGTTTGGTTTGGATAACAATCCGTATCCAATTACACCCCCTAACAGCCTAACTGTAATGCACTCCTTAATGAGCCGGACCTTCGTATGTCCGTTTAAAGGAAATATATTGAGATATTAAGTTAAATAGATGTTTGTACACAATTCAGTATGTGATAACTCGTTAAACGTATGTATAATATATGATTTTTTTTGTTAATAAATAAATTTTATTTTTATGTAATACTCCCTCCGTCCCTAGATGATTGGTACATTCTGCATTTTCATGGTCAACAAAACACGATTTCAAACATAAATATCTACTATTTTTACATATGAAAAAATTATAAAAAGTTGATAGTTCAAAAGTATATATTGAGACGAATCTAACAAGATATCATATTACTATATTATTTCTTATTGGTTAATGACAATTATTGATCAAAGCTTTTAAAGTTTGACCATGTAAAGTCAAAATGTACCAATCATTTAGGGAGAGAGTATTATTTAGTACATCTTACCTAAGTTACATTTGATATGCAAAATAATAACATATAGTTTGGACAAAGCAATTTTTAAAAAATAATGAACGTAAAATATATTTGATTATACTTACATAAAGTTATGGATAATTATTATACACAATCTTTATAAAAATAAATAATTTTAATTAATCTTATTTCATATTAATAAGGAGAACATGAGACTTGAAAGGGTTCAAAATAACTTCCATGTCCCTCCTTCCCCACTTTTATATAACTAGATGTTTGTGCACACTTCAACCGGTGCGAGTTCGGTTATCATATTAAAATATATATTGTTACATTAATTTTTACATGAATATATGATGATAAAATATTTCTTGTGAAATCCAATGTACGTGCATGATAAAAATCATTAAATAAATATACAATTATATATATGTAACTATTTTATTTTTAATAACTATGCTTAAATAATTTATTGTATACAATAATTATAGACCTTTGCGAATTTTCAAAAAAGAGAAACTAAATGGGAGTTATATGCAATCGAAACATGTGTCACTTGCTTATTGGCTAAAAAAGAACATGGACCTTCACTAAAAAAAATAACTAATTCCCATTCCCAATTAAATATGGTGTAGATTAGATTAAAAAAATAAATAAATAGTTCTAATTAATATTATTTTATATATATTAAGTTACATGAGGTTCAAAGACTTCAAAATAACTTCTATCTCACCCACCTTTAACCTGAATATTAATCTCCACCACCACATTAATTGTTTTAGATAAACTATTACCATCTCCTATGAATGTCAAATTCACCCCTCATTTCTTCTTCACCAACCTTCAATGAGTTAATGAGTTTAATAATATTAGTTAATGGATTTAATGAGTTAATTCATTTAAAACGAGTCAAGCTCATTCGGTTGAACATTAAACGAGTCGGGCTAACTCGGGCCCTGGGGTATATAAGCTAAGAAATGGAAAATAAAACCTACGGTTTTTTATTTTTCATTATCTTCCTCCTCCATAGGGCCGGGCCCCTCTCTCTCCCTCTCCTAAATATTTTGTTGTTGTTACAACAAAATAAACACATATCTACACTCACAATATTCTAGCAAATAGTGTTTGGTGATTCAACCGCTCTTCGTGTGGATCAACTGGAGGTATCACACGTGAGGTGTTCGAGGGATTGTGAGGATCTCTTCCGTCAAATATTTCAACAATTCCTCTGCCGATTGGAAGAGGGTTAATTCGGCCCCATATAAATGTTTATATATATGTTTTTTCGATTTAAATTATATCATATTATGTGATCCTGGATGTTTTATTGTTATAAAATTTCATTAGTACCCCCACCAAGTCATCTTCTTTCTCACTTCTTCAAATCACAACAACCACCACCAATAATGAGGGGTGGGGGTTGAAATGGGTTGATTGGAAGACCCATATTAACCGCCTTACGAGCCGTCGTGCCCCGTTGCACCTAAAGATGAAGTTCCATAATCTAGAAGGCGTCGGCAAGATGGTGGGTGATCATAAATGGGCACGAGTGTGTTATCACACTTCTATACCCCCCGGTGAATATTGAGGTAGGAACCTCCCAACCGAAAGAAAGGTCTCAAATAAATGGTCTAATAATGCATTTCGAACATCTAATCTATCGTTCGGATGGCTTTAAACATATTCAAATACTTCTCATTTAACCCAACTGAGTTAAGTTCACATGAATATAGATATGTGCTTCAGACATCAAAAAGTGACAGATATGTGCTTCAAGCATCATAAATCCCTTTACATGCTTTCATATATACCTATTGTTAGTATGTTATATATAAATTATATACTCATTTCAGGAGATTATGTTTTGTTGCTTACCAAACCAATATAATTTTGATATCATTTTCAAAAGATGTATTGTGACACCGTTATATTTCATTTAGAGCATTCACCTAGGTTTCCCAAAAACGTTCTTAACTCAATAATTGGGAAGAGGAATTGAAATATGTAAAAATTACACATTTTTAGCTTCCCTATTAGGAGGTGGCCCACATCAAATATTTAGAGAACTCTATAGTTGGGCCAATAAATAGGATCTTGCACTCAAACACCCCAAAATCTACTTTATATGTTCTCTTTCCTATATGTCATTCTTTTTATCATGTTTTACATCTTCTCTCTCTTATATTAGTGATGAGACATTATTTTATGTTTTTTATTTTAATGAATAGGGTGTGAAGTAAAGGAATTGAAAAGTATGTAAATTAAACAACTCTCTAAATTGATAAAGGTAATAAATAAAGAAGATTTTGAGGATAAATATATAGACACTAGTGTGGATGCTCTTAGTGCCGTGAGGGGTGCCAATATTTTGTGACAAATTACTTTAGTTTATTTGCACAAGTACCCAATATATACTGCACTAGTATTATAATTTCATTAAACTTCAAATCTAAAATCATACAAGTGAGGTTAGTCATACACAATATATACTGTAACCCTATCATATTTCATTAGACTTCAACTGTTAACTCCAGACTGGTACAAAAGTCCCCATGAAGAGAAAAACATAATATTACCATCCACTCCATAGAAATGAGGCTACACACCCTTATTTAAGTTAAGATTCTAACATAATTAGTAAACTATATTGAAAATGCCTTTATACTTCTTTCTCTAAATATTATCAAACATTTAAAACAAATAGTTACTCTAAAATTTTAATTATAAAATCAAACCTTAATTATCTTTTTTTTCAAAGAAATCATAAACTTTCTTTAAAATAAATATAAAGAATTAGTTTACATGAATCACTAACAAATTAAATTAAACTTTGTAAATCAGAGTCACTAACAAATCATATTAGGTTAGAGAGTTAAAATAAATCATCAATAGTCTAGTAACAACGTGATAGTACTCCTTAACGAGATTCTATATTCAAATAAATCTTTAACAATACCAAATTTTAAAAGAGGAAAAAAGCTTTACATTGTTTGAATTTTGAAAGGTAAAGGGATTAAGCTATACATCGAAACTGAAAAAACCAATTCCTCTATAAAATAAACCGCTGAAGAAAGAGGGTAACAATGGACAATGGCATCAAACAAACAATAATATGAGATACACAAAATGAGATATATCATCAATAATATTGAACATATAAAAATGAAGAGACAAAATAAGTTCCTATCAAAATGCTTAAATTTACAAAATATAATACATCAAATATAGAGCGGAAATTTGAGGCGAGTAGTTTGTACACTTTCTAGTTGATTTTTACACTTCAAATATAACGATATATTATTATTTGAATCTGCTTGGAAGTGTTTCTCACACTTTTTAGTTTGATTTTTACTTCCTAAATATGAGTGTTGAATCACTTGAATTTGCTCAAATAATCACTGATTGGTAATCTCAGTGTTCATGCAACAAATTAAACTACGTTATTACAAATTAGTTAATTCCTTACATTCAAACCATTGAATTGTATGTGTACGTATTAATTACTTCAATTTGACATCAACACAATCTATTCACATCAAACACGTCTTAAACAATAATTTCAATATCATATATTATAGAGCAAATGACTTCATCGATCACTCACGTTTGGTAAAACCACTCGTCGATCACTCTAGTATGACTTTGTATACTTTCGATCACATCATGTTGGGTATTATGTGTACTTTTGGTCACTCCACATGTTTTTTTGGTACAACTCTTAATTTTTCGAAATTTTTAACATTTTTGTAAGGGTATTTTAGTCATTTTGCATAATCTTTTAACTTACATCAAGTAACTTTCAATAACTTCCATTGCATTCTACATTTCCATGACAAAATTATGAGAAAATGACTATAATATCCTTATCAAAATGTAAAAAAACTTTGAAAAATCAAGAGTTGTACAAAAAAAAAAAACGTGTGAGTGACCAAAAGTATACATAATACCTAACAAGAGTGATCCAGAGTATACAAAGTCATACTAGGGTGATCGACTAATGTTTTTTAACAAACGTGAGTGATCGATGAAGCCATTTGCTCTATATTATAATGTCTTTTAAAAAAATTTCATCTAAAATAAATAAGAAGGGTCAGATAGGATGCAATTTTATGCCCTTTCAAAATAGACCGTCAGAAATACAAGCACAATTTACTTTCTTACATTTGACTAAAAGTTCAATGAACCATTTTATTTACTTCAGTATAAATTTTTAATTTCATAGAAAATGAGAAGATAACATATACTCCCTCCATCCTAAATGATTGTCACATTTTGACTTTTGGTGGTCAACTAAACACGATTTAAAACGTAAATATCTATTATTGAAAAAAAATAAAAGTTGATATTCAAAACTATATATTGAGACGAATATAACAAGGTCTCACAAGGCTATATTATTTCTTATCGTTTAATGAGAATTCATGATCAAATTTTATTATGTTTGACCAACAAAAGTCAAAATGTGACAATTTTTAGGGACGGAGGTAGTATTATTTAGAGAAAAAAGTCAATGATTAAGACATTACTCAATTTTGTATGCTAGTAAAGATTGGTTCTCGTCAATTGCTAATTGAAAAACTTTAAACTTTCGCCTTTATAGATTTACACCAAAAAAAAAAAACATAAAATAGGTTAAGAAGTTGACATTTTTGCACTTGCAAAAATCTAGAGTTTCATTCTTCTGAAATCAGACTTGTGCTAAGAGATGGATGAGTTCATATTCAGGTAAAATATTCATAACCAGAAAATTAAGAACTTATGATTTGCATCATTGCATGTTACATTGATATATGCTTAAAACACTAAAACAAACATCTTTTTATTTTTTGGTAAAATCATATTCTCTAGTTATCAAACTTTATCTATAATGAAATAAATCAAAATGACTCGTGAAAATCAATAATTTCTTCATGTTCTGTGGAGACAAAAAGAATATATCTCTCCCCTTGCGTATAATGAAACATATCATAATAAATGGTGATACGAGTCTTATCTTTGAATTAGTAGGTAGCCGTTTGCACTTCACTCTCGATCATTTCAGACCAGGTTAAGATTGCATATTATACGATTCCACTTATCCCGCTTAAACGAGATGCTCTTTTGATTGATTGGGGGCATATGACACATAAAATAGCTCTTGATGGTTGAGTAAGGTTAGTTATAGTGGGGTTAAGTGGAATTTGTACCAAAATTGAAAGATCATGCTTATTCCATGTTAGATCTCCTCTGTTGCATATTCTTCAATGATATATTCAGTTGATATGATTAAATCTGTCTCTATCTATTTATTTGGGTTGAAGATTGAATCCCCATATTAAAAATTGAACAAATAATTATTTGTAGAAGTTGAAGAATTAAAAAGAGAAAATGGAAAATGATGGAGAAGTTGAGCTTCATAATTATTCTGAAGCATCAAGCAATGTTCAAGCTTCAATATCTGATTCATTTCTTGATGAGTTTCTAAAATCTGGCCAAACATGTACTCACACTCACACTTGTAACCTTCCAGGCCCTGATTTTTCACATAGTCACACATGCTTTCACACACATACTCATTTTATTCCAGAACCAGAGAATAGATATGGTAATGATATCGATGTTGATGCTAGTGACGATAAAAGGAATCGAGCTTTGAAAGTTAAGAGGGTGCCTGGAAATAGAGAAGCTGTGAGGAAATATAGAGAGAAGAAGAAGGCACAGACAGTTTATTTGGAAGAAGAGGTTAAGAAACTCAGGTTTCTGAATGCACAGTTGATTAAAAAGGTGCAGAAGCAAGCTATTCTGGAGAGGGAGATTTTGAGGCTAGGAGTGTTCTGGTTACTCTCAAAGGGAAATCGATGATGAGTTGGGCGATTTTCTATTTATGAAACAGAGTGGTTTTGCAGCTGATTTCAAGGAAAATGGTTGTGCTGTTCAATCAATTTGCAGCTTCAACCCTCTGGCGGATTCTTCGGTTCAAACTCGAGGGATGATCAGCAATGGTTCTGAGCAAATGTTCGGTGTTTTGGAAGGAAACTGCCAATCTCCAAGCATTGACTGTCAAGCTAAGGCAAATGGTCCTTCTATAGCAGACAGACACTAAACTCACGTTTAGTATGAGGGCAAGAACATCGAATTGATCGAGTGGTTTAGGATGCTTTATCCCGCTCTGATGTTTGAGATAACTTCATGAAGATTTTGATTTTTATGTCTTGTCGTCTATTAGTCCTTGTTTGAATGAAAGAGCGCTGAAGAGTTCCCTAGTTCATTTTAAGTCGGGCCAGCTCGGCTCAAGGTTGAGCTTGATACGAATCAAGTCGAGTTGTGAGCTGCCCAAGCTTGATTTGTCAAGATCGTGCATATATATCGATTTTATTATTAAAACAATCATAATAATTTTGAGCAATAACCAAGACTGTGAGACACAAATTGTAATCGATGATCCAATATCGTAATAAATATATACAAGTTAAACATAATAGTTATTCAAATTTAAGATCCACAAATATGCCGCTTAGATATGCATAGTTTGTTGCATGCTTCCCTCCTTCTCCGCTATGGTAACTTTGAATTATTCCAAAATCAAATCTCATTAATTTTCTTGAACATAATCAACGCTATATCATTCGTTTCATTGCATTAATTAACACTAATGATCTATAAACACTGCATATTAATATGTAGTAATATATGATATTGTACTGAAATAATATTGGTCGATGAGTGACAAGTAGCGAAGATCGATAGATAAGAAAATGGAGAATTATTTGAGAAAGAACTTTGAGGTGGACTCTAAAAGGCCCAGAATGCACTGAAGAGATGGAGATCAGCAGTTTGGTTAGTGAAGAATCCAAGAAGGCGGTTTCGAATGGTTGCAGATCTCGCAAAGCGTGCTGAAGCTGATCGTAAACGTAGAATCTTCAGGTTTAGTTTTAGCTTCTTTAATTTTTTGTTTGTTCTATAAATCAGATTACTATAATCTTGATATGTTGTTGTGTTTGATCTGTATGAACACGGTAGTAGAACTATTTGGCTGTAAGGGAATGCATGTAAGGCCCTGCCCCTTGTCTGTACATCTCGTTGAACGCGTGAGTGAGACAGAACGTGGTTAAAAGACTTGTGATGGTTTGTGAGGCTAACATCAAATCTAACAACGTATTGATCGTAGTGTTCCAGGTGGTGCGTTACCACCTCTTAAACCATTAGTTTTGTTTCTTCTTGTGTCTTAAAATATTGCAGTGCCTCTAAATAGACTCTCGCCTCTACGGGATAACAGGTTGAATTGTATAGTTGGTCCAAAATGAATTGCAATGTCTACCTACTGCTTACTATAGTTAAAAAGCATAGATAGTATAACGAGCCATTTTCTTCTATGTTTATCTTTAATCTTTTGAACATGAGTGTGTATGTGTGTCTAAATGTCATGTTGTAATAAGAAAAATAATGATTTCACCATTGTATGAATATGTTATATGTTTTGTAATCAATTTTGCTGCATTTGGTTCACATTTGATATATATGAGTTTACTTGTGGGGAAAGACATGATTTTTCAACCCATGATAAAGTCTTGAACTATCCTTTTTAGTTTTAAGACTCTTGAATAAATTGTTGAAAACAATCCAATGTTTTTCTAATGAATATTAGGTTAAAATTATTCATGAATAATTCAAACTGGAGAATTTCCAATAATAAACTTATCCCATGGGCATCAAATGCTGAGTTGAACAATATATTCTAGACCAGAATATCTTTTATCGAGAAAGTAGCGTAAGTTTCAAAATTGAATATTCTAGATTGAATAAATCAATAACCTCACAGTTGATAACAATTGTTTTGATACACAAGTACAACATAATTCTGTATTATTCTTGAATAAAACATGCAAGCAGATGAAAATAAGAGCAAATATTGTATTAAATGTAAAAGCTTTTGCTTAAATTGACCGTGAATTGGCCGAGGATGTCAAATAGTCGTGGAGAGTTGATCTTTTTTATGGAATTAAGATAACTTCACTCATCATTCAGAGGCCTTCCTTGATCTTACAGCCTCATTTTCTGTTCATTTCAGTATGGAGTAATATTCTGTAATAAACAAGGTAGTTAGGATACCACACTTCGAGATATTGTTGGGGATAAATTGTTAGTCTTGTTAGTTTTCTGATATGTTTGATTCTATATTTCTATGATATCGTCTGCACCTTGTTAAAGAAGGGCATTTCTAGCGATAGTTAAGGTAAAATGAGGATTATGTCACAGAAATGCTTTCTCGCAGCTTGTAACTCATTCATGACACTTTTATCAATTATCATACATAAGTGAGTCCATTAACCGATATGATAGTGCGGTGTCATTAATCCCTGCAATAGACATGATTTATTTTTGGTAGTATCATTTATTCTTATAGGCCATCAGAAGACTTAGTGAAAATTCAACTTTTCTTGAGGCCTAAGATTCACAATACTGTTCAGAATAGTCAATCTCATCTCAAGGAATGGGAAATTTCTTAGAAATTACTATGGCATTCTGCATTACAATTTTGTTTGACCTTATAAGTAAACTCGAATACAAGCCCCCTCCCCCCAACAAGTTAGAATGTGTTACACAACTATCTCTTTAGTCTAGTCTTAAGGGTTCTATTTCATAACGGCCTTGGGCAGAACACTCTTTCTTTCTATAAGATTTGAGGCCAGAAAGTGAGTTTTTCCAATAGAAGATTTCGCGTTAGTGGTACTACCTTCCGTTTTGTCCAATGCAAAGTGGGTGCAGAGGATTGGCTGAAGGTGAAGCGACATGTGTTGGGAAGTAAATTTGGTAGGAACCGTTAAGGGACTCGACTTTACCCTGACAAATATCAAAGCTCGTTTGTTACCCACAGTGTTAGTTCAGTTCGGAAAGAGAATAAAAAGACGAGTAGTTTTTTCCTCATGCATTCTGCCTTCAAGTGTATTAAGATGAATAATATGTCTGTTGCGTATTGTGAATATGATATGACTAAGCATTTTTTAAGTTGTGACTTCCCTACGTATTCAGTTAAACCTTGCCAACTTCTTTCTTTATATCAAGGCTCACTGCTAATCATTGTATCTTATGGTCCTTAATCCATTAGAAAATCTAGACGTTCATACGAGAGAAGCATTAGTGTACAATTTAACATTTAGACTACTTTGGATGTTTAACCTTGTTTTATAGCCACATAAATTGCAGTACTTAGTTGTTCGACGACACAACTACTTTCTGTTTAATTTTTAT